>OY856414.1:648335803-648688303 GCA_963693085.1 Alisma plantago-aquatica | reverse complement strand
ATAATACTATGCTAGGGACGGACACCTAGGTCCTATCGCCATTGACTTTTTAGTCATTTGGAGTTTGGATTTGGGTAACAAACGGTTCCGTGATAGATGGTTTCAAATAATGAACAATAACTATGCCAAACATTTCTCACATAAAACACAAACTAAACATAACCTTACATCTCAAACCTAGAAAATTGATGAGTTGTCCTTAGTGGACAAAGTTGACCTAGACTCTATGTTAGAACCTATATGTTCGAGAACTAGGAGTAGACTTGTGTAATCCATAACATCCTTCTTTTCTCCTCCTTATGACATATAGTATGTTGGTATGTATGCCCTAAGAGCCAATCATGGGTTGATTGGTGGGATACATTAAGATTGATTTGATAAACATCAAAGGCAAGTTTCCAATTCTTTTTGGTTCAGTCATATGAGATAGTGATAGAACAGATTGAATGTCTAGAGAATGACACACTACTACAGAAACCACCTTTGGCGTCGGTTGTTTAACCCCTTTTGGCGTCGGTGTCCGGCCGACGCCTATGTGGGTGCCGCTAAAGGTCGAACACTTCAGCGTCGGTTTTTCACCCAACGCCTATTTAAACTAAAAGCGTCGGGTGTTTATAAACAATCGACGCCAAAAGCGTTCGCGCCACAGGAAACGGCGACATCTAGGAAGGCCCTTTGGCGTCGGTTGTCTACTAAAAGACCGACGCCTACATGTATTAGAGACCAAGTGCTGCTTTGGTCACATCAGGCGTCGTTCCTTTACAAAAACCCAACGCTGTAGGTCTGTGCGGACGGTTATCTGTAAATAACCGACGCCTATATCTATTTTTTTTTTCATATCAATTTGCAGGCCTACTGTGGCTGGTCAGCAGGATGAGAATCTGCAGTTCAGTTTTCTGAACTGTAGGTTTACGACATCCATTGATATCAGCCTACAAACAGGCCACAAACCTGCAAAATTAACAAAAAAAGATTCACACAAGTAGATACATTCAGACATCAATTCAATTCCCACGTTCACACATATAGAATCATTCAAATACATGTTTTAACATTCATTTACAAAGTATCATTCAGCATCACTATCAACATCCCAATTATATCTTACAATTGCCACTGTTTGTATGGCTATTGCCCATTCTTCTCTTACTTCATTTAATGCTTCCATCGTATATGGAGCATGTACATTTTTTAAGTGTTTGCCTATAGTGTGGTCAGTTTTAAACACCTGCAAAGAGAATGATGTATATATATAAGTAATAATATAAAAATAAGATTGATATATTTCATACTAACTAATGAGACTATATATAATACCTCATGTATGGTATCGATGTCCAATGCGGCATGTTTGATAATCATCTGCATAAATCACATCACATAGTATGCGCATGCCCAGCCATTGTCTTGTGTAGCGCACTATAAATTGAAACATACAAAATAATACAACTAAGCACAATTCACATCAATAATATATACATTGGATTCGGGGAGTCGGGAACTTACTTTTACGTTCTCCCAAGACAATGGCTGGTTCTTTTTCCTTGGGACCTTTCCTCCAGCCTTTTTGAATGCATCTAAACCCCTACATGTTAATATAACACAGTAAATTGCATAAGTAAATAGTAATGTAATAAAAGATGTTAACGGATATAAAAATGAAATATTTCTCACCAGAATAATGGCATTCTCATTACGTGTCCAATTTTAGTGTTTAATGTACTTCCTGCGGGATCTAGATAATAAACAGTGAACGTCCCGGGGACAATAACTAGTAACTCCCAATGTTTACCGCTACAGGTAAAAAGTTAACAATTAATAACTCAAAATGCAAAATAAAAATGGAATTTTCTTAAGTCCAAATTATAAATAAAGTAAACTTACTTGACATTGAATGGAGCTATTATTATCGTCTTCATTCGCTGACCAAAAATTGTAAAAGCATCTATACAGTATTGTTGAACACTATCAGGGTCTTTAGCTACCATACTAATCAATGATGGAATCAAAAATCCCACATGATCATATGCAAATTTTTTGCAATGATCTTCGACTAAGTAGCTGCAAAACATATATGTGTATGCATTAATATATAAGAAACCAGATCACCGGATCTTACACAAGGTATATGGATGTATAAACAAGATTTCACCTTATCCATGTCTCTATCATTGATGTATTCAGCCAATCATACTTAAACAACTCAATAATATCTTGTATAAATAAAGAGCTGTCGTATGATTGACCTGCATAATCTGCATCTAAAGAAACAATTATAGGGCAATGTATATTATGTGCCCATAGCCAACATGCCATTCCCCTACAAGCAGGACCTAACGGGTATGTTAGGTCAGTTGGAACCCAAGTTGGTAATGCGGGAAGTGGAGGTGGAGGCCTAGGTGCTCCTGGTGTCTTCTTTTTAACCTGTATATATAATTTCAGATCAGTTGACATCATTATATACACATTAATAGTCTAAATTAATGTAAATTTATCTTACAATTTCACTCATGTAGAGGACATCAGCTTTGGGCCACAATATGACCCCGCCTTCTGCCTCACCAAGTTTATCAATATCTGGGTGGGCATATGGCAACGCAACTTCCCTCCAATCGGGTAATACATGTATCGGGCTCACACGAATGTAGCCCTGCGGCATTGGAGTCCCATGAAACGTTGCCCCAGGAAGGGACTGGTAAGCCTGCGCCTCTGCAACAACATAGTCTTGCATTCTTAAGTGGCATGGCTTCAATGCCTACAAATTTACGTAAAGAATGTTATACATATATACATATCATCTTGAAAACATATCATCTTGAAAAGACTAGCTACAATGTCATAAACAATACTTACAGCAGACGTGTTAGGCGATGGGTCTCCAGGATTACTCACAGTCTGTGCACCAGGAGAAGAGTGGGTCGCCATAGGCCACCGCAGCAATTCTTCCTTGACCTTCTCAGCAACTACATCGTTGACCTTCTTAGCAACTATATCCTTGACTCTCTTATTCACCTATACATTCTTATTCACCTATACATGGATAAAACAAACATTAGCTTCTTATTAATGAATTTCCTTTTACAATAACATTCTAAAAAAAGAATAGGATCTGGGTTTGCGCTGGGATGGCCCAAAGAATGCTTTGATGCCCACACCAGCGTCGGCACCTCTAACACGTCCAGGATGCTCTGGGTTACCCAGAGCAACTGTCAATTCATCCCTTGTGCCCTGAGGGATGAACGTGCCTTGTTTCCTCTGCTCGTGCAGCTCCCGCTAATCACCATAAACAGAAATTGGTAAGTTAACACCACAAATAATCAATATTCAAACGATTGCTCTAAGAGTTGTATTTTACCATTTTTGCAGCCGCCTCAGCAGTTACGGGCTTCTTTATTTCACCCTTCTTGTTTTGCCTGCCAGCTATCCAGATATCATGGCGAGGCAAGGGTGTGGCAGACTCCTGAGTACGAGTAGCATCCTGAGTAGCCGCAGACTCCTGAGTAGCCGCAGACTCTGCCTGTAGTCTTTGGCGAACGCTTGCATAGCCTTTTGGACCCATAGTGTGGTCATGCACATTCAGTGCACGCCTTGCTTTTTGTGCGTCACTGAAGGCCTAGTTAGTATGCACATTTATAATTAGGTTGGTAGCACAATTGACGTGTATTTTACTACGCGCTTAAACGCAAGTATACGCGTCGAAGTAATATAGGCCTTGTGAGGCCCGAGTCGAAATCATAGATACATGAATTATTGGAGACTTCTACTAACTAATCGCAATCAGCTAGGCCGATTAACAAAGCAGGGTTTTGTTGTTCAAATTAAAAAGAAAATAAAAATCAAACAAAGAAAACAATCGATTAAAGGTTAATTTAATCAATTCAAAGGGATATCTTTAGGATGGCGGTTTCACCGCGGGTCAACATTGTATTAGGTTTCATATAATTCCTCACACTTCTCTCTCTATCCAGGTAGTGGCCTGAAAACATAATTACCCACTGTCGTGGTGTAATTCACTACTTAGGTTTAGGTTGATTCCACCGTCGTAGTAATCATTCCCCTAAACTAAGTGCATTATAAACGGTCCCTCAGTTCCCACCATTAATTTTACAACTCCTTTGTCAAGGGTTTTATTGATTAATGTAGAATTCGTCTCTTTTCAACCGTTAATCCTTCTGTCGAAGTGATTAAGGGTGTTAAATTATTATTATGGTGATCAAGCATAACAATAGAAATGGAGAAAACGAATCTATACCACGGATTTGAGAGAAAAATATGAATTATTGATATAAAAATGTCATACAATGCATTCCCGGGCTACTCCCGGTCCTAAAGATTGAGGGTTTTAGCCTCTCATGTTCATCTCACATGAATACATGGTAGAAATTGGGGAATTCATAAGAAAAACGGGAAATAAATGGGAAACCCCTGAACGAAGAAGAACCGGGAGATCCTTGGCGTAGAACACGAGCTTCCCCGCCTGTCGGTGGTGGAAATCGTCTTCGGCAGCGTCCGAATGAGCCGGGATGAGCTTCTGGCCTCCGTTCTCCTTTTTTCTCCTTTCTCGGCACTCGTGCAATGCGATATGAGATCCCCTTGAACGTGGGTGGCCATCATTAGGTATAAGTCCCTAATTAGGTCGTCAAATAACAACAGTCGTCCGATCGAGATCAAAATAGATCCAACGCATATCTGCCGGCGTCGATACCATCGACGCGGGTCGATGGTATCGACCCAGCAGATTAGCGACAGCTTTCCTTTCTTTTATTCTGAGTGCCTGTGGTGATCTCGATACCATCGACTGGGGTGTCGATGGTATCGACTCCTGTAGCGTCGGTTTTGTCTTATAGCGACGCTGTAGCTCTCCTTATGTCGATGGCATCGACTTTCATCGATGGTATCGACTGCATCCTCGCCAGCAACTTGAAGGGATCTCGATACCATCGACTTAGGTGTCGATGGTATCGACTCTATATTGCTCTTCTCGGCTGACAACCTGTGACTTGGTCGATGGTATCGACTTCCTTCGATGGTATCGACGGAAGCAGATACTTGTTTTTCCTGAAATTTCACAACAAGACCAAGTAAATCCACACAATTTATAATAAGATGATAAATAATGCTCAAAATAGTAAAACAAAGAGGATTTGATATAATATGATGGCAAAGACCAAATAAAGTGAATTATGCAATATTATCCATGAAAATGAGTAATTAGGCACAAAACACATATGAAATAGGTCTCTAAATGCGACTCAAAATCATCGCATCAAACTCCCCTAAGCTTAAACATTGCTCGCCCTCGAGCAACTAATCCTTAGAATAGGATTGCAGATGTCAACTAAAAATCAACACATCACCCCACATTCCACATGACTCCCACTGGACGTTCTCAAACCGGCCTTTCCTAATCACATAACAGTAATTACCCTACAGGCGACAATAATCATCAATAAAAGAAATTATCCTTCAAACCGATGAACACTATCACATAAGGCAGTTAACATAATAAAATTTGCCGATTCAGCATTAGTGCATCTTGTGATCACCTACACTATGTTGCTCGCCCTAACTACCATCTACATGGAAGCAGTTCTCCTGATAAACATGAGTGAGGAGAAAATCACGGTGGCCTACCAATCCGAGCAACGGGTGGATGGAATGGGTGGTTCATGGAAGAATTTGGAAGTATTACACAGTTTCAAAATGCATACAACAAAATGCCCTAAATGATGCAAATGCACAATTAAAATGCCCTAATGCTTAAAATTGGGTGGAATGATGCATGCACTAACCTTCCACCTCAAAAAGAGATAGAAATCTAATTAAGCCACATCATGTACTCAATTTCCTTGTTATGCAAGTGATATCATGTTCCTTTCTCCCTCTTATTCCATTTCCTTCTAAATTCTCTCTCTTTTTTTTTCTTTTCTCAATTTTTTCAGATTTTCAGAATTTTTTTTTTAGCCCACATATCCATAATTGCTTAGAGATACATGTGTTAGGCTTTTTTCTTCATGATTGGAAATCTTTGTACTATTTCGAGGGTATGGGACAATTTAGATCACTTTTCAAGACAAACTGAGGTACATGGTGTACTTATGCATGAAAATCATGAAAGTTATGAGTGCAACTACATGACATGCACCTAAAGGTAATGTGCATGAATCACTATACATTTTTTTTTCCGTTTTATGCAAAAGTATGAAAATAACAATGCAAATCCTATCTACATGCTATGCACGCAAGGAGGAATTAAAACTGTACTTTACTTCCAATTCTTTGGTGGATTAGGGAAAAAATATGAAGTGGAATGATCACAAGATTAAGTTACTGAACCTTAGAAAAAATATCATGTGTCCCTCCTTACTGACATGTGTAGTAGTTCAAAGGGTTCTTTCTCTTATATCCAATTAAGGTCTCATTACCATTTGATTAGGTTAGGCTCAAACAACCGTTACTATCCACTTTTCATGAGTCAATGGGGGTGTGGGTGTGACATATTGCTTTAGAGTTGACATAATCAATCATTTTCATAGGACAAGTTCCCCAAGGACAACCAAGTTAAGCTATCCAAAAGACACAGAAATTTTTAAATTCCCTTAAATTTCCCATGAAAACAGCGAGATGACAATTTTTAAGACATCCACGAGTACACTAGATAGATGTGGATCCTAAACAAACTAAAATTGCAAGAACAAATAACAAAGCAAAAACTAAAAACAACTAGAGAAAAGATAAAAGATAGAGCTGTTCCAGCCACCCCCCTAAGCTTGAATTCGACTATGGCCTCATAGTCAAAAACCAACTTAAGAGTGGAACAGAGATACCAGATCAGTCCGATGGTGGTGGAGGCGGGTATTGCGGGGCCGTAGGGTCCGGATTTGCTCTGGATGACACTTGGCGCAAGTGGAGGAAGAAATCGTTGAAGATGTGACTTCAGTTGACCAATAACCCCGTCTTGAATAACTGACCCCAACACTGCTGTGTGCCCGTCGATACCATCGACGGAAGTCGATGGTATCGACTCGCTAATTAGGGCAACTGCCTCGCGAGTCCGGCCGCCGCCTTTTTCATTTGTAAATGTCGATACCATCGACCTGTGTGTCGATGGTATCGACTTGACTGAGTCGATTTCTTCTGAAAATCTCTAGAGATCTCGATGGTATCGACTGGCATGTCGATACCATCGACCTTCATTGCGCAGCCTGCCTGTAGGTATGTCGATACCATCGACGGGACCGTCGATAGTATCGACTCAGTGCGATTTTTGCAGCTGTCAACCTGAACCTATGTCGATACCATCGACCAGTGTGTCGATGGTATCGACCCTGCCTGTGCCTGCACATTCAACAAACGGATCAAGGTATCTTCTTTACACTAAAATTTAAACAAAATAAAAGCAATCTACGACTATAACTAAACTATCCTAATGTAGCAATGGTTGGGTTGCCTCCCAACAAGCGCCCTTCTTTAGCGTCTTAGGCTAGACGGTGTGACAATCATCATCTTTTCACCTTGGGAACTGGGCTTAGAGGATCATTCGGTAATTTGAATTCAACACGATCTCCTCCAATGCCCAAAGACAAGGTACCTCTCCCTAAAGCAGTAACAACATATGTTGTTGCTTGAAACGGTCTTCCTAGAAGAATTTCACAGCTTTGGAGTGGTGGCATATCCATGACGACAAAGTCCACTGGAAATATGAATCTATCCACTTTGACGAGAACGTATTCACATACTCCATAGGGTCTCACAGTAGACCCATCTGCCAATTCAATTGTTGCAGCCAACTTCTTTATCTCTTTTAACCCCAACTTTTGAAATGTAGCCAAAGGCATGAGATTTATACTAGCGCCGGAATCACATTGCGCTTTAGAAACATGTTGACCACCTATTGAACACGAAATGTAAAAACCTCCTGGGTCCTTTCTCTTCTTCGGTGAACTCCCATGAATCATCGAGCTCACCGTCTCATTCATCCAATAAATTTCATCGTCTTTTATCCGCCTCTTCTTATTAATGATTTCCTTGATGAACCTCCCATAGGTGGGTACTTTCTCGATCATCTCCACTAATGGAATATTGATGTGGAGTTTTCGGAATATCTCCATGAATTTTTTAAAGTGACGATGCTCTTTCTTTGACTTAGGATTAACCACATTTGAAACATCTGCTGCCTCAACACGCCTATGAGGTGGCACATATGAGCTCTTCGGGGGTACTTCCCCTAAGCTTGCTCCAATCACTCCCTCAGACGTGGGCTTTGGCAAGACATCCTCAATAGTAGCAGCTTGTTGTGGTTCCTCTCTCGCCTTAGATGTCTCCACATGTACACAAACAACTTGCACTTGTTCTTCCTGCCTAAGTGGAGATACAATATTCACAACTCTTTGTGATTTTCTAAAGAAAGGGTTTCCGCCCGGAAATCCATAGTACGTGCGTGGATATGGTATCGCCGGTGTTGCATGCACATTGAAAGTCATTTTTCTTTCTTCTACAACTTCTTGCACCTGAGATTCCTCCTTAGTGCTTACCACAAATATGTACTTGACTTGTTGGTGTGCCTGAGCCACATTTGCATTCTTGGCTGGTTTTTGTTGATTGGCGTGCTTAATGGCCGCCACTTCACTCGAAATCTACGCCAGTGTGGTCTCTAATGCCCGCATTTGTGCTCCATGGCTTTGCAGCGTCTGCCCAAACTTGGTTAGAATATCACCTTGAGATTGCAATTGTTTTCCAAACATGGCCATCATCTCTTGGTTTTGCTGGACCATTTGAGTTAGTAATTCAGTGTTCTTGTCCTCGGCTTTCTGCTGTGGCTTGGCATCCGGATCCTGTAGAAAATTGTTCGGATCCTTCCATGAAAACTTTTTATCTTTCCTCCATGCATAGTCATTGTTTCTATAGCCCTGTTGTTGCATGAATTTCACTTGGGCCTCCCCATCATCAGATGCATCCTCCTTAGTTAGAACCTTCTTGGCTAGAAGATCTAGCTTGTCGTTCAGCTCTCTAACTATTCTGGATTCGCCAGCAGCCTTGACTTGTTCCATTGCACCTCTGTCGCCCCATGACTGTTTCCTAGCCATGTTCTTTAATATCTCCCAGCATCTTGTATCAGTGTTGTTCAAGAAAAATCCTGAACCGGCCGAGTCCAAATTGCTTCTATCATGCTCGGAGAGAGCAAAGTAGAAGATCTTCACTTGGGTTTCCTTGTCCAGTCCATGGTGTGGACATCTCCTCAACATGACTTGGAATCGCTCCCAAGTCTCAGAATAAGTTTCACCCGCCTGTTGGGTGAAATTGTGGATCTTCCGGATCATATCATTGGTCTTCTCAGGAGGGAAAAACCTCTCGAAGAAAACCTCCACCATGTGATCCCATGATTCAAAAAACTCGTCGTCGAGGTTATGAAGCCACTCTCTTGCCACTCCAGCCAAGGAACTCGGGAATAACTTGAGGTAGAGCACATCCTGTGGAAATCGATCTATCTTCACCATATCACAGTTCTCCACGAACTGGCTGATGTGGGCCACTGGATCTTCATTTTTTAATCCGTGAAATGCATTTGATTTAACCAGGTTAATCAATGCTGGATCGATCTTGTAGGTTGGAATGTTTAGCCCCTGTTTCTTTATAGGCCCCTTTGATGTCGAGGAAGAAGACGCCTTGATCTTCTCCTATATTTTCTGTGCTTCAGCCATTGCTTCTTCTTGTTCTTGCTCAGATTCAAAATTTATATCACTTCGGTGCTCCTGCTCGTAGTAGTCCTCGTCCTCTGGTCCCGCAGATAGAACCTCAGGTGTGCGATTCGCGTAGTCTCGACTACGTGTGTGCACCATGCAAAGTACCTAAAATATGGAAATAGGGGTTCAGTACAATGCTTTGAACGAGTCAACACAATTATAGAGAAATAAAGGAATTTTTGAAATTGTTTTAAAATAAAATAAAAAAAATGTGGCCTAGAGTGGCCGCTCTTAGCACTCAAAGTGCCAATAATTCGCCGTATCCCCGGCAACGGCGCCAAAAACTTGACGTGTATTTTACTACGCGCTTAAACGCAAGTATACGCGTCGAAGTAATATAGGCCTTGTGAGGCCCGAGTCGAACTCAGGGATACGTGAATTATTGGAGACTTCTACTAACTAATCGCAATCAGCTAGGCCGATTAACAAAGCAGGGTTTTGTTGTTCAAATTAAAAAGAAAATAAAAATCAAACAAAGAAAACAATCGATTAAAGGTTAATTTAATCAATTCAAAGGGATATCTTTAGGATGGCGGTTTCACTGCGGGTCAACATTGTATTAGGTTTCATATAATTCCTCACACTTCTCTCTCTATCCGGGTAGTGGCCTGAAAACAGAATTACCCACTGTCGTGGTGTAATTCACTACTTAGGTTTAGGTTGATTCCACCATCGTAGTAATCATTCCCCTAAACTAAGTGCATTATAAACGGTCCCTCAGTTCCCACCATTAATTTTACAACTCCTTTGTCAAGGGTTTTATTGATTAATGTAGAATTCGTCTCTTTTCAACCGTTAATCCTTCTGTCGAAGTGATTAAGGGTGTTAAATTATTATTATGGTGATCAAGCATAACAATAGAAATGGAGAAAACGAATCTATACCACAGATTTGAGAGAAAAATATGAATTATTGATATAAAAATGTCATACAATGCATTCTCGGGCTACTCCCGGTCCTAAAGATTGAGGGTTTTAGCCTCTCATGTTCATCTCACACGAATACATGGTAGAAATTGGGGAATTCATAAGAAAAACGGGAAATAAATGGGAAAACCCCTGAACGAAGAAGAACCGGGAGATCCTTGGCGTAGAACACGAGCTTCCCCGCCTGTCGGTGGTGGAAATCGTCTTCGGCAGCGTCCGAATCAGCCGGGATGAGCTTCTGGCCTCCGTTCTCCTTTTTCTCCTTTCTCGGCACTCGTGCAATGCGATATGAGATCCCCTTGAACGTGGGCGACCGTCATTAGGTATAAGTCCCTAATTAGGTCGTCAAATAACAACAGCCGTCCGATCGAGATCAAAACAGATCCAACGCATATCTGCGGCGTCGATACCATCGACACGGGTCGATGGTATCGACCCAGCAGATTAGCGGCAGCTTTCCTTTCTTTTATTCTGAGCGCCTGTGGTGATCTCGATACCATCGACTGGGGTGTCGATGGTATCGACTCCTGTAGCGTCGGTTTTGTCTTCTAGCGACGCTGTAGCTCTCCTTATGTCGATGGCATCGACTTTCGTCGATGGTATCGACTGCATCCTCGCCAGCAACTTGAAGGGATCTCGATACCATCGACTTAGGTGTCTATGGTATCGACTCTGTATTGCTCTTCTCGGCTGACAACCTGTGGCCTGGTCGATGGTATCGACTTCCGTCGATGGTATCGACGGAAGCAGATACTTGTTTTTCCTGAAATTTCACAACAAGACCAAGTAAATCCACACAATTTATAATAAGATGATAAATAATGCTCAAAATAGTAAAACAAAGAGGATTTGATATAATATGATGGCAAAGACCAAATAAAGTGAATTATGCAATATTATCCATGAAAATGAGTAATTAGGCACAAAACACATATGAAATAGGTCTCTAAATGCGACTCAAAATCATCGCATCAACAATGTATATTAATTAAAATGGGAGTGACGCCTAATACCTTGAAATTTTCAGATTTTCTTGAAGCAACAAAATTGTCCCAAACTTCTTTGTCCAAGAAGTTCCATTGTTCAAGGGCTGACTTCTTCTTCTTATCACCCTCTTTTATGTATTCTCTGTTCAGATTTGTCCTGTAATTCCTAAGCATCTTTCCAGCGCGTTGCATCACACTTTTACGATGCAACATCTCATCCAATGCAAACAGATTCTGTAAAATAGAAATGTTATTAACTAGTATCCAAAAATAGAATTGCAAATAATAGAATTTGTAATCTACAAAATAACTCACGCATAATTCTTTCCATATCAAGTCTTTCTTCGCCTGAGGAACTTTATGCCAATTATCATACTTAACACCACAATGGCTTCGAGTGACAACCCCAAGATAGTTTATAAAATTATTGCGGTTCACTCCAATTGCATTCCCTCCATTATCAAACTCCACAACCAATTTGGATCCACTGCCACTCAGCGCAGTTAACTTTTTCAACAGAGTGATACCCCTTTTCTTGTTAAGTTTTTGTTGCTGCGCATCAAGTTGCTCAATTGCTTCAGTGGGTACCCGTGCATCATCAACCTAAAATTTGACAAAAATAAACACACTGAATTAGGCCAATATAGAAATATAGGATATATGACATAACTAGAAGATAATGAATTTTATAGAAATACAGGATATGTTTTTAGAACTTACATTGGTATCCTCGCCATTCTCGTCATGGACAGCATGCTCATCATGGACTTCATGCTCATCATGGACATCATTCTCATCATGGTCAGCCATCTGAAAATGTCATTAAAAAGGCAAACATTTAGCATTTGTATCAACTAGAAAAAGGAAAACATTTAGCATTTGTATAAACTAGAAAAAGGAAAACATTTAGCATGTGTATAAGATTAGGGTATACACTTACATCCTAAGTGTATAATGTGATGTCATTCTTATATATAATAAATGTGTACCACCTATCCCATCCTTGAACACCTAATCTCACTAGTAAGTGTATAATGTGTATTGGGTTTTCAAGAAAATTTCGGCAGCATTTCCCCGCTGTTCTCTAAGTACATATGTACTTAGAGAACAAACGGGGAAATGCTACCGAAATTTTCTCGAAAACCCAATACACATTATACACTTACATCCTAAGTGATATTAGGTGTTCAAGAATAGTCCCAAACCGGGGACTATCCAAGATTTACTCCTAATGAGTCAATCTTGGACGGGTTTCTAGGCCAACAAATACATGTGTTGTCATTCTTATATATAATAAATGTCTATAAACTACAGGCAACATGGTTAATCCTAATCAACAGAGCATTATTAAATAATAAATCAAGAAATCAATAGTTTCAAACAAAAGGTCTAGGAATCTTTACTATATGTATCCCTAATCATCATATTTAACATACTACATTATTATGAACATCCAGATCAGATTAAGATCATACTGAGAGGCTTAAGCCTCAGTCTTCCAGTGAGAGGCGTGCGCCTCAGTTTCTGCGAGGCGTATCGAGGCGTAAGAGGCGTAGAGGAGTTTGTGAGGCGTAAGCCTCAAACTTTGTGTCTAAAAAAAGGCTGTATTATCCTATTTTGGACTTAATAGAGGCTAAATTAACGCAAAATTATATGTATATAGATATATGTATGTGCATATCTATATATGTGTATGTTTGTTTGTTAAAAACTATGGATATTTTACTACTTTTATCATTATATGCTGCATGTATGTATGCATTCTCTTGTGTATGTGTATATATATACATCTGTGTATAATTATAACTATATTTATATGGATAGATATGTATCTATATATACATCCGTATTCGTAATAGTATATCTATCTATACATACATATATATATATATATTTCTGTTTCAGAAATATGTAAATCTGTATAGTTATATATGTAAATCTGTACAGCATAAAACAGAAATCTGTCTATATAGTAAGTATATTTATTTATATGTATAGATATGTATCTATATATACATGCGTATTTGTAATAGTATATCTATCTATACATACATATATATATATATATATATATATATATATATATATATATATATATTTCTGTTTCAGAAATATGTAAATCTGTATAGTTATATATGTAAATCTGTACAGCATAAAACAGAAATCTGTCTATATAGTAAGTATATTTATTTATATATATGTATAGATATGTATCTATATATACATGTGTATTTGTAATAGTATATCTATCTATACATATATATATATGTCTATATAGTAAGTATATTTATATATATCTGTTATATATATGTCAATCTATATAGAATAAAATAGAAATCTGTCTATATAGTATATGCATGTATGCATATGTAAATCTGTATATATGACTATATACACGTACATATATGTATTCATATATAAATATATGGGATTATATATGTATATCAGTATATGTACATATATGTATTCATATATATATATATATATATATATATATATATATATATATATATATATATATATATATATATATATGTATAGGATTATGTATATGTATATGTATGTTTATACATATATGTATTAATGACTATATTATTTATATATATATTATATGTGGATATATATATATATTTATATGTACGACTCGGTACAATCTGAGGCTTACACCTCGACCGCCTCGAGGCTTACGCCTCGATGTGCCTCACGCATTTTAAAACCTTGTTTAAAACCCTATAATTCATGAAATCATTCTAATTCAATTTAATATGTTGGGATCACATAATTATATAATGACATCAGAATATATAGAAGAATCATAATTAACATGATTAACAACATGCTCATCAAACTAGGGTTTTCTTGAATATCATCTAATATTTGTGTACTAGACATTATATGTATCCCTAATCATCATATTTAACATACTACATTATTATGAACATCCAGATCAGATTAAGATCATACTATGTTATAACCATTGGTTTAATAACCCTATTTCCGCATGTACATGTTTATCAACTTTAAAACCCGATAATTCATGAAATCATTCTAATTCAATTTAATATGTTGGGATCACATAATTATATAATGACATCAGAATATATAGAAGAATCATAATTAACATGATTAACAACATGCTCATCAAACTAGATTTTTCTTGAATATCATCTAATATTTGTGTACTAGATATTATATGTATCCCTAATCATCATATTTAACATACTACATTATTATGAACATCCATATTAGATTAACTCTAATCAAATACATTACATGCATTTTTATCACAACAATTTAATCGATGCAAAAAAAAGTAGAGCAGCTAGCAGCAGGAAGACCAACCTTGTCAGAGGGAAAAAGGCAGAGGCTCTGGTGGCTCTCGCTGGAGGAGTAGCTAGCAGAGACGGCGGTGGAGCAGCAGCTAGGAGCGAGGCTGGAGAGGAATCAGCAGCAGGGGCAGCGCGACGGCGGTGGAGGAGCACCAGGGGCGTGGCGGCACCTAATCTCAGGCGTGGTGGCGCCTAATCTCAGGCGCTAGAGCAGTAGGGGTGGCGGAGAAGGGGGCGCGGAGAAGGGAAGAAGGTAGCAGGAGTGGCGGCGGAGAAGGGGGCACCGGAGAAGGGGGCTCCGGAGAAGAAATCGCCGGCGAAGGGGGCGCCGGAGAAGAAATTGCCGGAGACGGAGAAGAAATCGCCGGAGAAGAAATCGGCTGCAGCAGAGAAGAAAAGGGAAATCGGCTCGCAATGAAACAGAAGAAAGGCGAACGGTCGGGCGATCGCGGGATAAAGTTTCCATATAGCGTCGGTTGTTTCACATAACTGACGCCTAAATAACTTTAGCGTCGGTTATTTTAAACAACTGACGTCCAATTGGACGATTTTTTCACGAAATTGTTTGGCGGGAACCATATTCAGCGTCGGTTATACAATGATAACCGCCGCTGAAAGTGACACTTTTCGCGCAAATTTTCATCGCAAATAGGCGTCAATTTTTTATCTACATCACCGACGTTGAAAGTGACACTATTTTTCTTGAACGAAATTTGGATTTCGCGGGCGACTTTAAGCGTCCGTTTTGTTATAAACAACCGGTGCTTAATACAAAGCGGTACCCGTGTCTAGCTAGTTTCGGATATAGACGTCGGATTGCTTAAGCAATCGACGTGGTCATATGATAGGCGTCGGTTTCCCTTAATAATCGATGCCCAGAAAAGGGACACTTAATGCTATTTATGTAGTAGTGACAGTACTCAATGACGTATGCTTTCAGGTTAAGGACCTGAACGATGAGATCATACGGATGCTAAGAGTTTGTACATTTTTGTTATGTCCCTAGTCGGATGTCATTGTGGAAGGTAGATAGACAGCAATGACACACAAGACTAGATTGTGGTGTTGGTTTATGACAGAATCTCATTAGTCATGATATAGAGATATCAAACCAAACACATAGGTACTTGTTAGAGAACAAGTATATCGGACAGACCCACCGTGAGTTTGACACATGGAACCATGACATGGTAGTCATATTCAGTACTCACAGTGATAGTGGTGAGTGTGATTCTTTGACCTGAAATCACTACACTCAACACATGTCGTTGGGCACACTTTGAGATCATCAAACGCAGTCCTGAAACATGGGTTGTTATAAAGGTGATGATCGGGTGGCTTTGACACACGGGGCTTTTGAGGGGTGAGTGGCAGATATGGGATTTGTCCCTCCTAAGGGAGTTTGGTATCCAAGGCCACTAGATGAGTAGGATTGAAATAGGCGTGCGCACGCATGTGTGAATCTGTATGTGATATTGATGGCATACATATCTCTTCCAATCTACTCTGAGATCAAGAAAGTGAATGAACGTTGACAGGATGACTGTTCCATGCCTCGAGTTCATTCGGGATATTAGTGACAAAGGAATTTTACATTTGTTGTAACACCATTCACGGATTGTAGGATTGAAAGTTGTTCTCCAACTTTATACTTTCACTTGGGTAGCACTGATGTGTGACTAGGCACCGCTCTTTTCCTGTGAAGTCACAAGTGTTATGGACTTTCACTGCCAACGTGAAATGGACCTGCAGGGTCACACACATAGGATTTAACCTGGAAGAGGAGTTTTGTCAACAAACAATTTTTAGATTGATTACTAAAGGAGTTTAGTAGTTCAATTAAACACTCAATCAATTGATAGCTCATTGTCAAAATGTTCAAGGTGTTGGACATATTGATTGGAGTATCAGATTGATTGAAATCGCAATTGACTGATTCTACACAATCTGCACTCCCAACCGATCGACGCATGTGATGAACCGATCGGCTGAGCTTGGTGAACCGGTCGGCTCAAGTGTTGAGTCGATCGGCTCATGGTCAGGGTGAAATGATTGCTTCAAGAGTTTAAACGATCGATTCAACTGTTGCAACCGAGCAAGTTGGGAAAGTAGGATTGGTGAGAATTTTCCTTTCGTTTCACTTGCCCAATTTGATTTGGAAATAGTATTGGTATTCGATACCAATTAGAAACAAAAGAAGGAAAGTCAATCGGGAACTGGTCAGGACCACGAACCAACCGGTTCAGAAGTAAACCGACTGGCTCATGGGTCCCAACCGATCGGTTGAGATGTCAACCGACCGGTTCAGGTCCCCAACCAACTGTTTTAGTTGTGAAATGATCGGTTCAGGTTTCGAGTTGGTCATTTTTTGTGGAAAATCTCGAACCCTTCTACTCCTACTTTTAGTCCCGCATTGCCCGGGATGGAGAACCTTGTCCCATGACCCTCCTATATATAGGGGTATTGGGGGCTTCTCAAAGTACAACTCAGTGCAACCAGTTCCTATGTAAAGTTTTCGTTCTCTCTGGTTTTGGTAACCGAGACAGCCCGAGCAAGTGATACTCGATAAGGGAGGCACAACAAGGGAAAGACAATTGCAGTTGTGACTTGTGGCAGGAGAGTGTTGGTGACTAGTACGCTGATAGGAGGGTGCGACTCCTTCCAATTCCTTGTAAGACAAGGAGATTGGACTTCCAGGTGGTTCGTGTGGACTACTTCAGAGGCGGGAGATTTCTGCCGCTCAGAAGACAGTTGTCAATCCCGACAGTCCCGGTGCGACCAGGAGCTGCACAGACACCGTCCAAGACCGGAGGTGAAGACCGTGCAAGCTGCGAGGTATTGTCGCCGAGCAAGCCTCGGGACAAGGTATGATTCCACAAACCATCCCTTTCCTATTGTATAGACGTTGACTTGTTTCCTTGTTCTGGGTTTGGGGAGGAGAAAATTTTTGTTTCCGCTACATTCTCTGCCTCCCCTAAAACCCAACATAGTATTGGGTTGTAGGTTCAGGAGGGTGAAAAAAGAGAGTTCTTATGACCTCCGTAGACATGTTTTGCGAGCATGTGCTTAGGGTAGCTACACAGGTGTGCACCATGTTTTTGGTAGTTCTCTGGATTTCATAGCACTAGACTGCCTAATGATTGTGGTAACTCATTTTGGTTTTGGTTTTTATGGAATGGAGTATCGTGGTATCCATCCCCTGTATCAATGTTGGAGGAAACCTATATCAATTATTATAAAATGTATATATGAAAAATGTTACTAAGAACATAAAGGTAGTGAGTTTCCATGTAACCTAAGAGAATGAGATGGAACTTCAAGTTTAGATGGGAGTGTTTAGATGGTAGTTGTAGCCTCTAGAATTGTCTAGGTCCATGATAAAGGTTAGGCTAGTTAGTAGCATAGATGACCTAATTTGTAAACTTGTAACACTTATTGAGGTATACGATACCAAGATGTAAAGTGTAAAGCACTCATAATTGGGGCAAGTGTTGCGGCCATAGATAGGAGTACTTTAGTTTATTTTCAGCCTAAAAGGCATGTAATACAGTTATGAACTGCTATTTCATATTTTCCAATAGATAGAAACACTTTATTTTTGCATATTGTATGACAATGATGGCAATTAATAAAGAGATGTTTCAATTTATAAAGATATGATCTTTGTGGCAATGCCTTGTTTATCTTGTGGTATTTGATATGCATAAGATAAAATGATACCTAAAAGTTATAGATAACTCAAACAATCAAATTAGCATTAATCATGAGAAATTCATTTCTAGTTACCATGTGATGGATAAATCTAGACTCTTTTGGTTAGAGAACCAGTAAGAGACATGAATATCTTGGACATGATTAATCAATCTTCACTAATGGAAGTGGGAGAATGATTATGATATTAGGTATAATACATGTGATGTATTTACATACCTATTGGAACAAATGCTAATACTTCAAATGGTGTTTATTGAAATACCAATATGAATATCTTGAAGTGTTCAAGATTATCATAGATGAAGTACAAATTTGGTAAAGTGTTAATTCTTGATGAGATCAATGAATGAAATACTTGGACCAAATGTTTGAGATCCTTATGAGTGATTATGATAGTGTATCATAAAGAACTCATGATTAAGGCATGGTGATGTCTAAATCAAGAAGGAATCATACTCTAAGGAGTTAGAGAATGATTATCAACTAACTAAATTCTTCTTAATAAAAGAATAGCCCACACAAATAATGGACATTAAGAATCACAAGGAGTTGTGAGTTCTTATATCCTTGACAGATACACCTCAATTATCTATGAGATGAGTTGTTCATGTGATGAGTCAACTATCCAGATGAATATGAGGAACCGAAATTTGAGTTATGGTTTATCACCATTACATCCTAAATGACATCCATGTGAACCATAAGGTATGACCTTCATGGTAGCACCCATTGGAATAAAATCCATAAGTGCAAATGAGTCTTAAGTGTTAAGACACATGGATAACATTTTGAGAAGGATGATGCTTGTTGATTGCAACTTAATGACTAAGACATTTGGCATATGGATACGAAAACTGCATTCCTATGAGGAATAAAACAAGGATGTGTACATGACACAACCTATAAGGTTTATGTATCCACTAATGCAAATGAAGTCTATAAGTTACAATGAACTAATCAATGTGATTGATTGAGTACAAGAAACTCAAAATTGGGTCTTTGTTTTGATCATATAGTCAAAGGCTTTGACTGATATGTCAAAGATAAAGAAGGGATCTGTGATTTAGTGGGAGCGTGTTCATATTGCACATATTGATGTGAAATGGAAAAGTTCTAGAATGGAAATCCAAAAGTGGAAATTATCTTTAAGGAAGATAGAGATGTTTCCTATGTGATAGGAATAGAGATATATAGAGATAGTTCTCGAAAACCTCTTGACCTGAAAAGAGAAAACATACATTGGCAATCTGTACTGAAGGGTTCAGTATGCATAGATTCAGTGGGAGAAAACTTGTCCATGTTACATGGAGTTAGTATCCCAAACCCAAGTGTTCAATTCTTATAAAGAATGGGAACACTAAGAATAGATATGGATCTATCATGTATGTAATCATCCCATTATCTTGCATGTATCGACATGGCAAGAACAAAATTCATTCATCATCTTGTATGTAGGACATGGCAATATGATGTGCTCATCCTGATAACTTGTATGTGGGACATGACGAGTGGATGTCTGCCAACTTCCACCAAGGGTTACTGGAATACCATGAGAACTTGAAAAGTACTTGAGAAGTACTAGTTCTACGGAGATAAAGGAAGAGTTCAATGTAAAGAGTTACATTGATGCAAACTTCCGAAAGGACATAAAATTAATCGCAAAATATATATAGGATATATAAAAGTGAAAGTTTGTTGATAATTGGAAGTGTTCCAATAAAACCATTTAAAAGGAAATTGCCGATTATCTATGTGTTAGAGAACAACAGTGGATACTATATGGATCTGGAAGTTCATGAGATGAACTTATAGATATTCTGCTCATTGATGACAAGTTTGGAATCCTTGATCGTGTAATGTGGCTAAAGGTTAGCAAAGGAATACTAGATCGCATATTACGGCAACTCCATCTCATACGTATGACGTACAGTGAAGAGATGAAAGACATGCAGTTAAAACTGACTTTGGCAAGGTGTTGCCATTACTCACTATGATCGCACTAGAGCAGAGTAACATGTGGGACATGTTTGAAGATCACTATGAATATGATTCAAAGGTGATTGGCTCGCAGTGCAAGTGGCAGTTTGTTGGTATGTATGCCCTGAGAGCCAATCATGGGATGATTTGTGGGATACATTAAGATTGATTTGATAAACATCAAAGGCAAGCTTCCAATTCTTTCTGGTTCATTCATATGAGATAGTGATAGAACATATTGAATGTCCAGAGAATGATAGTACTCAATGACGTATGCTTTCAGGTTAAGGACCTGAACGATGAGATCGTATGGATGCTAAGAGTTTGTACATTCTTTTTATGTCCCTAGTCGGATGTCATTGTGGAAGGTAGATAGACAACAATGACACACAATACTAGATTGTGGTGTTGGTTGATGATAGAATCTCATTAGCCATGATATAGATATATCAAACCAAACACATAGGTACTTGTTAGAGAACAAGTGTACCGGACAGACCCACCGTGAGTTTGACACATGGAACCATGACATGGTAGTCACAGTCAGTACTCACAGTGATGGTGGTGAGTGTGATTCTTTGACCTGAAATCACTACACTCAACACATGTCGTTTGGCACACTTTGACATCATCAAACGCAGTCTTGAAACATGGGTTGTTATAAAGGTGATGATCGGGTGGCTTTGACACATGGGGCTTTTGAGGAGTGAGTGATAGATATGGGATTTGTCCCTCCTAAGGGAGTTTGGTATCCAAGGCCACTAGATGAGTAGGATTGAAATAGGTATGTGCAAGCATGTGTGAATCAGTATGTGATATTGATATCATACATATCTCTTCCAATCTACTCTGAGATCAAGAAACTGAATGAACGTTGATAGGATGACTGTTCCATGCCTCGAGTTCATTCGGGATATTAGTGACAAAGGAATTATACATTCGTTGTAACACCATTCACGGATTGTAGGATTGAAAGTTGTTCTCCAACTTTCTACTTTCACTTAGGTAGCACTGTTGTGTGACTAGGCACCGCCCTTTGCTTGTGTAGTCATAAGTGTTATGGACTTTCACTACCAACGTGAAATGGACCTGCAGGGTCACACACATAGGATTTAACTTGGAAGAGGAGTTTTGTCAACAAACAATTTTTAGATTGATTACTAAAGGAGTTTAGTAGTTCAATTAAACACTCAATCAATTGATAGCTCAATGTCATAATGTTCAAGGTGTTGGACATATTGATTGGAGTATCAAATTGATTGAAATCACAATTGACTGATTCTACACAATCTGCACTCCCAACCGATCAGCTCATGTGATGAGCCGATCGGCTGAGCTTGGTTAACCGGTCGGCTCAAGTGTTGAGTAGATTGGCTCATGGTCAGGTTGAAATGATTGCTTCAAGAGTTTAAATGATCGATTCAACTGTTGCAACCGAGCAAGTTGGGAAAGTAGGATTGGTGAGCATTTTCCTTTCATTTCACTTGCCCAATTTGATTGGGAAATAGGATTGGTATTCGATACCAATTAGAAACAAAAGAAGGAAAGTCAATCGGGAACTGGTCTGGACCACAAACCGACCTGTTCAGAAGTGAACGAACCAGCTCATGGGTCCCAACCGATCGGTTGAGATGGCAACCGACCAGTTTAGGTCACCAACCGACCGTTTCAGTTGTGAAATGATCGGTTCAGGTTGCGAGTTGGTCATTTTTTGTTGAAAATCTCGAACCCTTCTACTCCTGCTTTTAGTCCTGCATTGCCCGGGATGATGATGATGATGATGATGATGATGATGATGATGATGATGATGATGATGATGATGATGATGATGATGATGATGATGATGATGATGATGATGATGATGATGATGATGATGATGATGATGATGATGATGATGATGATGATGATGATGATGATGATGATGATGATGATGATGATGATGATGATGATGATGATGATGATGATGATGATGATGACGACGACGATGATGATGATGATGATGATGACGACGACGACGATGATGATGATGATGATGATGATGATGATGATGATGATGATGATGATGATGATGATGATGATGATGATGATGATGATGATGATGATGATGATGATGATGATGATGATGATGATGATGATGATGATGATGATGATGATGATGATGATGACGATGATGATGATGATGATGATGATGATGATGATGATGATGATGATGGTGGTGGTGGTGGTGGTGGTGGTGGTGGTGGTGTTGATGGGGATGGTGGTGGTGGTGGTGGTGGTGTTGGTGGTGATGCTGATGATGATGATGGTGTGGCTTCATTAATGTTTCAATATGAATCGAAGTTGTGATTGATGATATGATATGAGTTTTACCATGCAACCCTAGATAAACCTAACATCTTGTACGGTACGTATGACATGGTTGATCTGCTAAACAAAGCTAGTGGGTTGGCATGATTGCTTGTTCCTAGTCTTGTATATGTCGAGTTATGATACTTGAGATATGATTCATGACCAACATGGGCCTCAATTTCGTTACAAAGGAGGGCCTCTAGCTGGGGACTTTCAAAAAGGGTGTCCTCTTGACATGATTCAACCCGCAATGGGAGAATATCAGACTACCTAAAGTTCAAAATATGTGAAATGTTGAAAGTGTGTTGGATGAAATATATGACAATAAGTCCCTATCTAGATAGATTCTAAATATATGAGTTGAGTCACCTAGTGTGTGGTTCCCTTAAAAATGTTGAACCTCGGATTTCCTTTGAAAAGACCTAACCCTAGAGAAAGAGGCAATTAGATATATGATGTTTATTATATAGGTGAGGGAGATGTCCCAAAAACCTAAGATGATGTACATGATGTGTGATCTCTATGATGAGCCTTATAATGGGGTTAGTGGTTGTACGTAAAGGAATCTAATGGTTTCCCTCATTGGGTATTCTGGGTAGAAGTTTGGCTTGGGTATATATTAGTGGTTAGCATGTTTTGCCTTTAAATAGATAGGTCCTATCTTGATTAACTCGATCTTGTGGAACTCCTTATATGATACAAGTAAGAGGACCATGAAACCTGGATGTCGATGCATGATACTTGAAATACTCTCACTTATGTTAAACCAGAATATGTACGCTAAGTCACTATCAAAAGCTAGACCTTATATTAATAGCCCATGCATGAAAGATGTATGTTTGAAATCATGAACATGATACGATGATGATTTGATATATTATATTGAATAATCATGATGTATAAATTGCTAAATTTTAGACCCTATATGAAAAGAAATGAACTTAATTAGTTCTAGTCAGTAGAAATTTGTGAGAGAACTAAACTATGCATGAAATCTAGTATAGTCTGAAATACATGTCCAGTGATAATCTCATTCAAAAGTCATGATAAAGAGCATGTTCTTGACATATTGATGACATAGGTTTTGATGACTCACCTTGAGCGTGTATAAATACATGAAACCTAATGTCAAATGGATAAAGGATATCATAATCCTAATGTCAAAATGGTGTCATAATATGATAAAACACCAAGTGACATGTATGGGATGAGAACACCCTTGATAATAATAACCTATGTATGCACCCCATGATGGTGGATGAATTGAAACCTATGGAACGGTTCATGGAAAATAATGGATATTGACTTTATCTCTTAACTATGATCTTGGATGAATTTCGAGGACAAAATTTTTTTCAAAGAAGGAAGGATGTGACAACCTAGATTTCTCTATCATCTTTTATACTCCTCTCACTATTAGTGAATCACATCACTCAATTTGATTTCAATTACATAATGCAAGTAATTTAATGCTTAATCATAGTAACCTTGCACCTATGTTCCTTTATATGACATGAATGTGCAATTCTGAGATATGTGTCATCCTTAATACATCTAACTTTAAAGTGAATTGAACCACATCAGTATGATATTTTGGATTCCAAGTATATATCATTTTGTAGTGCATGCTGTTATCATTCCAACAGTGTCGAAATTCACCTCAATCAGATCTATCAATCCAAAGTTATGGTTGTTCAACTTTAACTCCTTTTCACATGATTTTAATTGATTTTACAAGAGTTTGTGTTTTTTGGGCCTAATGTGACCTACAACCCATTTTCTCACCTAGCAGGGGTAGGTGGGTGCAACAACACACAACCCTTAGATCTCTCTCAGACCACGATGACCCTTCCATCCAATGACTTCCCTTTTTCTTTATTGGTCCATACTGTGGCACCTAATACAACATGCCTCTTTTTGCAACCACCAATAGGATTCCATCTCAACATTTTTTGAGTAATAGGAACTTTCTTTGAATCCTCCCCAACTTCCCCTTTCTTTTCCCCTTGCTTTCAACCCCTTGGTTCCCTAGAGAGCCGCCACCCACCCATCTTCATTGTCATTGCTCTCATGGCAGTTTGGGGTGCCAGTTTTGGGCATTTTTGCCACAGGGATCCTCAGTCCCTGGGAGACACCCATCAGGTCCACTACAGCCTTCCCGACTTGAATGGCCATGTCTGTAGCCTCTACGAGCCCTCCCCCTCCTTGGCTTCCTCCTTTCGTTCTATATGGGGGTGGCACCGCCATGGAGCATCCCAGCCTCCCAGCCATCCTAAGGGAGATTGGCCCCATTAGCGTCTTTGTGGAGACAAGTTGAGGGCTCTCGGCCAGTTTTCCAAACATGATAGATTATCTTGTATCCCTTCCCACCATCTTCAGTGACGAGCTGCAGAAGCTCAAGGTACATGAGGGTCAGGGGAAGAGGGTGATCCTGACATCATCTGATGAGAAAGAGTCCATTTGACGTCCCTGGATTTTCTAAAACTTAATAAGATGTGTGACGTCCAAATTGAAACCTCACCTCTGTGAGAATCCCAATTTGAGCACCACACACTAGGCTAAGAAGAAGAAAATCAGAGGAAGTCATATGGAAACAATAGTAGCACATGCACATGAACAAAAACAAAACCATACAACATATGTTCACCATTCAACATATAATTACAAAATAACTTATTATGGATTGATATTACACATTGAAGAGTAAAATTTTACATATACATGTACTACATTTACAACTTGATCTAAAGTCAACAGGTCCACATGTGCATCATCTCGCCATACAACTCTCAACTATCAAGGTCCTTAAATATCATGTATCCACCACCTAAACAAAGATTACATGTGGTACACATCAGCACAATATTCAATAATTTTGTAATGAGTATGCCTATGTATCTTTTCATATACCTCTAATTAATAAGACTTAGCACTAAGATAAAGTTAATACTTGGCAGTATTAAAAAATAACAAAAATCATACTTGAACAAAGAATCATTTATTAAAAAAAGAGAACACATATTTTAAGATCATTTTATATTATATGTAAAGTTGTTCAACCACATGCACTATTCTACCAAAGTGATTCAGTGCTCACATGTACTATTCTACCAAAGAGATTTAGTACATTCATAAATGAACTATTCTGCCAAAGATATTTAGTGCTCACATGTACTATTCTACCAAAGAAATTTAGTACTTTCATCATTTTACTATTCTACCAAACAGATTTAGTGCTAGCATATAATGGATCATATATATTTTATTTCATGTGTTCATAGCAATACAAGTGTGGAAAATTAAGCAAGATATCATACTAGAACAATCATTTCATCTAAAACCATGTGGCAAGTAATTTTTCACACATAATACAACCATACTACAATATAGGAAAAGTAAGAGGTAAGGGTGTACCTTGATCACAAATATACCAACCATCACCTATTCCTTATGTCACTATGTCCTCTTGGTCAAACACTGATAGACAAGACCATGTACTATCATCAGATTCCCATCATCTTAACCCTAGTTATAACCATTTTAGGGTTTACTTAACTCATAGGATTTTTCCATCACTACATGTCTTACCTTCTTATGCTTATCTTATTGATCTTATTTTCCAATTATTTGTTGGATCATCATAGACCATTTGTATATTGTGTTTCATATAATAAGGTGTTAATATTAACCCAAGATTACATGCATTAATCCAATTATGGATAGAAACCATTAATTATGAGTCATCACCATATCATCATGAATTATGTGCATAATATAGATATGTTGGTTTCCAAATGTTAGGAATATATTCTCGAGTTTCCAATATTTATTGAGCATACTTGTAATAATTGCATATTAATTAGGGAATTAGCCCTAATTGGTCATATGGAGCAAATTACATGATTTCATGCATCAACATCATAATCACTGACTTTAAATGGATTATAACATGAATATGGATTTATTGATATATTATCATAATTTTATGTCATCATTTGATGTTTATTATCCATGTAATAAGCATTTAACAACTTACATGATATCACAGATATTAGTGCATCCAAAGCCTCATATTATTCTTACATTTTTCTCTACACATTTTTGTGAGAATTCTAGTATCTTTTTTGTAATTTCCTAATGATTAAGGTAATTTCTATGAATTATATTAGATCTGAGTGTTTTCTAGATATTTACCTTTTTGTGGCCAATTAGGCATTGCCACGTGTCCATTTCTAGGGCACGAAACCTTGCTCCTACTTGTCGGTTGATCTAGTTCGTGGTTGGTCAAGTTGGTTCATTGATCCAGACCCTGTCTAGTATGGGAAAAGGCTGGTTCTGGTCTCTCTTTTCCTCCTATTGCGTGAGAGTCTCCTTTCTCGCGTTCTTGCCTTCCTTTTGGTCGCAGAAATGACATGATCTTTGTACCTTGTAGACATCAGTGATGTCGTGTGAGGGAAGATTCTCGAAAGGGATCGTCCACTATATCCTCCTCCTCATAATGAGATACTGCGACCAACAACTTTTTGGACCACCTACTCTGCCTCTGGCCTCTCAAGCTCAGGTGTAGCTTCACCTAGAGAGTGAAAAGCTCACTTGTTCCTACTATGTGCCTCCAGTCTGATGAAGCAAAATGGGGTGGGGGAAGATTATCTCTCTCCGCCTATATCTGAAGCTTCGCAAGCTATGAAGCATCTCCAAGAACTCACTTAAGGGTCCTGATTGAGTCATGATGCACCAAAATTGGGTCGACTCGCCTCTGAAGTCACCCTTCTTCTCTGACGATATGGGGTTCAGTAGCCATGGAAGTCATGGTCCAAGTAGGGATAGGTAGTTCGATAGCCTCATCTAACTATTGGGGTCGTTTATCTTCCTCAAGTTCCTCGAAAGCCCCTTCTATTCTTGCTTTCCTACTATTGTCTACCTCCCATGAAACACAGAGGACAGGTCATGGAACTAGAGAGTTCGATCTCTCATTTCTTACCACCGCGCCTTTTAGTTAAGGGGTCATTGTGGAGAACGAATCAAACTACATCTAGATGATCATTTAGATCTTCCTATTGCTCCACTATCTCGATAGGTGGTGGTGGGGGAAACTCACAGCCACAACTGGTTTGTAGCCTTGATCTAACTGCAAGGTGGGAGACATAATCCTAGCCATCACTCGCACATGTGCAGCTGAAATGGAGTCTCCACCAACATGGATCCGTGTATCTTCACATCAATGACTAAAGGGGCATGTGACACTGCATGCCCAAAACTAAGTTAAATAATCAACTACATTAGACCATTTTACTAAAAAAATATACATGATTGCATGAAATTCAATCCCAAATAACTTCATCTAGGAACCTTCAAACCTTATGAAATTAGAACCATAGATTTACTAACATCAAAGCTACATCCCATCCAACTTTGGTGCAAAAAATCACTTACTTGATCAATTGGTATATGTGCCCATAGAGCCATCCCGAGCGATTGCATGGAGTCAGATATTAATTAATCAATTAATGCTATTATTTTGTTAATTAATTAATTCTAGAATATTCTAATTAATATATGTGTGTTTTAATTAACACAGTGTTTCTATTTACCAGTGGGTTTAGGAAACCCTACTTCCCTTCATCTCCTATTTAAAGGATCTTGACGGCCGATATCTATATAAGATATTAGAGAGGCTTTTCAGTTTACGCTCACGTACGTAAACCCTAGCTGTCATCGTCCTCAGGAGAGAAAGGAGAGCATCGCGACGCAAGCACATCATCACACATAGATGACTCCTACCCGCTGGCTGAGGAAGCACAACGTGGAGTTTCATTCCATCTGCGTGGACACAGTAGATACGCAGACGCTGAGATGCCTGCATTTACAGGACATCTACAACAATCTGTATGCGCTATGAGTGGCGTACATCACCGCATGAAAGGAGCACCGCCAAATCTTCCTGCGATGCACTTAACGACTGGGAGAGAAGTTCCATCTGTGTAGGCCAACATCGTTGCACACCATCGTGTAGCGGGACATCGCCGGACTTGCTCCACGATAAGGTATATCCCGCAAACACTCTTTCGGAATACGCTGTTGTCGACGAGATCCTATTTTGGGTTGCATGAAATTTTTTTTGCTTCCACCGCAAATGTTTTCTCCACAAAACTCAACAGTGGTATCAGAGTGAGGTTGATCTACGACATATTTGGATTCATTTTGATATGATCGAATCACTATATACTGTTTTCTATGTTGCATACGATGCGAATTAAAACTGCTAATGTGCAAATCTAAACCTAATTCCACATACACCGCAAGCTTCTATTTTTGATGTTTTGGATGGGGTCGACTATGGAAAATACTGATTTTCCTAAGTGCACGGAAGTAAAATTCTGTAGACCCTGCACAGGGGAGCTGCCCCTATGTACCCTGCATAGTCTACGTGGGAGTCAAAACGTTATTTAATGGGGAATGTCCCGCATTAAAAGTATTGCAATTATAATATGTATATACGTATATGTAGATATACCTATGATATCATACATGTCGCCATTAAAAATGTGTTTTATGTGGTGAATGCATGCACGGTTCTAGCCTAGTATCCTCTTTTGTGAATGTTGTGAATGAATGTGGATGTGAATCTTGTGGGCATGTTTGTTTGAGAATTCTATCGATGTATAATGGTTATACATGGATCTTTTGTATAAAGTATTCAGCTTGCATGTCGAGCCTCATCTCATATTTCAAAGTGTAATTAATTCTTTCCCTTTATATTTGTACGCATATGATGGAATAGAGATAGGATTAGTTTTAGTCTTTGTAAACTTGATGTAAGGAGGCCACTTCAAGATCCAACTCCAAGGAGCCACCATGGAGAAGCACCGTGAAGATCTAATTCCAAGAAGCAACCTGAAGATCCAACTCCAAGGAGCGTCCATGGAGAAGCAACACGAAGATCCAATTCCATAAGAAACTTGAAGTTCCAACCTCATGGATCATCCATGAAGTTGTTCCTTGTAATGTTGATCCTTACAGGTTGATTCACAGGTGTTGTTGCATGAGATGCATAAGACCATAGGTGGACCGTAATCCTTTTTTGTTCCAAAGGATTACAGTAGTATGGCCATAACCGATGTATTTGTGTTTGTGATTGCATGTCTATCATTTGTGGTTGTGAATATAGTAGTGTATGATACGTACTATAAGTATGTGGTGTTTGGATATATATATATATATGTATTAATAAAAACCCTCAATTAATAATATTAAGTTTTAGTTGCCTTCCATAAAGCAACACACATGAAAATCTTGATCGACTATGTGTGGGTACGCCTCCGCGTGGTACACTGTCTATCTCATGGAAGTGTGATGGTGGGGGTGTGGCTCTGCCTCCGCAGGGTGCACACTCATCATGTTGGCTTATTGGTTGGACTTAACTAGGGAACCTTGATAGGATCAAGTACCTAGAGGCACACAGATGCATCATGGCAAGGAGTTGTGCATGATCACCTATCCAAGAGTTTCATATGATGCAATTTGCAAAAGTTTCCTACCTTAGTATTTGGTCTTTGACGCCGGCATTGGCTGGGCATTGATCCAATTATTTTGGATCTTGGATCACTAGAAGGTTGTACATTGAAATCTTCTAAGTTGATAGTGAGGGATATCAATTTGAATAAAATAGTGGGAGCGTAATTAATTAAAGGCCTAATTAATCTCGTTTATCAAATCTTTACAAGTCAAAATGTTTTGGACTAAGTGCAAACTTTTTCTTTTATAGCAATCAAGTGGAAAACAACACTCACACTTTCTCATTGCAATCCGTCCTTGAGAAGGACAAACTTACCGGAACCAACTTTCAAAACTGGTTTAGGATGCTGAGAATTGTTCTCACACATGAGCGTAATCTCTATGTCCTTGAAACACCAGAGCCAACGGAACCCACCACAAATGCGCCCAAGGCAGAAAAGGATGCTTATAAGAAGCACCTTGATGATGTCGTGGATGTCAAGTGTCCGATGTTGTGCTCAATGAATATGAGTTGCAAGAGCAGCATGAGAACATGAATGTCATGGAGATGGTAACACATCTCAAGAACATGTATCAACATCAAGCAAGAAAGGAGAGATATGATGTCTCCAAGGCTTTGTTCAGGATCAAGATAAAAGAGGGAGACTCAGTTGGCTCCCATATACTCACTTTAATTGGGTACATGGAAAGCCTATCCAAGCTGGGATTTCCCCGAGGTCTAGAGTTGGCCAATGATGTGATTCTACAATCATTGCCTGAATCATATAGTCATTTTTTCATGAACTACAACATGAACAATCTTGACAAGCCATTGTCAAAATTGTTGGGCATGTTGAGGATAGATGAAGCACAGATGAAGAAAGACAAGCCCAAGTTCGTGATGATGATCAGAAAGACAAATGGAAAGTCAAAAGGAAAAGGCAAGGCTAAGAAAGGTTCTAAAGCCAGGAAGAAGCCAAAGTCATCCACGCTCAAAGCTATAGGTGGGATCTCGAAAGAAGGCAGTTGTCAGCATTATCACCAGGCTGGACATTGGAAAAGAAACTGTTCTCTCTACCTGGAGGAACTGGGGAGGAAAACATTGGGGATAGAGATCTCCACTTCAGGTATATATGTTATTGAGATAAACTTAAATACTTCTTCATCATGGGTACCGGATACCGGATGTGGATCTCACATATGTTCTAATATGCAGGATCTGATAAGAAGTAAGCCTATACGAAAGGGCCAAGCCAAGTTGCGGGTCGCTAATGGAGCAAGTGTTGCTGCCACCACAGTTGGAGTTATTAGTTTATCTTTTCCTATGTGCCTTGTAATAGAATTATAGAATTACTATTATGTACCTGCCATTAATAGAAATATTATTTATGTATCTTGTATGGACAAGAGTGGATTTGAATTTCACATTAAGAATGGAATTATTTCTATTTCTAATGATGAGATCTTTTATGGAAATGCCCCTATGTCTTATGGTATCTACTTGTTAAGACTTGATACTAGCATATACAACGTAAATACTAAAAGGTTAAAACTTGACAACTCAAACAAAACATACTTATGGCATTATCATCTTGGGCACATAAATGAGAAGCTCATATTTAGACTCCATAAGGATGGTTATCTAGACTCTTTTGATTTTGAATCATTAGAGACATGTGAGGCAAGTTTATTAGCGAAGATGACCAAGACTTCTTTCACTAGACACAATGAGAGAGCCAATCATCTACTAGGGCTCATACATACTGATGCATGTGGACATTTTAGATCAAATGCTAGAGGAGGCTATCAATACATCATTACCTTCACTGATGACCTCAGTAGGTATGGCTATGTATATCTTATGAAACACAAGTCAGAAACTCTTGAAATGTCCAAGACTTTCATGAATGAAGTAGAGAAGCAACTTGGTAAGAGTATTAAAGCACTTCACTCAGATTGAGGTGGCTAATACTTAAGCCAAGAGTTTAAGGACCTTCTGAGAGACTGTGGTATTGTATCACAATGGACTCCACCTGGTACACCACAACATAATGGTGTGTCAGAAAGAAGGAATCGTACATTATTAGACATGGTACGATCAATGATAAGTTCAGATGAACTTCCAATATCATTCTGGGGATATGCTCTTGAAAGTGCAGCGTTTACACTTAACCGTGTACCTTCCAAATTGGTTCAAAAGACACCATATGAGATATGGAATGGGAATCATCGCAATTTTTCTATGTTAACGATTTGGGGATGTGAAGCTTATGCTAGGAAACAATTCTGTGAAAAGCTTGGACCCAAATCAGAAAAATGCTATTTTGTTGGATACCCCAAGGAAACTCGGGGATACTACTTCTACACACCAACTAACAACAAAGTGTTTGTTGCTAGGATTGTTGTACTTCTTGAAAAGGAATTTATTTCCAAAGGAATTAGTGGGAGGAATGTAGAGCTCAAAGAAGTTTGAGATCACAAAGAAGGAATAGAACCTGATGAGGTACATAAGGAACATGAAGACTCACAAATTGTTGTGGAATTTCAAATTCCAAATGTAACATAGGAACCTCGAAGGTCTAGTAGGACACGACTTGAGCCTGAGAGATTTGGATTTCTTGTGACTCAAGACAGTGATGAATTGGGCATAGCAGATGTGCCAACTTCCTATCTAGAAGCTACTCAGGGACCAGAATCAGAGAAATGGCTCAAAGCCATAAGATTTGAGATGGAATCCATGTACACCAACAAGGTATGGACCTTCGTTGATCCACCCGAAGGGGTAAAACCCATAGGGTGCAAGTGGGTCTTAAAGAAGAAGATCGACATGGATGGAAATGTTCAAACCTATAAAGGTAGATTAGTTGCAAAAGGATTGCGTCAAATTTAAGGTGTTGATCATGACGAGACCTTCTCACCAGTTGCCATGGTTAAATCCATCAGGATCATGCTTTCCATTGTAGCTTATCATGACTATGAGATTTGGCAGATGGATGTTAAAACAACATTCCTTAATGGGAATTTACTCGAGGATGTGTACATGACACAACCTGAGCGGTGTATCGATCTAAAGGAAGCCAATAAAGTATGTAAGCTACAAAGGTCAACCTATGGATTGAAGCAAGCATCTCGGAGATGGAATCTATGTCTTGATGAAGTAGTCAAAAAGTTTGGCTTTAGTCAAAGTGAAGATGAACCTTGTGTTTACAAAAGGTTTAGTGGGAGCACAATCATATTTCTCATATTGTATGTGGATGACATACTATTGATGGGAAATGACATCCCTACTCTTTAGACAGTAAAAGTTTGGCTAGGGAAGACCTTCTCTATGAAAGATTTAGGCAAAGCATCCTATATACTAGGAATCAAGATCTATAGAGATAGATCTAGAAGGCTTCTAGGCCTAAGCCAGAGTACATACATTGACAAGGTGCTAAAGAGGTTTAGCATGGAGGGTTCTAAGAGAGGTAACTTACCCATGTCCCATGGGGTTACGATCTCTAAAGCCCAATGTCCTAGTTCATGTGATGAACGGGCATGCATGAGTAAGATTTCATATGCATCAACAATTGGATCTATTATGTACACGATGTTATGTACTCATCATGATGTGTCGTTTGCTTTGAGAATGATGAGCCGCTATCAGTCAGATCCATGTGAATGTGAATGGATAGATATAAAGAATATCCTAAAGTACTTGAGAAGGACTAAGAATCAATTCTTGGTATACAGTGTTGAGGAAGATCTCGTGGTAAAGGGTTACACTGATGCTAGCTTCCAAACTGACAAACATGACTACAGATCACAATCTAGATTTGTGTTTTTCCTGAACAATAGAGCTATGAGCTGGAAGAGTTCCAAGCAAGATACAGTTGTAGATTCTAAAACAGAGGCTGAATATACCACATCTAATGTTGCAAAGGAGGCTGTGTGGATCAAGAAGTTCATTTTTGAACTTGGAGTGGTTCCAAGCGCTAGTGATGCAATTGAATTGTTTTGTGACAACAATGGAGCAATTGCACAGGTTAAAGAACCAAGATTGCACTGACGTTCCAAACATATTCTATGGCGGTTCCATCTCATACAAGAGATCGTACAATGAGGAGATGTGAAGATTTACAGAGTACCTACAAAAAGCAATGTGGCTAACCCGCTCACAAAAGCACTTACACAGCAGAAACATGACAGACATGTTCGATCACTTGAATTTAGATGAATGAGTGATTGGGTATAAGTGGAAGTGGGAATATGTTGGTATGTATGCGCATAGAGACTATCATTTGATGATTGTAATGGGATACTATGTAAATGATTTGTAATACCACATTGATCATATCAATAAAGGCAAGTTTCCAATCTATATGCTAGTGTTTTATATTGTGAGATGACCATAAAACTTATAGATATGTCTATAGAATAATATACTCAATGACATATGTCTTTGGGTTGATGACCTGAATAGTGAGATCATATGTATGCTAAGATTATGTATTCTTGTTTTGTCCCTAATCGGTTGTTATTGTGGAAATATTCATAGACATCAATAACACATAAGATTAGAATGTATGTTGGTTGATGGAAGAATCTCATTATCCATGATATGGAGATATCAAACTAAATACATAGATACTTATTAGAGAATAGTTTATTGGATAGACCCACCTTGTGAGTGACACATGGATGCCATGATTGGTAGTTAGAGTCACATCTCATAATGATGGTGTGATTGCGGTTCTTAGACCTGTAGTCACTACACCTATCACATGTTGTTCGGTGTACTTTGACATCATCCACTATGGTCTTGAATAAGGATTGTCGTAAATATGGTGCTTGGGTGCACTATGACACATGGGGATGACTGTGAGTGATGTAGATGGAATTTTTCCTTCCTACGGGAGTTTGCTATTCCGGCCACTTGATAAGTGAGACTGAGAAATGCATGGCCATGCTGATGTGAGTCAATATGTGATATTGAGCTTACATATATCTCAGACAGTCTGCTCTAGTTCAAGGAACATGGATTGAACATTGAAGAGGATAACAATTCTATGACTCGAGTTCAATCTGGATATCAGTGACAAAGGAACTATACAATCACTATAACACAAGTCATGAATGATAGGTTAAGTTGTTCTCCAACTTCTCCAATTACTTGGGTGGCTATGAAGTCTTTCTAGATACCAATCATTGCTTGTGAAATCATAATATGATTATGAGAATCACTGCCAACGTAATTTGGAGTCTACCTGGTCACACATATAGGATGTGTTGGAATAGGAGTATAATTTGTGGATTTGATTGGAATTGCTCCAAATCACATTCATTAATTTTGTTTATGTAATCCATTAGAATAATATTGGAGTGACTGGCTCTAAGTGCAAGTGGGAGTATGTTGGTATATGTGCCTGTAGAGCCATCCTGAGTGATTGCATGGAGTCAGATATTAATTAATCAATTAATGCGATTATTTGGTTAATTAATTAATTCTAGAATATTCTAATTAATCCAGGAGAATTTTAATTAACGTAGTGTTTCTTTTTACCTATTGGTTTAGGAAACCCTACTTCCCTTCGTCTCCTATTTAAAGGATCTTTACGGTCGATATCTATATAAGATATTAGAGAGGCTTTTCAGTTTACGCTCACGTACGTAAACCCTGGCCGTCGCCATCCTCAGGAGAGAAAGGAGAGCATCACGACGTTAGCACGTCTCCGCACAGAGATGACTCCTTCCCGCCAACTTAGGAAGTGCAACGTAGAGTTCCAGTCCATCCACGTGGATGAAGCAGAGATACAGACACTGAGACACCTATGTTCAGAGGGCATCTACGACCATCTGTATGCGCTACGAGTGACATACATCACCGCACGAAAGGACTACCACCGGATCTTCCTATCATGCACTTAATGAATGGGAGAGAAGTTCCATCCATGTAGGCTAGCATCATTGCACACCATCGTGTAGCGAGACATTGCCGAACTTGCTCTGCGATAAGGTATATCCCCCAAACACTCTTTCCAAATACGTTGTTTGGAAGAGATCCTATTTGGGTTGCGTGGAATTTTTATTGCTTCCTCCGTGCATGTTTTCTCCACAAAACCCAACATGATCAACCAACAACTTAATCCAAAATGGCACATACGTAAGGGTATTAATCATATTATGATCATCAACAACTTTAAATCTTTAACAAACTAGTTGAAGTACCTTCATCTGATGAAAACTCACTTTAGGAATATCATTTTGTTATTATAATATGTAAACCCAAGTAAGATTACCCATGTTATCACATATACCTATGGACTCAATTTGATTATTCAAATCTCCAACCTGTGATTGAATCACTGAATTGAGTAGCCAGGAAACTTAAAAGTTCACTCCATCACGTCCTACACACCTTAAAAGAAATTGTATCCTTAAAATTAAGCCAAAATCCAGTCCATCACATCATATGAATCTTAAAAGAAATATTTTCCTGTAAATTAAGCCATTCTCTTACTCTAAGGAAAACCAAAAGGTATTCATCTACATGTAGCGACCACTTTAGGTGCAACACCTTAACAAACAAAAGCATTAGAGATATTTTTATATCAATCCTAGGATATTTAAAAACAACTAGAACGAATCCCTTAACGTATAACATTGAATAAGGGTTTAGAAAATATGGTTATGTCATCTTTAATATTTAAGGATTTTCATGCTCACTTTACCCAAGCAATAAGGGTTCCATCAATACATTTATCATATTCATAAGGATTAAGTTACAATAAACTCACTTTATGAATCTACATCATAATAGTGTGTCACCATCATCTCATCATAATGATTTTTAAATTACCTTAAACATCTTTATTAACCATCAACATTACCATATCATTGACATATGTCATTAATGTGATCTCCTTTTACTTACAAATCTTGTTGCAAACATTATTAGTGTCTTGAACATTTGATTAACCACCTTATAGTGTTGTTGTTATTCATGTGTATTCTTAACCATCATACACATATACATATTAACCTATAACTAGGTTTCAATCATGTCATATAATATATCACATCTTGAGATTAGATCACATTCTTACATATATTACATCATGGTTGTGCTAAACAAACTTATGTGAGTGGCTTGTCAAATATATATTAAAACTTTATCTAGTTAAATCAAGGTTATCCCAACCCTTATCCTGAGGGTATTGCCATGCTCAATCTCTCTGAGCTAACACAACTCTATTCGTATTGCATAAGCAAAAACTTTATCTTCCCTCTTTAGTTTAGGGTTTCTAGGTCTAGCTCATTGGTACTAATTATTGGAATTACATGCTTTGGCCACTCAAGCACAAACCAAACAAAACATGACATGACATTCTCTTCATATGTCTATACTCATTCAACACTATTTCCTAACTATCTATTTCTTATATACAACCACTAGAAATTCCAGGATTTGCTATTGTTCATGCTCTGATACCACCTATGACATCCCCCAATTTTGTAAAACTTAATCTGAAGTGTGATGTCGAAATTGAAACCTCACCTCAATCAGAATCCCAATTTGAGCACCACACACTAGGCTAAGAAGAAGTTAATCATAGGAAGTCAGAAGGAAACAATAGTAGGATATGCACATGAACAAAAAAAACCATACAACATATGTTTACCATTCCACATATAATTACAAATTTACTTATTACAAATTGATACTACACATTGAACACTAAACTATTACATATACAAGTACTACATCTACAACGGGATCTAAAGACAACAGGTCCACCAATACATCACCTTGCCACACAACTCTCAACTATCAAGGTCCTTCAAGATCATGAGTCCACAACCTAAACAAAGATTACATGTGCTACACCTCAACACAATATTTAAGAATATTGTGTTGGGTTTTAGGGGAGGCAGAGAAAGCAGCGGAAACAAAAATTTTCTTCTCCCCAAACCCAGTGTAAAGGAATCATGTCAACGTCTATACAATAGGAAGGATGGTTTGTAGAGACATGCCTTGTCCTGAGGCTTGCTCGGCGATGTTACCTCGCAACTTGTGCGGTCTTCACCTCTAGTCTTGGACGGTGTTTGTACAGCTCCTAGTCTCACCAGGACTGTTGGGATTGACAGCTATCCTCCGAGCGGCAGAAGTCTCCCGCCTCTACAGTCATCCACATGGACTGCCTAGAACTTTGATCACCTTCTCCCACAAGGCATTGGAAGGAGTCGTACCCTCCTGTCGGCGTACTAGTCACCGACACACTCTCCTACAACCAATCACTTTTCTACAGTTGTCTTTCCCTTGTTGTGCATCCATTATCGGGTAGCACTTGCTCGGGCTCTCCTAGCTACCACAACCAGAGAGAACGACAACTTTGCAGAGAAACTGGTGTTCTGAGTTGTACTTGAGAAGCCCCCAAATACCCCTATATATAGGAGGGTCATGGGACAGGGTTCTCTACCCTGGGAAATGCGGTATTAAAGCAGGAGTAGAAGGGCTTGAGATTTTCCACAAAACAACCAACTGCGTCAGTTGAACCGATCGTTTCAAGCATGAACCGATCGGTTGGGGACCTGAGTCGATCAGTTCATACCTGAACTGATCGTTTGGGACACCTCAACCGATCGGTTAACTTCTAAAATGATCAGTTCACTGTCCTGGTCAGTTCCCGATTGACTTTTCCTCTTTTGTTTTGAATTGATCCAAATACCAATCCTTGTTCCAATCAAATTGGACAAGTGAAATGAAGAGAAATTTCTCACCAACCTGACTTTCCCAACTCGCTCATTTGGACCAGTTGAGTTGATCGGTTCAACCCTTGAACCGGTCGTCTCAACCTGTCCTGAGCCGATCGGTTCATCACATGAGCCGATCGGTTCAACAACCTGAGCCAATCGGTTCATCAAATGAGCCAATCGGTTGGGAGTGCAGACTGGGCAGAATCAGTTAATTGTAGTTTCAATCAATCTAATACTCTAATCAATCAGTCCAACATCTTGAAAACTATGATATTGAGCTATCAATTGGTTGAGTGTTTAATTGAACTACTAAACTCCTTTAGTAATCAATCTAAACATCGTTTGTGGATAAACTCCTATTCCAGGTTAAATCCTATGTGTGTGACCCTGTAGGCCCATTTCACGTTGGCAGTGAAAGTCCATAACACTTATGACTTCACAAGCAAAGAGCGGTGCCTAGTCGCACATCAGTGCTACCCAAGTGAAAAGGAAAGTTGGAGAACAACTTTCAATCATACAATTCGTGAATGGTGTTATAGTGAATGTATAATTCCTTTGTCTCTGATATCTCGAATGAACTCAAGGCATGGAACAATCATCATGTCAACGTTCATTCACTTTCTTGATCTCATAGTAGATTGGAGGAGATATGTATGACATCAATATCACATACTGATTCACACATGCATGTGCACGCCTATCTCAATCCTACTCATCAAGTGGCCATGGATATCAAACTCCCTCAGGAGGGACAAATCCCATATTTATCACTCACCCCTCAAGAGCCCCATGTGTCAAAGCCATCCAATCATCACCTTTATAACAACCCATGTTTCAGGACTGCGTTTGATGATGTCAAAGTGTACCCAACAACATGTGTTGAGTGTAGTGATTTCAGGTCAAAGAATCACAGTCACCACCATCACTGTGAGAACTGACTGTGACTACCATGTCATGGTTCCATGTGTCAAACTCACAGTGGGTCTGTCTGGTACACTTGCTTCTCTAACAAGTACATATGTGTTTCGTTTGATATCTCCATATCATGACTAACAAGATTCTATCATCAACCAACACCACAATCTAGTCTTGTGTGTCATCGTTGTCTATCTACCTTCCACAATGACATCCAAATAGGGACATAATAAGAATGTACAAACTCTTGGCATCCATATGATCTCATCATTTAGTTGCTCAACCTAAAAACATACATCATTGAGTATTGTCATTCTCTAGACATTCAATTTGTTCTATCATTATCTCATATGACTGAACCAGAAAGAATTGGAAGCTTGCCTTTGATGTTTATCAAATCAATCTTAATGTATCCCACCAATCATCCCATGATTGGATCCCAGGGCATACATACAAACAGACTCCCACTTTCACTATGAGCCAATCACCCTTGAATCATATTCATAGTGATCTTCAAACATTTCCCACATGTTACTATGTTCTAGTGCTTACGTAGTGTGTTATGGCAACACCTTGCCAGAGTCAGTATTAACTGCATGTCTCTCATCTCTTCATTGTACATTACACGTATGAGATGGAGTTGTCGTAATATGTGATCTAGTATTCCTTTGCTAACCTTTAGCCACATTTCATGACCAATCACTCCTTATTTGTCATCAATGACGGAAATATCTTTAAGTTCAACTCATGAACTTCCAGACCCAAATAGTATCCACTAATGTTCTCTAACACACGGATACTCGATTTTTCCCTTTAAACGGATTTATTGGAACGTTTCCATTTATCGACAAACATTCACTTTTATATATCCCATATATTTTGCGATTTATTTTCTTTCCTTTTCGGAAGTTCGCATCTGTCTAACCTTTTACAGTGAACCCTTCCTTGTTTTTATAGAACTAGTACTTCTCAAGTACTTATCAAGTTCTTATGGTATTTCAGTAACCCTTACTGGAACTAGACAGACATCCACTCATCATGTCTCACATACGAGCTATCAGGATGAGCACATCATATTGTCATGTCTTACATACAAGTTGATGAATGCATTTTATTCTTGCTATGTCCATACATGCAAGATAATGGTATAATTACATACATGATAGATTCATATATATTCTTAGTGTTCCCATTCTTCATAATAATTGGACACTTGGCCTTGGGATGCTAACTCTGTGTAACACAGACAAGTTTTCTCCCACTGAATCTGTGCACACTGAACCCTCCAGTATAGATTTCCAATGTATGCTTTCTTTTTTCAAGTCAAGAGGTTTTTGAGAACTATCTCTGTAGATCTCTATTCCTATCACATAGGAAGCGTATCTATCTTCCCTAAAGATAATTTCCACTTTGTATTTCCATTCTAGAACATTTCATTCCTCATCGACATGTAAAATAGAAATACACTCCCACTAAATCACATATCCCTTCTATATATTTGTCATATCAGTCAAACCCTTTGACCATATTATCAAAGTAAAGATCCCAGTTTTGAGCTTCTTGTACTCAATCAATCACATTGATTAGTCCACTGTAACTTATAGACTTCATTTGCATTACTGGATTCATAAACCTTATAGGTTGTGTCACGTACACATCCTTGTTTTATTCCTCATAGGAATACAGTTTTAGTATTCGTATGCCAAATGTCTTAGTCATTAAGTTGCAATCAACAAGCATCATCCTTCTTCAAAATGTTATCCATGTGTCTTAACGCTTAAGATTCATTCACACTTATGGATTTCTTTCCAATGGGTGCTACCATCAAGGTCATGCCTTATGGTTCACATGGAAGTCATTTAGGATGTAATGGTCATAACTCAAAATCAGGTTCCTCATATTCATCTAGATAGTTGACTCATCACATGACCAATTCATCACATAGATAATTGGGGTGTATCTATCAAGGATATAAGAACTTACAACCCTTTGTGATTCTTAATGTCCTTTATTAGTGTAGGGTATTCTTTACTTAAGAAGAACTTAGTTATTTGATAATCATCCTCAAACTCCTTAGAGTATGACTCCTTCTTGATTTAGACATCACCATGCCATAATCATGAGTTCACTATGATACAAAATCATAATCACTCATAAGGATGTCAAACATTTGGTCCAAGTATTTTATTCATTGATCTCATCAAGAATTAACACTTTACCAAATTCGTACTTCATCTATGATATTCTTGAACACTTCAAGATATTCATATTGGTATTTCCCTAAACATCATTTGAAGTACTAGCATTAACTCTAATAGGTATGTAATCACATGTATTATACCTAATAGGAAAATCATTCTTCCACTACCACTAGTGAAGATTGATTAATCATGTCTAAGAGATTCATGTATCTTACTGGTTCTCTAACCAAAAGAGTCTACACTTATCCATCATATGGAAACTAGAAATGAATTTCTCATGATTTATGCTAATTTGATTGTTTGAGTTATCAATAACTTTTAGGTATCACTTTATCTTATCCATACCAAGTACTACAAGATAAACAAGGCATTGCCACAAAGATCATATCTTTGAAATATCAACTATATTGATAGCCATCCTTGTCTCAACAAGATGCAACAATAAAGTGTTTCTATTGGCAAATTGAAATAGCAGCTCTCAACTCTATTTCATTCCCTTTAGGCTGAAATAAACTGAAAGGTAATCCTATCTATGGCAGCAACACTTGCTACAATGATGGGTACTCCTTTCTTGGTCCTTTCGTAAAGGCCATTACTTCTTTGTAGATCTTACATATCATATATGTCAGATCTTCATCTTGGTATCATATACCTCAGAAGTAGTTCATTTCATGATACCTTAGGTGTATATCTCCATCCCCTCCTTCTTCTTCTTTTGTTTTTCCATATATAGAGGGCAATTCCGTCATTTACCCTCCCATGTGCCTTGAGGCTGAAGATGACTTGGCTACTGGATAACATCAGAAGCCTTCTTAGCTTTGCCTTTGCCCTTGCCCTTGGACTTGCCTTTCTTTCTGTTGATCAACATCACAGACTTAGGCTTGTCCTTCTTCATTTGTGCCTTGAGGATGAAGATAGCTTGGATTGCTGGCTAGCATCAGAACACTTCTTTGCTTTGCCCTTATCCTTGCCTTTAATACTTACCCCTCATCGATCAAAGATTAGGGTTTTATCTTTCTTCATCTTTGCCTCTATTGTCCTCAACATGTCCAACAACTTTGTCAACGCTTGTCAAAGTTTTTCATGTCATTGTTCCTCATGAACTGTATGATTCTCGCAACATTTGTAGTATCATACCAATAGCCAACTCTTGTCTTAGAGGGAATCCTTCTTAGTCAGGTTTTTTCACATACCCAATCACATTGAGTGTGTGAATACCTTACTGGATCTCCTTCTGTCATGACATACTAGGACAGTGTCTTGGAGACATCATATGTCTCATGTTGTCTCTACAACTCATAGTTCAGAGAGAACAACATTAAGCACTCCACATCAATGGCATCCTCGGTATGCTTCCATAAGCATACTTTCAGCCATTGGTGTGGTGGGATCGAGTTCATCTGGTCTTGGTATATGCTCTTCGATTGAGAACACTTCTCAATGTCCTAATCAGTCATGGAAATTATTCCCATTAGTTTTTTGGTCTCAAGGACCGATCGTAAATAAAGTGATTATTGTTGATTAGCCATTTATTGTACAAAAGGAAATATATGCATTTTAATCCAAAACTCATTTTTGACTTATTTGATTGATTTGAATGGTTGACGGTATAACTAGGACTTTAATTAATTATCACTCCCACTATTTTTGTTCAAATTGATAACCCTCACCATCAATTCAGAAGATTACAATGTACAATCTTCTAGTGGGTCAAGATCCTAAAATCCTCTGAGTCATGGACCAGCTAGGGCTGTCACCCACAACTTAGATCTTCCAGGTAGGCAACTTTTACCAATTGCATCATATGCAACTTTTGAAAGATGTCATATGCAACTCCTTGCCATGATCACCTCCATGCCTCAAGGTGCTAGATCGTATCTAGGTCACCTTGTTAAGTCCGACCCAAAGCCAACACGATGAATATGCACCCTACTAGGGAAGACCCACATATCCATCCTTCACGCTTCCACAAGATAGATGGTGCACCACGCTCGGGGGTGCCCACACTTGGCCGATCAAGCTTTTCACGTGACTCGCATTTGGAAGGCATCTAAAACTTTAATATTTAATGAGGGATTTCATTTTTATAGGTACATATACATATCCAATCACCACAATACATAGCATGTATCATATACAACTATATCAACCAGAAAATATGCAAAATGATAAAAGAGATGATTATGGCCATCCTAATGTGATTCCTCGAGCCAAGAGGAATCACGATCATCTAGGTCTACATCATATGCAACCTGTACAAGATGAACTTTGTGCTTTGCCATTCTGGGTTTGATCAACTCATCTCCATGATTGATCAGCTCGCCATGAGACCGGTTGGTTGGGTGCCACCAGCCGATCGACTGGCGCTTCCAGCCGATCGGTTCACTGGTCATCGTGCATCTCCTCAGGTCGTCAGGATCTCCAACCGATCGGTTCACGCCTTGAACTGATCATCTCAGTTTTTGTCAGATTGTTCGTCGTTCTTTGACATAACAGAAAATAAAAGATCTATTCTATTTTACATTTGAATTGAGAAACACCAAGTTACATTTGGGGGGCAGCGAAGGTAGAAAAGAAATCTCGAACTATCTCGAGTTACATCCGGAATAAGAGATAGGGAATCAGTGCACATACCGAGATGCAAGCAACCACATTCAACCATACATTGACATAGATTTTATTGGCCATAACCACACTATACATCCACCACAAAACTCGTTTAAGGGCGACGCGTATCGAGTGCATTCATATTACATGTCATATATGTATATTGGAATTTGTGGATTTAGGATTGGACATGCATAAAGCCAATTTTATTCGCATCGTATGCAATAAATAAAGGTGACAAAATAAAATTGATCACATCGATAATCCTAAAGTATAGAGCAGTTAACGAGGCTCTGATACCATTGTTGGGTTTTAGGAGAGGCAGAGAAGGCAGCGAAAACAAAAATTTTCTTCTCCCCAAACCCAGTATAAAGGAATCGCGTCGACGTCTATACAATAGGAAGGATGGTTTGTAGAGACATACCTTGTCCCGAGGCTTGCTCGTTGACGTTACCTTGCGGCTTGCGTGGTCTTCATCTCCGGTCTTGGATGGTGTTTGTGCAGCTCCTAGTCTCACCGGGACTACAGGGATTGATACATGTCCTCCGAGTGGCAAAAGTCTCCCGCCTATGCAATCAACCACACGGAGGGCCTGGAACTCCGATCACCTTCTCCCACAAGGCACCAGAAGGATTCATACCCTCCTGTCAGCGTACTAGTCACTGACACACTCTCCTACAACCAGTCACTTTTCTGCAGTTGTCTTTCCCTTGTTGTGCCTCCCTTATTGCGTAGCACTTGCTCGAGCTCTCCTGGTTACCACAACTAGAGAGAGCGAAAACTTTGCAGAACAACTGGTGTTCTGAGTTGTACTTGAGAAGCCCCCAAATACCCCTATATATCATGGGACAGGGTTCTCAACCCCGGGCAATACAGGATTAAAGCAGGAGTAGAAGGGTTTGAGATTTTCCACAAAACAACCAACTCCGCCAGTTGAACTGATCATTTAAAGCATGAACTGATCGGTTGGGACCTGAGTCGATCAGTTCATACCTGAACCAATCGGTTGGGACACCTGAGCCAATCGGTTCACTTATGAAACAATTGGTTCACTGCCCTAGTCAGTTCCCGATTGACTTTTCCTCTTTTGTTTCGAATTGATCAAATACCAATCCTTGTTCTAATCAAATTGGACAAGTTAAACGAAGAGAAATTTCTCACCAACCTGACTTTCCCAACTCGCTCATTTGGACCAGTTGAGCTGATCGATTCAACCCTTGAACCGCTCATCTCAACCTGTCCTGAGCCGATTGGTTCATCACATGAGCCGATCGGTTCACCAACCTGAGCCGATCGGTTCATCACATGAGCCGATCGATTGGGAGTGCAGACTGCGCAGAATTAGTCAATTGCAGTTTCAATCAATCTGATACTCTAATCAATCAATCCAACATCTTAAACACTATGATACTGAGCTATCAAATGATTGAGTGTTTAATTGGACTACTAAACTCCTTTAGTAATCAATCTAAACATCGTTTGTGGATAAAGTCCTCTTCCAGGTTAAATCCTATGTGTGTGACCCTACAGGCCCATTTCACGTTGGCAGTGAAAGTCCATAACACTTATGACTTCACAAGCAAAGAGCGGTGCCTAATCGCACATCAGTGCTACCTAAGTGAAAAGGAAAGTTGGAGAACAACTTTTAATCCTACAATCTGTGAATGGTGTTACAGTGAATGTATAATTCCTTTGTCTCTGATATCCCGAATGAACTCAAGGCATGGAACAATCATCCTGTCAACGTTCATTCACTTTCTTGATCTCAGAGTAGATTGGAGGAGATATGTATGACATCAATATCACATAATGATTCACACAAGCGTGCACACGCCTATCTCAATCCTGCTCATCAAGTGGCCATGGATATCAAACTCCCTCAGGAGGGACAAATCCCATATCTATCACTCACCCCTCAAAAGCCCCATGTTTTAAATCCACCCAATCATCACCTTAATAACAACCCATGTTTCAGGACTGCGTTTGATGATGTCAAAGTGTACCCAACGACATGTGTTGAGTGTAGTGATTTCAGGTCAAAAAATCACACTCATCACCATCAATGTGAGAACTGACTGTAACTACCATGTCATGGTTCCATGTGTCAAACTCACAATGGGTTTGTCTGGTACACTTGTTCTCTAACAGTACCTATGTGTTTGGTTTGATATCTCCATATCATGACTAACAAGATTTTGTCATCAACCAACACCACAATCTAGTCATATGTGTCATTCTTGTCTATCTACCTTCCACAATGACATCCAACTTGGGACATAATAAGAATGTATGAACTCTTAACATCCATATGATCTCATCGTTCATGTCCTCAACCTGAAAGCATACGTCATTGAGTACTGTCATTCTCTAGACATTCAATTTGTTCTATCATTATCTCATATGACTGAACCACAAAGAATTGGAAGCTTGCCTTTGATGTTTATCAAATCAATCTTAATGTATCCCACCAATCATCCCATGATTGGCTCTCAGGGCATACATACCAACATATTGTGCTGAGTGCGACCATGTGTTTATTCATATACCTCTCATTACTAAGACTTGGAAATAAGATACAGCTAATACTTGGCAGTATTAAACAAATATAACAAAATTCATATTTAAGCAAAGAATCATTTGTTAACATAAGAGAACATATGTTTTAATCTTATTTTCCATTATATGTAAAGTTGATCAACCACATACACTATTCTACCAAAGATATTTATTGCTCAGAAGTACTATTCTGCAAAAGAGATTTCATACTTCCATAAATATACTATTCTGCCAAAGAGATTTAGTGCTCACATGTACTATTCTTCCAAAGAGATTTAGTCGTTTCATTAGTAAACTATTCTACCAAAGACATTTAGCGCTAGCATATAATGGATTAGATATCTTATGTTTCATGTGTTCATAACCAAATAAGTATGGAAAACCAAGTAAGATATCATATAATAACAATCATTTAATCCAATACCATATGCCAAGTAATTGTACACACATAATAGAACCATACTACATAGTATCCCAATTAAGAGGTAAGGGTGTAACTTGATCACATATATATTAACCATCACATATTGCTTATGTTAGTATATCCTCTCAGTCAAACTCTAATAAAGACAAGACCATGTACTATCATTAGATTCCTATCATTTAACCCTAGTTATATCCATTTTAGGGTTTACTTAACTCATTATGATATTTCCATCACTACTTGTCTTATCTTCTTATGATTATCTTACTGATCTTATTTTCCAATTTTTTGTTGGATCAACATAGATCATTTGCATATTGTGTTCCATATAAGTAGGTTCTAATACTAACCCAAGATTACAAGAATTAATCTAATTAGGGTTAGAAACCATTTATTATGAGTCATCACCATATAATCATGAATTGTATGCATAATATTAATATGTTAGTTTCACATTGTGTGCCATTTACTATTATGAATATACTCTGGAGTTTCCAAGATTTATTGAGCATACTTGTAATTATTGAATATTAATTAGGGTAATTATCCCTAATTAGACATATGGATCAAATTACATGATTTTGTGCATCAACATCATAATCACTAACTTTAAATGGATTACAAACATGAATATGCATTTACTGGTATATTTTCATAATTTTAGGCCATCATTTTATATATATTATCCAAGTAATAAGAATTTCACAACTAACATGATATCACTGAGATTAGTACATCCAAAGCCTCGTAATATGCTTTCATTTTGTTCTACACATTTTTTTTTAGAATTTTAGTAGCTTGTTTGTAATTTTCAAATAATTGAGATGAATTCTATGAATTATATAAGATCTAAGTGTTTACTAGATATTTACCTTTTTGTGGCCAATCAAGCATCGCTACGTGTCAATTTCTAGGGCGGGGCTCCTTGCTCCTGCTTGCTGGTTGATCTGATTCATAGCTTGTCTAGTTGGTTCACTAGTCTGGACACAGTCTGGTCTGGGAAAAGGCTTATTAAGGGCTCTCTTTTCCTCTTGTTTCACACGAGTCTCCTTTCTTGCGTTCTCACCTTCCTCCTGACCACAGAGATGATGTGATCTTTGTACCTCATAGACATCAACACTGTTGTGTGAATGAAGAGTTTGACAAGGGATTGTCTATTATATTATCCTTCTCAACACGAGATACTGTGACCAAGAACTTTGCTGGACCACCTACTATGCGGCCGACCTTTCTAGCTCTGGTGTGGCTTTTCCTAACAGGTGAGAAACCCTCTTGTGCCTACTATGTGCTTCTAGTTTAATAAGGCAAAACAAGGTGGCCAAAATCTTCTCTTTCTCCACCCAGCTCTGAAGCTTTGCAAGCTACGAAGCATCTCCAAGAACTCGCTTAAGGGCCCTAATTGAGTCACGATGTACCCAAATTGGGTCGACTCTCCTCTGAAGTCACCCTTCTTCTCCGGAGATATGGGGTTCATGGGCCATGGATATAGGTAGTTCGGTAGCCTCGTCTACCTACTAGGGTCGTTTACCTTGCTCGAGTTCCTTGAAAGCCCCTTCTATTTTTTCTTCCTACTTCTGGCTACCTCCTATGAAACATAGAGAAGAGGTCATGGAACTAGATAGTTTAATCTCTCATTTCATGCCACCACTCCTTTCAGTTAAGGGGTCATTGTATAGAACAAATCAAACATCATCTAATAGTTGGTTAAGATCTGCCTATCACCCCACTATCTTGAAGAGTGGTGGTGGGGAAACTCACGACCTCAAATGGTCAACATCCTTGCTCTAACAACAACGTGGGAGACATAATCCTAGTCGTCAGTCCCAAATCTAGAGTCTCCACCAGCCTGGATTTGTGGCTCTTCACCAGTGACTAAAGGGGTGTGTGATACTACATGCTTAGATATAAGTTAAATAATCATGTACAATTGTCCATTTTACTCAATAATATACATGATTTCAGGATATTCAGTCCCAAATAATATTGTCTAGCAACCTTAAAAATTTATGAAATTCAAACCATAAATATACTATCAACCAAGCTACATCCCATCCAACTTCAGTGCAAAAACTCACTTCATTGATCAACCAACAACTTAATCCAAAACGGCACATACTTAAGGGTATTAATCACATTATTAACATCAATGACTTTCAATCTTTTCCTAACTAGTTGAAGTACCTTCATATGATCATAACTCACTTTAGGACAATGATTTTTTCATTATAATATGTAAACCCAAGTAAGATTACCTATGTCATATCATATGCATAAGGGCTCAAATTTGATTATTCCAATCTCCGACCCATGATTGAATTAATGAATTGAGTAGCCAAGAAACTCAAAAGTTCATTCCATCACATCCTACACACTATAAAAGAAATTTTGTCCTTGAGATTAAGCCAAAATCCATTCCATCACATCATATACATCTTAAAAGAAATTTTGTCCTTGAAATTAAGCCATTTGAATACTCAAAGGAAAACCAAAAGGTCTTCATCTACATTAGGTACCACTTTAAGCGCAACACCTTCACAAACAAAAGATTCAAAACTATTTTTATATTGATCATAGGAGATTCAAAAAGTAGGATGAATCCCTTAACATATAGAGTTGAACAAGGGTTTAGAAACTATGGTTATGTCATTTCTAATATTTTAGGATTTCCATGCACACTTTACCCAAGCATTAAGGGTTCCATCAATACATTTATCATATTCGTAAGGAGTTAGTCACAATAAACTCACTTTATCCATCTACATCATATTAGTGTGTCACTATCATCTCGTCATAATGATTTTTAAATTATCTGCAACATCTTTATTAAGCACCAATGTTACCATATCATTGACATATGTCATTAATGTGGTCTCATTTAACTTACATATCTGGTTTCAAACATTATTAGTGACTTGATCATTTGATTCACCACCTTATAAGGTGGTGAATCACCTTATAATGTCATTTTTATTTATGTGTATGCTTAACCATCATACATAGAGACATATTAACCTATAACTAGGTTTCCATCATGGCATATCATATATCACATCTTAAAATTAGATCACATTCTTACATATATTACATCATGGTTGTGATAAAAAAAATTATCTGAGTGGCTTGTCACATTTATATCAAAGCTTTATCTAGTCAAATTGAGGTTATCCCAACCCTTATCCTGAGGGTAGTGCCATTCTCAATTTCTCTGAGCTAACTCAACTCTATGATTATTGCATAAGCAAAAACTTTATCTTCCCTCTTCTGGTCTATGGTTTCTAGGTCTAGCTCAATGGTATTGATGATTGTCATTACAAACTTAGGCCACTCAAGCACAACCCAAACAAAATGTGACATGAGATTCTCTTCATACATATATACTCATGCAACACTATTTCCCAACTCTCTATTTCTTATATGCGACCACTAGATTCCTACAATGAACAACCAACCCGAGCATGAGGCTTTATCGAAATTAACACAGTTACCTCCTCCAGGGTCTTGAGACTCTCTCTTACCCTTACTCAGATGGTATGTTCTCATATTCATGTTCACATATGCATACACACACACACATATATATATACATATATATATATACATATATATATATATCCAGCCTCTATCTATCTCTAGGGTTTCATCCACTTAGAACATCTAGGGTTCGACAACTCTATAGGAATCACGCTTAGAGAAACTCAACTCGTTCACTTAGGAGTAGTCTAGTTTAGGACATATAATAACACATGTTTCTCATTATTTTCATATCATGGAGGTTTGGTTCTCTGACCTTCTCTCTCTGGGTCTCACTCTCTCTAGAGTAAACCCTATAATTGATCCTAACACTAGAGGTCCTCCTTTGTAAAAGATCTTGACGATGACTCTGATTCACATCTTGTGTTACTTAACTTATCTTGTTCTCATAAAAGCCTATGTACTTCCATCATCAAAACTTATCTCACTTCCTCAAATCTAAACACATGTCCTCAAAGAAAAACATTGATAAGCACAATTCATCTTATATCATCTATATAAGGGATAGATCTTATCATCTGAACATATTTCATCTATTCCATCTATCACATATTCCAACAAGGTTCTAGACATCTAATCTAGAACTGCTCTCTTTTCTAAGTTGATGTCATTCACTTTCACTTAGGTTGGATGACCGCCTACTCCTAGTACATGTGTGTGGTCACATTTTTTTGTAGTACTTACATATATAATAAAACATTAGGTAGTTTTTCTTTGATAAAACATGCATCTGTGAAAACTATCGCGGTTCGATCTGATTGGAATCAAAAAACAAATCCACAAAATGGGTGTCCCACACATAGTAGAGAGTCTAGTGTCATGTCACCTAATGAAAAGGGTGAGAATAGGGCATAGACTAGTATAGATACCCTAGACAACGAGCGCTATATGCCTACAATTTCTCTTCCCTTGATGCACATCATCTCTGAATAGTGTAACACCCTATACTGACACATGATAAGGAAATAATGACATCTTAGGACTTGCTATAAAAGAAGCACTAGTCTAGCCCTAGTTCTTAGACATATAGGTGCTAACCTAGAGGATAGGTCAGATATGGTCTCTAAAAGACAAATAATCTATCACTAAATATTTAGAAGTTCAAGGTTCTTTAATTTTGAATTGCATAGTGAGCAAATGCCAGGCTTTTCTATTGTTCATGCTCTGATACCACTTGTGATGTACTTGAATTTTCTAAAACTTAATCTGATGTGTGACGTCCAAATTGAAACCTCACCTCAGTGAGAATCCCAATTTGATCAACACATACTAGGCTAAGAAGAAGAAAATCAGAGGAAGTAAGAAGGAAACAACAGTAGCCAATGCACATGAACAAAAAAAACCATACAATATATGTTCACCATTCAACATATAATTACAAAATGAGTAATTACAAATTAATGTTACACATCAAATAGTAAAATTTTACATATACATGTACTACATCTACAACAGAATCTAAAGACAACAGGTCCACATGTACATCTGCTCGCCACACAACTCTTAACTATCAAGGTCCTTCAAGATCATGTGTCCACCACCTAAAGAAAGATTACATGTGATACACGTCAACACAATATTCAAGAATATTCTCTAGAGTATTTCTATGTGTGTTTTCATATACCTCTCAATACTAAGACTTGGCAATAGGATAATGCTAATACTTGGCATTATTAAACAAATATAACAAAAATCATACTTGAATAAAGTATCGTTTGTTAACACAAGAGAACACATGTTTGAAGCTCATTTTCCATTATATGTAAAGTTGGTCAACCACATGCACTATTATACCAAAGAGATTTAGTACTCACATGTATTATTCTACCAGAGAGATTTAGTACTATCATAAATGCATCATTCTTCCAAAGAGATTTAGTGCTGACAAGTACTATTCTTCCAAAGAGATTTAGTACTTTCATCAATGCACTATTCTACCAAAGAGATTTAGTGCTAGCATATAATGGACCATATATATTATGTTTCGTGTGTTTGTAGACGTATAAGTATGGAAAATCAAGCAAGATATCATTCAAGAACAATCATTTTATCAAATACCATATGCCAAGGAATTGTACATAAATAATACAAACATACTACATAGTAGGCCAAGTAAGAGGTAAGGGTGTACCTTGATTACAGATATACTAACCATCACATATTCCTTATATCACTATATCCTCTTGGTTAATCCCTGATAAAAAAAGACCATATACTATCATCAGATTCCCATCCTCTTGACCCTATTTATATCCGTTGTAGGGTTTACTTAACTCATTAGGATATTTGCATCACTACTTGTATGACCTTCTTATGTTCATCTTACTAATCTTAATTTCCCATTATAAGTTGGAACAAAATAGATCATATGTATATTATGTTTCATATATCTATGTGCTCATATTAACCTAAGATTACATGCATTAATCTAACTACGGTAAGAAAAACCATTCATTATGAGTCATCACCATATAATCATGAATTATGTGCATAATATTGATATGTTAGTTTCATATTGTGTTCCATATACTGTTATGAATATATTCCAGAGTTTCCAAGATTTATTGAGCATACTTGAAACTATTGCATATTCATTAGGGTTATTATCCCTGATTAGCCATATGGAGAAAATTACATGATTTCATGCATCAACATCATAATCATTGACCTAAAATGGATTATAAACATGAATACAGATTTACTGACATATTATCATAATTTTAGGCCATCATTTGATATTTATTATCCTTGAAATAAGCATTTCACAATTTACATTATATCATTGAGATTTGTGCATCAAAACCCTCATATAATGCTTTCATTTTGTTCTACATATTTTGATAATTTAAGTAGCTTATTTGTAATTTTTAAATAAGTGAGCTAATTGTATGAATTATATAAGATCTGAGTGTTTTCAAGGATATTTACCTTTTTGTGGCCAATCAAGCATCACCACGTGTCCATATCTGGGTTGTGGCTCCTTGCTCCTGCTTGCTGGTTGATCTAGTTTGTGGCTTGTCTAGATGGTTTACTAGTTTGGACCCGGTCTGGTCTGCGAAAAGGCCAATTCAGGGCTCTCTTTTCCTCATGTTTCACGTGAGTCTCCTTTCTCAGGTTCTCGTCTTCCTCTCAATCAAAGATTTGATGTGATCTATGTACCTCATAGACATCAATGCTATCATTCAAGGGACGATTCTGGCAAGGGAACATCCACAATATCATCCTCCTCGCCATGAGATATTGTGACCAAGAACTTTTTTGGACCACCTACTCTACCGCCGGCCTCTCAGGCTCTGGTGCGGCTTCTCCTAGCCGGTGAAAACCTCTCTTGCACCTTATATGAGCCTTAGGTCTGATGATGCAAAATGGGGTGAGGGAAAGATTCTCTCTCCTTCCATCTCTAAAGCTTTGCAAGCTACAAAGCATCTTCATGAACTTTCTTAAGGGCCGTGATTGAGTCATGATGCACCCAAATTGGGTCGATTTAACTTTGAATTCACACTTCTTCTCTGATGATATGGGGTTCAGTGGCTATGTAAATTGCGGTCCAAGTAGGGATAGGTAGTCTGGTAGCCTCATCTACGTATTGGGGTCGGTTACCTTCCTCAAGTTCCTCAAAATCCCCTTCTATTCTTGCTTCCTACTTCTGGCTACCTCCTGTGAAAAACAATGGAGAGGTCGTGGAACTAGAGAGTTCAATCTCTCGATTAATACCACCACACCTATCATTTCAGGGATCATTGTGGAGAACGAATCAAACCACATCTAACTACTCTTTTAGATCTTCCTATCGCCCCATTATCTCGAAGAGTGGTGGTGGAGAAACTCATGACCTCAACTGGTCTACAACCTTGCTCTAACTTCATGGTCAGAGACATAATCCCATCTGTCAGTCCCACATGTGCGGCTGAGATGGAGTCTCCACCAGCCTGGATCCATGGCACTTCACATCAATGACTAAAGGGGTGTGTGACATTGCATTCCTAGAACTAATTTAAATAATCATGTACGTTGGTCCATTTTACTCAATAATATACATGATTTCATGATATTCAATCCCAAATAACTTCATCTAGGAACCTTAAAACTTTATGAAATTCAAACCATAGCTTGACTATCATCAAAGCTACATCCCTACAACTTGGGTATAAAAACTCACTTACTTGATCAACCAACAACTTAATCCAAAATGGCACATACTTAAGGGTATTAATCATATTATTAACATCAACGACTTTCAATCTTTTCTGAACTAGTTGAAGTGCATTCATATGATCGAAACTCACTTTAGGACTATCATTTTGTCATTATAATATGTAAACCCAAGTAACATTAAACATGTCATATCACATACATAAGGACTCAGTTTGATTATTTCCTACCAAGGGATTATATTACACCTGGAACAACCAGCAAGAAGGACCAAACAACACACGTAGTAAACTAGACAGAGCTTTCTGTTCCATGAATTTCTTTAGTGCCTTTCCCAAACACTGGCTACAATGCTCACCTACCATCCATAGTGATCATGCCATGCTAGTATTGCACTTGGATGATACCTCTGTCAAAAGGAGAGCCCCCTTCCGCTTCTTCAACGCATGGACCTCCCTACCAGGCTACAATGAGGTGGTGAGAAAAGCTTGGAATACTCCTATTATAGGCTGCCCGATGTACAGAATCTGTCAAAAGCTAAAACTCACAAAAAAAGCTATTCAAAAATGGAATTGGGAATGCTCTGGCGATCTTATGGAGTCAACAAAAAACAAAGAAGACGAAGCCATTCAAGCTCAAATTGATGCTGACAACTCACCGCACGATCAACTTCTTCTGGAGATAGCCAAAACCAAAAGAATCGAAGCAATTAATGCAAGAAGCACTGAGGAGTCTATGATAAGACAAAAGTCTCGTGTTTTTTGGATGAAGAATGGTGATCGCAACACCAGGTTTCTCTACGTCTCTCTTAAGACCAGGAGGAGCAGGAACGCCATAAAGTACCTTGATGACGACAGCAATACGATTACTAACGAAAATGCTATTGCTGAGAAGTTTCTCAATCATTACAAAAAGCTCTTAAACAGAGGTCACAAGTTCGTAGATCTAATCCTTCCCTCTGGCATTAATAGGCTGACTCATCAGAAGAGATAGAAATTTCCAAGGAAGTCATGGATGAGGAAATCAGCTCCATTGTTAAAAACTATGATGGGGATAAGACTCCAGGGCTGGACAGTTTTAAGGCTCATTTCTATAAACACTCATGGGACATTATTGGCAAGGACATCATTACGAGTGTCAAAGATTTTTTTAAGAAGGGGAGGCTACTCAAGGAAGTGAATAAAACATTCATCTCTCTTATCCCTAAAATAGTTCAGCCTTCCATCTTGGGTGAATGGAGACCTATTGTGCTTTGCAACATTATTTATAAACTTATCTCATATATCATGGTTAATCATTTGAGGGACATCCTTCTGGACCTTACTAGTCCAAACCAATGCGCGTTCATTAAAGGTAGACGCATTACTGATGCTATCTTGTTGGCTAACAACCTCATTAGTGATTTCAGGTTGCCAACGGCCAAGCCCAAGTTCTTCCTTAAAGCAGATCTCAGTAAAGCCTATGATACCATTAACAGGGATTATATCCTTAGCATTATGAAGGCTATGCACTTTCCAAGTTGTTGGCTGCAATGGACACACGAATGCATGGCTACTGCCTCATATCAAATCTTGATTAATGGAAATCCCACCACCATGTTCCAAGCTTCCAATGGCATTAGACAAGGTGACCCGATGGCTCCGTACTTATTTGTCATTGGCATGCAGGGGTTCACCAAAATTATGGATAATGTTATTGCTGAAGGCGAGATTACTCCTTTATTTGCATGTTTAGTGCACATGTCACACCTAATATTTGCTGATGACCTCTTGATATTTGCTAAAGGGGATGAAGATAATGCTAAAAGTATCATGAACTATATACACAAATTCTCTGCTATGTCGGGCCTCAATTTAAACCCGAATAAAAGTCAGCTCTTCATTAGCATGGCTTCTCCTACAAATATATAAGAGACCTTAGGTGTACACCAAGCACAACTACCTGTGAAGTACCTCGATCTCCCTCTTTTCATTGGTCGTCTGTCGAAGTCTCTTTGTCAGCCACTGATTGATAAAATCAAAAACAAGTTGGATTCGTGGAAGACACGTTTGCTCTCACTTGCAGGCAGGATGGAACTCATCATCTCTACCCTTTCTTCTTACCACCTTTTCTGGACTGGAGTTTTTCCACTCCCCAAATCCATGACAGAGGAGATTGAAAGTCTTTGTAGAAACTTTCTATGGGGAGATTGAGACTCTGAGAAGCATTTTAACCTTGTGGCATGGAATTTTTTATGTCTGCCTAAGCAAGAGGGTGGTCTGGGTATTCACCGCGTCCAAGATTGGACCAAAGCTGGTATGGTTTGTAACATATGGGATATTGCCAACCGCAAATCATCTCTCTGGGTGCGATGGGTCCACAACAAATACTTACAAAATACATATATTTGGTCTTGCGCTATCAAAGCCACTCACAGTTGGTACTAGAAATAGTTCCTCAAGTTCAGAGCTACCATCTTGCCTTCCGTCCGCTTCCATATTGGCAAGGGTGACAAGATCATGCTTTGGTGTGATCCGTGGGCAGGAGGACAGTTCTTAGCTGATATTATAGGTACTGGTCTCAAGCTCAGAAACGGCTTAGGTGACCATTTCCATCTCAAAACCATTATATCAAACCACAGCTAGAGAATTCCTCATTGTAGAGGTTCAATGGAACTGGCCAAAGTTTTTCATAACCAAGTGTTGCTGAAGGAAGATTGCTGCCATTTTATCAACATGAAAGAGAATAAATTGAAAGAGGCTTGGGACATGTGTAGAGATCACCAACATGTTGTTGATTGGGCCATATGGTTGTGGACAACCAATGCTTTACGTAGATTTTCCATCACCTGCTGGAAGGTGTTCTTTAAAAGATTGACCACTGAAATCTTTCTCCAGTCAAAAGGCATTCAATTGGCTTCTAGATGTCCTCTATGCCACACATCCTATGAAGATATTGATCACTTACTATGGAAGTGCTCCTTCTCGAGGGAAATATGGTCTTTTGCAGTGCCAAGACTTGTCAAGCTTCCTCAAAACAGTACAGATTTGTTGTTCCACACAAACAAAAAGAATAAACTTCTTATTTTGGCTACCATTCATCATATTTGGGCTATAAGAAATAGCTCCATCTTTGAAAATGTTATATCATCTACCTTCTCTATTTGGAGATAGATCATAAAGGATGCCACAGATTTATATGTATAGATAGGTCAGCATCGTTACCCCAATCTTGTACATATTTTTTATTTTTTTAATGAGAAGAGTCCCACGCTTACTGATAAAAAAAAAGATTATTTCAATCTCCAACTCATGATGGAATTAATGAATTGTGTATCCAAGAAACTCAAAAGTTCACTCCATCACATCCTACACACCTTAAAAGAAATTTCCTCCTCAAAATTAAGCCAAAATCAAGTCCATCACAGTCCATAATGGACCTCGTTATAAATGAACAAACTACTCTATGCCTCTCTCTCTCATTTTCCCTTGATCACCTGATCAAGGACTCTACTAACCACGGCCTGCCAATGGCACAAAGCCACATCGGTGCAAGCCCACACGGCACAGGTGGGGATGAGTAGTGGCGAGTGACCATGAGTCGCATAGGAGAAGTAGCTAGCGGCCACACCGCTGCAACAATGGTGGGAAGTGACTTCGAACCTCCATCGATCGGACGAGGTGATGGAGAGAATCCACCAACATCGAGTGTCTGGGAAGAGGGTGTGGGATCCATAGCCGCAAGATGAAGATTGTGCGGCTATAGGCGCCACATAATTAAATATAACTCTTCTATGCTTCCGCTAAGGTTCTTGATGGAAGTTTTTCAAAAAATCATAACATTTACTAAACTTTTGGCAAAAGTTTATGAATCTATATAGAAAATTGGTTGTTTATAAAATATCTACGACCTAGGAATGGTTTAATAACCTGATTGTGCTCCTAGTTCTCCTATTTTGTGAAAAAATGGAATCTTTGACTATTTAACCACATCAAATGCTTGATTATGATAATGTTGGACCTTTCTTGGACCTACACCTATCTATTGATCATATTTGTACCTTTTATGTACTTTTGAACTAATTGTGGGTCCTAATCAACCCTATTGCTCATGAGTGACTCTAATGGTCTAAAATTGACATGAATTGAATATAAATGGTGTACTTTGTTCATTTTTGTTTTCTTTCTTCTAAATGACACTAGAGTCTCTCATAATCTTAAAGCAATATCCTTGAGACCTACATGACTCTAAGATAACCCCTGGGGTCCGCTTGACTATGTTTGCTCTATATGAACCCTAATTCATGTTTGTGCCCCTTCTTGGACTTAATATGATTTGATTTTATTTCTTATACCCTACTGTTAGTAGAGGCCTTCATCTCATGTTCTAATTTCTTAAATCAGATTTAGTTCTCTTATCCTTGACCCCATTGAAGTGGATCTCCCACTTAGGCCATATGTTGGTCCCTAACTATAAAAGTCATATATTATGGATATTGATTGTAAGTTGATATGTTGAGACCAGGTTAGACCATGAGGTCTAGTCTTTGGGGACATCTACCTAGTCTTGAATATGTTTCTTAATACCTAGTGTTGCTGATCTAAACCACCTTTGTTGATTGGTTCTCATTTCCTGACAAATCATGATCTTTTTACTCTATTATGAGTCTTTGACCCTAAAATGTGCATATGTGACATGAACCTTGAAATGATCACATAAAATGAATGGAACATGGAAAAGACATGAAACTCGAACCGAACCTCCCTGATGACATACAAATCAATATGAGATCATCAAACATGTAAGTAAGCAACTTTGAATCTTACATGGACAAAACTATCAAAAGAATCTAGTTGGGGTTAATGATTAGAATCTAATGCATGTACATAGACTTGTGCTTAATAAGTGTTGCTTATTGGATAGATGATCAAGAATAAGATAAGTTATGAATCTATGAATGAAGTATGGGCTTTTAATAACTATATGATTATGTCTTTATTGCTTGAATGTGATACATATGTATGATTGTTTACTTTCTAAAATATTGCCATGTAATATTCTAGTATTTTACTCAATGACATGCAACTTGAGACAGAATTGTCACTGGACTTGCTCCAAGACCAGGTATAACCTCACAAACCATCCTTCTCATTACATAATTTTTGATGTGATCTACTATTCAAAGGTGAATATGGTTGTTACATTTTTTTTCTATTGTTGTGTTATTGCTATGTTTCCCTATAGTGGTATCAGCCCCATGTCAATTTACTATGCTTTGGGATTTAATTGATATGCTTTGTGTGCATGATTGTGGTTATTTTTTCATTCTTATATATGAATTTGCATACTGAGCCTCTATCTTCTCTTCCATATATAAATGTATTATTCTCTCCTTCTTATGCTCCCCTCGAATGTAACTCAAGATTTTTCTATTACCATGTCACTTGTTAAATAGAATTAGGATAGTTTAATTCTTGATATAACATAAAAGACATTCAACACCAGATGAGCGATCGATTGGAGGACATAGGAGGACAGAGGAAATGAGGAGCCGAACCGATCGACTGGTGGCCCAACCAAGCGACTGGAGGTGTCCATAGTTTGTTTGGATCAGAGGCCAGACGATTGATCTGATAGACTAACCCACTGACCAAGAGGTCAGATGATTGGTTCAAGAGTTGAACCAAGCAACCTAGATTGGTTCGAGCATAGATCTTCATCAACAATAGGTTGTTTCATGTGATGTAGACCTTTAGTGGTGGTAATTCTTTATGGTTCCAAGGAACTATAGTATTATTGCCATAACCATAACTTATGTTTTAATTTCTTGTTCATGTTTGTGGGATATAGCATGTATATGATATGTACTATAAGTATGTGGTGATTGGATATGTATATGTATTTCTATTAAAACTCCCTCAATATAATATTAAATCTTAGATTCTTTCCATTAGCAACACAAATGATAAGATTGATCGACTAAGCATAGGAATGCCAGGTGTGATGTGTTGTCCATCTTATGGAAGTCTGATGGTAGTTATGTGGGCCTGCCAAGTAGGGTGCATCACTTTCATGTTGGCTTTTGGGTCACACTTAAATAGGTGATCTTACTGAGATTAAGAACCTAGAATCATCCAAATGACTATGGAAAGGAGTTGCGCATACCATCTATCCAAGAATTGCATGAGATGCAATTGGCAAAAGTTTCCTACCTTAATTATTGATTATGGTCACTGACGTTGGCCATGTAATAATTAACTGTTTTGGGTCTTGTCTCACTAGAAAGTTGTACACTACAATCATCTAAATTTATATGTAAGGTCTATCCATTTAAACAATGTCGTAGGAGTGATAATTAATTAAAGTACTAATTAAATATTGTCAAATATTATTCAAATCAAATCAACTCAAAAAGTGTTTTGACAAAATGCAAATTTTCTCTTGTAGAAACAAATGGAAATCAAATCTTCCTTGTGATTTGTCCTAGGAATGAGAAACTTAATGGGACAAATTTTCATGACTAGTTTTGGATGTTGAAAAGGGTTCTCAATGATGAGCATAATCTCTATGTCCTAGATAAACTAGGGCCAGAAATACCTATTCCTAATATGCCTAGAGTTGAGGTGAATGCTTACTAGAAGCATGCCAATGATTCTATGGACATAGAGAATCTTATGCCATGCTACATGAACTATGAGTTGCATGAGAAACGTGAAGACATGGGGATTCTTCAGATGGTAACACATCTTAAGAATGTGAACTAGAACCATACGAAGCAAGAAAGGTAAAATGTGTCAAAGGCTCTCTTTGAGTGTAAGATGACAGAGGGAGATCCAGTAGAGACTCGTGTGCTCAATATGATTGGACATGTGGAACATCTAGAAGAGATGGGATTCTCTTTTACCCAAGAGTTGGTCACAGATAGGATTCTACTTTTTTTTTAATCATATAGTCATTTTATCGAGTGTTATCGAGTGTTACCACTAGAATAAAATGGCCAAACCATTGTTTGGCATGTTGATAAATATTGAAGCAAGAATGAAGAAGGATATATCAATGATGGTGATCAGAACAATGGAGTCCAAGGATGAAAGGAAAGCCATAAAGAGTTCTAAGACTAAGCATAAATCTACGTCTTCAACACTCAAAATAAGGAGAAAGAAAAGTAGAAGAGAAGTTTGTCCTTTTTACATTAAGGTATTTAGGAAGATGAAGATGGGGATAGAGATATCCACTTTAGGTATGTACATTACTTAGATAAGTTATGTGTACTTCTTCATCATGGGTACTAGATATTGGTTGTGGATCTCACATATGTTCATAAAGAGGGATAGGAAAAGAAGTAAGACTTTAAGAAAGGGTGAGGTTGAACTATGATTCACAAATGGAGCAAGAGTTGTTGCCACTGCAGTTGGAACCTACAATTTATCTTTGCCGATAGGGCTTCTAATGGACTTAATGAACTACTATTGCGACCTACCATAAATAGAAATGTCATTTTTGTATCTTGCATGGACAAGGATATATATGAAATTCATATTAATTATGGTTGATATTCTATTTCAAAACATGAGATTTTTATGGTGATGTCCCAATGTCCTATGATTGTTATTTTCCGGATCTAAAGATAGATGTTTATGAAGTAAATACCAAAAGATTAAAACTCAATAAATCAAACAATTGATATCTTTGGCATTGTCGTCTAGGGCACATAAATGAGAGTTTCATATCTAGACTCCATAAAGATGGTTATCTAGAGTCTTTTAGTTTTGAATCAATAGAGATATGCGAGTATTTTTTTTTGACCAAGATGAAAAATAATCCCTCCACTAAAAATAATGAGAGAGATAGTGATCTATTAGGACGCATACATACTGAGGTATGTGGACCTTTCAGAACAAATGTTAGAGATGGTTATCAGTACTTCACTACCTTTACTAAAGACTTCAGTAGGTATGGTTATGTTTAGATGATGAAACATAAGTCAGAAACCCTTGAAAAGTTTAAGGATTTCATGAGTACAAAACGTCTTGGCTAAATTGGACATTAGCATACCCTTTGTTTTGATGATGACAAACATTTCATTCTTTTGGATTTAACATGCTACTTGAGTATTTTAAGGTTCACAAAGATGAGGAGATGATACCATGTGGATAATGGAAGATCGATGTGCTTAAATGCTTAATATCTTCATGATTGTACTTAATGTAAAAACTTGACAAGTATATAGTGTACAAGTACTTGGATTTCATGTAAATCAAGTGTTAGATATTCTCTATGCACACTCATAACCCTTAGTTAGGATCCCTTATAGATTAGAGTCATTATCCTACATTAGAACAAACATTTGATAGGTGGTTCTATAACTTGCATCAGTAACATTATCGCTTGAGAAACTAGACAATCGATGCACCTTCAATCAAAGTTATTTTCGACCAAGAACCACGTCACTTGAATATATAGAGCATCGGTCAAAATTGTCCACATTTATGCTCTAAAGTCATTCTCGGTCAAGAATATAGTTGACCGACTCAACCTCGGTCCAAAGCTTATGACCATTAGACCAAGCAGTTAGGAGTTGGGGATAGTCATTGGAATATACTTGCATTCAGCTCTGGCTCGGTCGAAGAAATGCTCGATCGATACTTGGTCGGTCGACAAACTTGTCGATCGAACATGATTTTGGATTGTTCTTCTAAACTCAAACATTCTAGCCATTACAACCTAACTAATTTCTACCTAATGGCTAGTTAAGTACACTCAAAACACTCTAAACTCTTCCTAAAATGTCTTGAATTACTCATAAACCATTCCTATAAATAGGGGATCCCTTAGGACACACAAGACACCCAAGCTACACTTCGGCATCCATTCTAGAGAGCAACAAAGTTGAGAATCACCTGATAGCTTCTTTTGTGAGCTCCAAAGTTGTGTCATGTAGCTACAATCACCTAGCCATTACATGTCAATGCATGTCTTAAGTGGATAGGAGATCTATATGCTATACAGGAATCAAGATGTTGTACTTCTTTGGCTAAGTGTTTCTTTCTTCCAATCTATTTCCTTTGAATTGCATTTTGTACTCCTTAACTACTCCAAGGGTTGGATGTTGTTTTGAAGGAGGTGATCAAAGCTACTTCTTGTTTAAGAAGGCTTCTCCAAGGTGTACTTAAGGTTACTTCAAGAAGGCTACTTCAAAGGAGGTTGAAGTGACTTCAAAGGAGGTTGAAGCTACTTCAAGGCAGTGTAGCTACTTCAAGGTGGTGTAGGTTCTCCAAGGATTTGAGGTAACTTCAAGAAGTCTTCTTCAAGGAGGTTGAGGCTACTTCAAGGAGGTAGAAGGTGATTGTATTTTGTAGTATCATCCTTGCGAGGTAAATAAATAAATCACTTTCAAAATCCCAATTAGAAACAATTGGTTAGTGGACTGACAACCTTTGAATCAAAGATTGCAATCACTCTAAATCGAAGTATCTTCCCTATTTCCTTCTCCTTCTTTGCTTTATGTTTTAAATTGAATTTTAAAGTATCAAAATCTCTATTAACTCCCCCCTAGATATTTCAATTGGTTTCATAGCAGGTATTAATGGCTTGAAGAAAAATGATATTCTTGATAAAATCCAAGAAATTGTTGTTGAACCAATCAGTTTAGGCCAAGATTTTGTACTCAAAGATAAATCCTATCAAAATCATAGAGGTAGAAAGACACAATTTCCTAAGATCAAGGTCATGTATGTGCCTAAAGATAATCTAGTTCATGATCATAATTCCAAGATGAGAAATGAAATTGATTTTATTTTTGGTCATTACTGTTTACATCTTGGACATTATTCATTTTCATGTAATTACAATAAAAATAAGGATAAGGATTTGGTTTGGGTTCCAAAAACCCAAAACTATAAATTTGAATAAAATTTGTTGAGATTTGATCTAAACTTCATTATGAAATGCATATATGTCTTATCTCAACTAAAATAAGATTTAACTTGCATATCTCTGACAGCTCATTTGTGTTATCCAAAATAAAACAAAAGAAAATGGTATTATTTGTTTACATTAAAAATGCTATAAAATCTACATGAACTTCATCTCGATTGATAAAGAGTTCAACCGAGTGGACTTCCAGTTGAGGAAATGTTTGACCAATGGTAAATCTGTCAGAATTGTTTACTAAAAATAAAATCATTCATTTTCAAATTAACTTTGGTGACTTATATTTGTAATGAGCTCTTCTTAAATTGTTATTTTTTTAAAATAGCTCAATATCATTAAAAGTAAGCCATACAACATCTACAAGATAGGCATCTCTGAGCAAGTAACCAAGCATCAACTCCTTTTGCAGAAAGACATAGCACAAGGCTCAGATTGGGATGTGATAGGTCCATTACAGCACCGTCCACCTCTTGTAGTGGATGTCTAAAGCAGCTATCTGGGATGGAATTCATCAATCTACAAGAGCCTATGAGTACATCGGGGGAGGAGTTCACATAGCCGCTGGTAGAGATTACCATCATAAAGACAATGAAAGATCACCTGAAAAAGAGCTCGACCATGAAGTAACAACACAGACACAACGCCACACAAAACTGGACTATAAACACAACTACTAGCGATGAGCACTAAGGTTGCGCCAACCAGGAGACCCGAAGGAGGCCAAACTCCAGTGAAGTAGAGACAGAGGAAGGATGTCTCATGTGGATACAAAGGTGAGGAGTTCAGAGTGTCGGGAACTCCACCACCACTCCCGACCACCACTGTGAACAGGGGGTGGAAGACTCGTATGAAGCACAAACCCAGCTTACTCCTCCTCTTCTTGGAGTACCAAGGGGTGCCCGAGCTCACCATCCGCCCAAGAAGGAACCCGAGGCATGACCACGACCAACAAACGACCACCACAGAAAGACTCAAACAAAAATAGGAACCAAGACGAAGGAGAGGGGTGCCGCCTCAGGGGAGGACTAACAACCAAACCAAAAAATTAAAACACGCTGATAAACGACAACAAAAAAGGAAGATACCTTCCACATAAACGCAGAAACTGGATGAAAAAAGCCTCGATCTGCTGCCTAGCACCACGATCAGCCAAGATCCGCCCACCTGTAGTAATGTCGTCCCCCTACAAACAGACCACAACCACCTTCGTGGTTGAAGACAGTTGCTGGTCTAGATTCCTGATGAACTAAAGCCCATGGACCTAGATGCCCGAAACCCAATCGGAGAAGAGACAGGGTTCTAAATACTTGAAATAATAAAACATTTAAAGTAATGAATCTAACCAAAAGGACCACCACATGGGTACCAAAATCTTCCTATTTTGCAGGCTTGAGTGTTGATAGTGGTTGTTCGAAACATATGACAGGAGACAAGGAGGCTTTCCATACACTTGAAGAAAAGAAGAGTGGAACAGTCACATTTGGAGATAATACCAAAGGTAAAATTATTGGGATAGATAATGTTGGTACAATTCTTCAAATAAAAAATGTGTTACTTGTAGATGGACTACATCACAACTTGATCAGTGTTAGTCAATTGTGTGACAGTGTCTATGATGTTCTTTTTAACAAATCTTACTATAAGTTTCTCATAGAAAACACTAATGATGTTGTTTATGAAGGAAAAGAATAGGAAATATTTATATGCTTAGACCTAATTCTATGCGAGCTATTATTGGAAAATGTCTTCTATCAAATTATGAATATTTACAATTATGGCATAGAAAGCTAGGTCATGCAAGCTCACATGTTATTAAAAAGTTTCTTGCATATGTTCTTGTTTGTGGTTTACCTAAACTTTCTTTAGATAAACCTAAAAATTGTGAACCATGTATTGTAGGCAAGAAAATTAAAACTTCTTTCAAATCTAAAGCTTTACTTAGTACTATTAGATTCTTAGAACTTATTCACATGGATTTATTTGGTCCCATGAGGACTCAATCTATTAGTTATCATTGTTGATGATTATAGTAGATATACTTGGGTTCATTTTATTTCAACAAAAGATGATACTATTAGAATATTCATTCAATATTGCTCTAAGATTGAAAATCAACTACAAAACAAAATATGCACCATTAGGAGTGATCATGGGGGTGAGTTTGAAAATCATACATTTGAAAAATTATGTACATCCCAAGGGTATATACATAATTTTTTAGCTCCATGCATCCCACAACAAAATAGGATACTAAAGAGAAAAATTTGGTCCTTACAAGAAATGTCTAGCACAATGTTACTTGAACATAACACACCTAAAATCTTTTGGGCTGAAGCAGTAAATACAACATGATATATCTTAGATCGTGTTTCAGTTCACTCCCATCTTAAGAAAACTCCTTATGAACTCATCTTTAACAATAAACCTAGAGTTGACTACTTTCATACCTTTGGTACACCTTCTTATATCTTGATCACAATGGATGATAGAGATATATTTGACCATAAATCACAAAAAGGATTTTTCTTAGGATATGCAACATCTAGTAAGCCATGTAGGATTTACAAAACTATTTCTAAGGAGGTTGAGGAATCAATTCATATCACATTTCATGAAATAACAACACAAAGTGTTGAAAATGAAATTGAAAATGAAAACTTCAATGATATTCCACATCAAATTGAGGACCTAACCATATCAAAAAAGATAATAAAATCCTAAAATTGACCAAAATAATGATCAGAATGATGAGTCACAACATTCTATTCCTAGAATAATCAAATATCACCCTCAAGACTTAATAATAAGAAATCCTTTTGATAAAGCAAAAACTCGATCATCATTTAGAGATATTACAAACGTGGGATTTGTATCAATTATTGAATCTAAAAAATAAATGAAGCTCTAAAAGATTATTACTGTATAATTTCTATGCAAAAAGAGCTAAATCAATTCACTAAGAACAATTTTTGCGGCTTAGTTCCTAGACCTCAACACAAAACCATCATTAGAACTAAGTGGATTTTTTGAAATAAATTTAATGAATCCAGAGAAGTGGTTAGAAACAAATCTAGGATGGTTGCTCAAGGATACAATCAATAATAAGGGATAGACATTGATGAGACTTATGTACTCGTAGCTAGACTTGAATCAATTAGAATGTTATTAGCTCTAGATGCCCATAAAGACATCAAACTTTTTCAAATGGATGTAAAAAGTGCTTTCATAAATTGAATCATAGAAGAAGAAGTTTATGTTGCCCAACCACATGGTTTTGAAATTCCTAACAAGCTTGAATATGCTTATAAACTTAAGAAATCCTTTTACTATCTAAAACAAGCACCCCGAGATCGGTATGAAAGACCTAAGAACTATCTTTTGAACAAGTTCGATATATTAGAAAGAAGTTACTTATTACTCTGCTAGAAGATGTTTTCTTTAATATATTTTCTCAAGATTCTTGATCATATTTTTGACATCTAGAGTGATTTTTGACATAACTTTTGAGTAATGTTATTGCAGACACTAATACAATTATTCTCTTAAAATATTTATCTACAAAGATTCAGTATCATGAACAACATACTTAGTCAAGCTCAATCCATTCCTAGACTTCATTATTAATGAGATTGAACTTGCTTGTATTTACTTGTTCATGAAAACAAAATCATTGAGAAGTTAATATGGTTTTTGAATTGTGGCTTTCATTGGAAATTTTATTCTTACTTTGATTCTAAAGCATGGTTATTCTATTAAGGGGGAGTATCCCATTCAGGGGGAGTTAGTTTAATATGGCTATCTTTTTTAGATGGCAAATGGGGAGAAATAAAATAAAATAAAATATTAAAAATACTTTCGTGATCTCATGACTTGACATTAATTGGTTCTAAATTTCCATATGAGATGGATATCATGTTCCACATCTCTTTAGGCATATTACCATACATTTTATGAGATCCATGGACTTATTCATCACAGGTATGCCATAGGTATGAAACTCAGTTCATCAAAAAGATTTTGCTTCATTTTAAGAATGTCGGTCACCATAAAAAAGTGGGAGATTGTTGGATAAATTAGAAATTAGCATACCCTTTGTTTTCATGATGACTAACATTTCATTCTTATGGATTTAACATGCTACTTGAGTATTTCAGGGTTGAAGAAATGCGGAGATCATACCATGTGGATAAATAATAATTAATGTGATTAAATGCTTAATATTTTTATGATTGTACATAATGTAAAAATGTGTACAAGTATATATTGTACAAGTACATAGATTTCATGTAAATCAAGCGTTAGATCTTCTCTATAAACTGATAACCCTTACTTAGTATCTCCCCAGAGATTAGAGTCATTATCCTCCATTAGAAAAAAAACATTTGATAGGTGGTTTAATAACCTGCATCTGTAACATTCTCTGTCAAGAAACTAGTCGACCAATACACCTTCAGTCAAAGTCATTGTTAATCAAGAACCATCTCGGTCAAACATATAGAGAATTGCCAAAATTTTACACATTTGTGCTTTAAAGTCATTCTCGATCGAGAATATGGTTGACCGACTCAACCTCGGTCCAAATCATATGACTGTTAGACCAAGTAGTTGGGAGTTGGGAACAACCATTAGAATACACTTGCATTCAATTCAGGCTTGGTCAAAGATCGATATGCTCAACCCAGACATGGTTGGTCGACAAAGTTGTCGACCGAAATGGGTTTAGGATTTTATTTGTAAACTCGAACATTCTAGCCATTACAACCTAACTACTTTCTACCTAACGTCTAGTTAAGCACTAAGGACACTCTAGACTCTTCCTAAAACATCCCTAATCACTTGTAAACCATTCCTAAAAATTGGAGAGCCCTTAGGACACACAAGACACACAATCTACACTTGAGCATCCATTCTAGAGAGCAACAAAGTTGAGAATCACTTGCTAGCTTCTTCCTTGAGATCCAAAGTTGTGTCCTATAGCTACAATATCCTAGCCATAACATAGAAACAGCCATCTTAAGAGGATAGGAAATCTATACACTTGATATAGGAATTAAGACAATGTACTTCATTGTCTAAGTGTTTCTTTCTTCCAATCTATTTCCTTTGTATTGTATTTTTTGCTCCTTAACTATTCCAAGGGTTGAAGGATGTGGAGCTGCTTCATGTTGGAGAAGTCTACTCCAAGGTGTGCTTGAGGTTACTTGAAGAAGGATTATTCAAAGGAGGTTGAAGCTACTTCCAGGTGAAGGCTAATTCAAGGCAATGGAGATACTTCAAGGTGGTGAAGGTTGCTGCAAGGATTTGAGGTTACTTCAAGAAGGCTGCTTCAAGGAGGTTGAGGTTATTTCAAGGTGCTACTTCAAGGAGGTAGAAGGTTATTGTATTTTGTTGTAACATCTATGAAAGGTATATAAAATAAATCACTTTCAAAATCCCAATTGGAAACCATTAGATAGTCGACTGACAACCATTGATTAAAAAGTTGAAACCACTCTAAATCTAAGTGTCTTCCCTATTTCCTCCACCTTCTTTGCTTTAAGTTTTAAATTGAATTTTAAAGTATCAAAATCTCTATTCAACCCCCTCTTTATATTTCAAAACCAATATGGAAAAAGTATTAAGGAACTTCATTCTAATTGAGGTGGAGAATACTTAAGCCAAGAGTTTGAGGACCTTCTGAGAGATTGTGGTATTGTATCACAATGGACTCCACCTGAAGAACCTCAACTTAATGGTGTATCGAAAAGAAGGAATCACATATTACTAGATATCGTGTGATCAATAATGAGTTTAGTTGAACTTTCGACTACCTTCTAGGCTTATTCTTTTGAAACCGCAATGTTTACACTAAACTGTGCACCATCTAAAAAAGTTCAAAAGTACCACATGAGATATGGTATGGGAAGTACCCAATGTGTTTTTTATGAAGATCTGGGGTTGTGAAACTTATGTGAGAAAGAAGTTTCCTGTAAAGTTTGGACTCAAATCAGATGAATGGTATTTTGTTCGATATCTAGGGAAACCAAAGGATATGACTTTTATTCCCTATCTAGAAACAAAGTGTTTGTTCCCAGAGATGATGTATTCTTAGAAAAGGAATTTATCTCTAAAGTAATCATTGGGAGGAGAGTAGAAGTTGAAGAAGTTTAAGAACAACAAGAAAACATTGAACTAGTAGAGGTACAGGAGGAACAGGAAGACTCACAAGCTATTGTGGGATTTCAAGTTCCTCATGTAACACAAGGACCTCTTAGATATAGTAGGACAGGCCTTGAGCCTAAAATATTTGGTTATCTTGTAACTCAAAAGGCGAATTGGTCATAGATGATGAGGCAAAAAATTACCTTGAAACTACTAAAGGGCCATAATATGAGAAATGCCTAGAGGCCATGAGATCTAAGATGGAATCCATGTACACCAACAAGTTATGAACCTTAGTGGATCCATCTAAAGAGGTAAAACCCTTAGGGTGCAAGTGGGTCTTCAAAAAGAAGATCGACATGGATGGTAATGTACAAACCTATAAGGGTATATTGGTTGCAAAGGGTTATAGATAGGTTCAAAGTGTTGACTATGATGAAACCTTATCTCTAGTTGCAACAGTTAAGTCCATTAGTACCATGCTTATCATGACCGTAAGATTTGGTACATGGATATTAAAACTGCATTCCTTAATGGCAATCTTCTTGAGGATGTGTACATGACACAACATGAGGGTTTTATAAATCTAAAGGATGCAAATAAATTTTGTAAGCTACAAAGGTCGATCTATGGATTGAAGTAAGAACTTGAGGCTAGAATCTTCAATTTGACGAAATAGTCAAAGAGTTTGACTTTAGTAAAAATGAAGATGAACCTTGTTATTACAAGAAGGTTAGTGGGAGCATGATCGTATTTTTCACATTGGATGTAGGACATACTTTTGATGGGGAATGACATCCCTACTTTATAGATGGTAAAGACCTATCTAGTAAATACATTTTTCTATGAAGGACTTAGGTGAAGCATCCTATATCTTAGGAAACAACATTCATAGAGACAGATCTAGAAGGATTCTTAGACTAAGTCAGATCACATACATTGACAAATTGTTTAAGAGGTTCAACATAGAGGACTCAAAGACAGAAAACATTCCCATGTCTAATGGTGTTACTATCTCTATATCTTAATGTTTGAAATATTGTGAAGAAATGGAACACATGAGTAGGACTCCATAAGCATCAACAATTGGATCCATCATGTACGCAATGTTATGTACTTGTCCCAATGTCTATATGCCTTGAGAATGACGAGCAGATATCACTCAAATCCTGGTGATGCCCACTGGACTACGTGAAAAACATTCTTAATTACTTGAGAAGTACTAAGGACCAATTCATTGTCTATGTTGGTTAGGAAGAGTTGGTGATAAAGGGTTACACTGATGCAAGCTTCCAAACTGACAAAGATGACTATAGATTGCAATTAAGATTTAGGTTTTTCCTTAACAACAAAGATGTGAGCTAGAAGACTTCCAATCAAGAGGCAGTTGCAGATTCTACAACAGAGATCAAGTATATTGATACATCCAATGTAGCAAAGGAGGTTGTTTGGATCAAGAATTTTATCTCAAAACTTAGGGTGGTTCCAAGCATCAGTGTTTCAATTGATCTATATTGACAAAAATGGATCTTTTGTAAAAGAAAAGGAACCTAAATTGCATCAGTGCTCCAAGCATATACGAAGGCAATTCAATCTCATACAAGATATCATACAACAAGGAGATGTGAAGATTTGTAGCGTACTAACCGAGAACAAAGTGGTTGACCCCTTGACAAAAGTAGTTTTGTAGCAGAAGCATGATGGTCATCTTAATTTAGTTGGTATTAAGTTAATGGGTGATTGGATTTGAGTTCAAGTGGGAGTCTAGTTGTATGTATGCCCAGGGAGCCAATCATATGATGATTGTAACGACATAACATATAAATGGTTTGATTAATGATAAATTAAATCTTCTAATTTATTTTGTTTTATTAAATTATGAGATAATTATGTAACATAATGAATGTCTAAAGTATGATATTAACCAATGGCGTATGTATTCTGATTGAGGACCTGAACAATGAGATCATATTGATGGAAAGAGTATATGTATTCTTATTATATCCCTAGTCAGATGTTATTGTGGAAGGCTAATAGATAGAAATAACACATAAGACTGGAGTCTGCACTAGTTGATGACAAAATCTCATTAAGTCATTATATGTGATATCAAACCAAAAACATAGATACTTCTTAGACAAGAATGTATTGGAAAAACTCACCTTAAGAGTGATGAATGGAAACCATGACTGGTAGCCAAAATCATCTGTTATAGTGTTGGTGGTGATTGTGATTCTTAGACCTGAAATCACTATAGTCATCACATGTAGTTTAGTCTACTTTAACATCATACACTGTGACCTTAACTAAGGGTTGCCATAAAGGTAGTGCTCGAGTGTATTGTGACACAGGGTGATGATGGTGAGTGGTGTAGATGGGATTTGTCCCTCCTACAATAGAATGATATCGTAGTCACTTGATAAGCGAGATCGAAAAATGTATGGTCATGCTCATGTAAGCTAGTATGTGATATTGAGATTACATATATCTAAGACTGTCTACTATGGTTCATGGAATAGAGATTGAACATTAAAGATGATAAGGATTACATGCCTCGAGTTCAATGTGAATATTAGTGATAAAGGTACTATACAAATACTATAATATCAATACAGATTGGAGGTTGAAGTTGTTCTCTAACTTTTTGAATTACTTGGGTAGCCATGATGTGTTTATAGATACCACTCATTGCTTGTGATGTCATGAATCAGTTATGGACATTCACTGCCAATGAAACTTGGATGTATGGGGTCACACACATAGGTACACTTGGAATAGGATTTTATTCATGAATGAAGTTCAAACTATATTACTAAAGAGTTTGGTATTCAATTTAAACAACAATCGTTAAATGTTGACTGACTAGACTATGAACTGACTAGCTCAAGTGTTGAATCATTTGATTTAAGTGTCAGGTCCATTGAACCAAGAATGTCAACCATAACCATGAGATGACCAGTTTAGCAAGTGAAATGATCGGCTGAACCGATCAGTTTAGGTGCATGAACCAATCAGTTTAGTTTAGGTTGTGAACCGACTAGTTGATAGAACAATTCGATTGGTTAGTGCTAGCGTCATGTTGTGCATTAATGAATAATAGTTGCAATAAATATTGTGATTTGGAAACATGTTGAAATGACCAGTCAAAGGTTGAACCGATCGAATCACATGCCAACTGATTGGTTCACATCTAAACTGACCATTTCACTATTTGTAGGATGCAAAAATTCATGAAATTCCATCTCCTTCGTCTCCCAATTAGATTGGGAACCCTGACCCTGACCCTCCTATAAATAAAAGGATATTGGGGGCTTCTCAGACACAACAATAAGCTCTACAATTGTTGTCATCTCTGGTTGTGGTAACCGAGAGAACCCGAGAAAGTCATGCCCATCAAAAAGAGGGATAGTAAGGGAGAGACAATTGGGAAAGCAAGTCGGTGCTAATACACTGGCTAGAAAGTGACAACTCCTTCTTGTCCATTCATCTAAAATGATAGGAGTTCCCCGTGGTCTGTGTGGAATAATGTAGAGGCAAGGAGGTGGTTGCCTATCGCTAGGTGGACAAAGTCAACTATTGTCAGTGGTGAACAACCAGGAGGATGACGTTGACATGGTCCTGGCATAACTTGTAATAGACTTATCATTGGACTTGCTTCAGAACTAAGTATAACCTCCCAACCATCTTTCTCATTACATAATTGTTGACATGATCTACTCTTCATAGGGTAATATGGTAGTTAAAATTTTATTTCTACTATCTAATTTATTGTTATATTTTGCTACATGTTGCTCCTCTTTTTATTTGTGCTCTCCTATAAAAAATAATTTCATAATTATTTTAGTATTTAAATGCATTTTGCATTTGAGGTAATATAATGAAGATTAGTCCAAGATCTATTGCATGATCTTTTATGAAATCCCAATGTTTAAAGGGTAATTGACCACATTTTGAAGTAGCCGAAGTCACACGAAAACTCAAATGATATAAAATATTCAATATATATACATGAGAAACATTGAGATTGATGAACATCGGTAATTGATGGTTACAACAGCTTGGGCTCGGGGATCTCTCTCTCTAGGGTTACTCTCCCACCTCTCTGTAGTTTCCCCGGCGGCCACCGCTGGGGGGAGGGAGCGCCTCTCGGCATATGCCTCCCCCTGGCCTAAAAAGCTCGGCGGTGTCTTCTTGGAGTCAATAGTTGTGGTCTTAAGGTGAAAGGATGGTGTAGCGATGGGATTCTCCATGGTAGTGGATGAGTAGAGAACGAGTTGTGTCACTGGAGTATAGGCCGGGTGTGGTTCGATATGCTCAACCTAGTCGACTCCATCCCACCCAGGAGTGGTGGATCGAGAGGAGCGGTGCCCCCGCCAATCCTGAAGCGTAGCTGCTCCATCATCGTAGTGCCTCTATACCTGCTCTTCCATCTGCCATGCTGACTGGTCTACCAGGGCTACGTTGCCCCTTTGTCTTCGACTGATCTACTTCGATGAAGCTTCCTAGCTCTGTGGTCTAGAAGGGGGGTGAGATGCCATGTAGTGGCTGGTCCCTGTTACTTCTCGGCGTCCAGATGCGGAAGGGTGGATTGCCTGAATGTTGTCGTCAGTTGCTACTTGTTCGCAGGTCGACCGCGACGTGTTCGAAGGTTTTCCCTATGGGAAAAGGCTCAATTGGTGATCCTTGAGCCCACGCTCCGCGGTGATCTTGGATTTATGGCATCGGATCTGAGGATTTGGCAGTTGGTTTCCTTGCAGGGATGATGGTGGTGCCCCTTCCTTCCCGTTGGAGTGTTGCATCGACTCTGAGGTATCTTGATAGCATCTCTGTTGTTGATCAGCATCCCGGCTTCTTCCCGACTCCATGCGGTGACTCCCCTTGACACGGCAAAGTTGTTGTTGCATGTTGGACGCCTTCTAGGTGCATGATGTAATGCCCCAATGCAAACAGGGGTTTCAAACTCTTGTGTGGGTGTCCCTTGGTCTCTTACATGCTTACCAGGACTATGACGAGTCTTGAGTCTTAGTGCTCGTGCTACATGGAGCCGGACCTCTAAAGCAGTCCAAGGTGAATGGCTTGCCAAATCAGATGGAGAAGATGAAGAAGTAGCCTAAGGTGAAGGGAGGAGAGGTCGCTAAGAAGAGGACTTGTTCTGGCTGGGTTGACCTCATTTTCTGGTTCACTTAGTTCAATGTGGTTGGTTATTGTCCTCTCCTGTAACACATATTTGTGGGTGTTATGATCGAGTGTTCTCGATTGGATGATGACTGGTTGCAGAAGCATTAGGTGTGCCAGTTTGGTTTACCTCTGTCTGGATGTGTTATCTGGTCTGCTGCCTTTTGTTGGAGCTAAGTGTGGATGTGGAAGATCGTGCTTGCTCCAGGGGGAATGCTATGATGTGGCAGATCATGCACTTCTCTTTTGTTTCCTGCGTGTTCCCAGTTATGAACTGTCCCATGTAGCAAATCATAGATCTAATCAGGCATATGGCATGTAGTAGAGAAGAGGGGTGTGTCTCATAGATATATTTGTGGTTGTGTTGAATGATTCTGTGTGCCATCTTTTCTTGTTTTAATTAGGTTGTCTTCCTTGTTAGTTTCTTCTCTGTTCTTAGGTTTCAAATACATGGGGTTTCCCTTTTGTTCTGATCTGATGGGTTCTTCCTGCGTGGAGACACATAGTTCTAGTTTCTTCCTGAGGCACATTTGTACCTAAAGTTTTGGTTTTATAGTAACACATTTTTTGCGAACCAAAAAAAACATTGAGATGGATGAATGTTCTTATACATTTAGAATACATTCTGACATAGAGCTACTTGAACGGTTTGTTTTCTATCGGTTTATTTAGAAAGAGGAGAAACTCAATAGTTTTCATAAATGATTTGCATTATATATGTTTGACAAATTACTAAAATACTGCTAGGCTTTGACCATATTATGTTGATCTAGTTAGTTTACACAAAAAGTAAATATTTGACTAATTTTATTGGAAAGTAACTATTTATCTTAAATTTTAACTACTTATATCTAAAATTATCAATTAAAATTCTAAAAGTTTAAAAGACAACAACTTATATAAAAATATTTTTCTCACACATTAAATATGATTTATGTTTTTGGATGTCTCTGATCAAGTCTTTCTTATTCTTGACATCTCTATTCCAAAGCCTATTGAGTCGAAGGAGAGCGATGAGAGCTCTGATTCTTCCTCAATCTCAAGGGACTATTGATGAGCTATCCCTAAATTGTCCATTCGATGAATGATGAATCTTCATGGTCAAGAAACATCATCTTGATATGATGTAGTCCGTGAAAGTTATTGCGGTCAGGTGTAGTAATTTGACATGTAGTTGGAAGATGGTTGACATCCTATGATGATCAACACAGTCAACCTACACAAGGTGGCAGATTGAGTGTTGAGGGACAAAGTAAGATCCATGTGGGTTGTGCTGGTGGGATGTACAGATGATGCAATAAAATATATGGTATGAAAAGTAACTATTTGACACATAAATAACATTTGTTAACAAAAAATAATCATTTGACATATAAAGTCACATTTGATAATGAAAAGTAAATCTCTGACACATAAAGTAATACTCAATCATAAAAAAGTAAACATTTTACACAAAAGGTAACAATGTTCATTGAGCCATAAGAATAGAACTCCATCTTAAATTGGATCTCTCTCCATTAAACTTGTATAAAAGTGATTTTGTTATACACTAAATTCCTGAAATAGAATCTAATAGTTTGTAACTATGCTTACATGGATCCCACAATTATTACGTGAATGTATACTAAAATTGGATGCACATCTCAAAGTGAAAAGTGAATCAAATAACTACAACATGACCACCATAGAAGTCCCAACCCATGACCGGTCGTGTATCAAGCAAGATCGGCCCAAGTACAGCAGCTGACCAACTAGTCTTACCCGGGACCCAAGAAAATGAATTGTACGATTGAATGCAATGATGTGGTACAAAATGTAAATATTTTACATAAATCTAGTATTAAACTTTACTAAGTACCATGTCCACAAAACTCATTTTTGTCCTCGCAAACCACACCTTTTCTATGTCTCCGTCCTCCCAAACCCCATCTTTTGCATGTCTTTGTCATCGAGAAACCCCATCTCGTGTACATCTCCCTCCTATATAAGTCCCTGTGTCTCCTATTATTGCACATGGAAGATCTCATAATGTATCATACCGTGGTGAAAGTGCAAATTCTTGAAAAAGAATGGACTAGTCTTGGTGGCTCATTGCTCAATCTTCATCCTCCATCTCCCAGTCCAAAAACCCATAAAGATGGAGGCTTCCGCTATTGCATCTGATGGATCGACATAAGTCACCTATGCTAATAAGGTGTGTGAAGCTATTTATTATTTATCACATACCGAGTGGTTGTGAGGTTGTCACCCTTGCCTAGCTTGTTGCTCCAAAATCTAATCTTGTCCCCTCACCAAATAAAGAGATTGCACACAATGAGGCCTGAATGAAGGGCATGATCCTTGCATGTTTGGATGTTACCATCTTCGTGTCATAACCAATCAAACAAAGACATCTGAAATGTATCAACGATAAACACAAGGAGCACTTGGCAAACACTAGCGGTTTTCTTTTGCAAAGCCCTAAAAAGGTAGTTACAAAACAATGTATCTAATTCCATTATTTAAAATTTGCAACTGTAGGGAAGTATCAATTCAATGCCATTGTGTAACGATCTGAATATTGGGTTTATTTGTAATTTAATCCATTTTCAAGCTTTCCATTTCCTTTATATCCTTTTTGGCATTTTCCCTACATTTTCTTATCTTTTCTATCCTCTTTGCCCTCAATGTTGAAATTGAGCAATACTTAATGGTGTGAATTATATTTGACCCATGTTCATTTCAATGAATGGGATTTTGCACAACTATCTCAACTAGTATTTTAATTATAGTCTAATGAAAAATGATCATTAATGAAAGACAATTAGTAGATTATATTAATTTAGAGTTTTTATGGCTTTTTGAGACAAGAAATGAGTAATAATGTGGAATTGAGTTAGTTAATGAGAGAATAATCATCTTTTCTTTTCTCTCTCCTCCTATGTGGCAATAAAACAAAAAAGAGAATATTGTGGTGAGAGATGTCTCTTGAAAGAAGTATATGTTGTCTATGTCAAATTTCATGCAAGGATTTCATTAGAAGAGTATTTTTAAGTTACTTCACCCTTTAAATGCATTAATATTAGGATTAATGAATAATATAGGCGTTATGAGCCGTATTGTATATAAAAATGAGATCTAATAACATAGCATTATGCTAGGCATTAATATTAGCATATGGTTCAAATTTGGGGTCAATTGCTCATTGTTTGACCCTCCAAATGGATTAAATAAGTTTTCCATAAAGTCGGACTATGGTTTTATTCGATTTACATTCAATGCATTTAATTCCCTATAGTGTGAGATTTAATCTATGTCACACATTGCATGTATTTCAATTCCCTGCATACGCGCCATCCAACATCTTTTGTTAGATCGGGAATTCATCGTGCCCGATCTAACGACCTAGAGGTCATCAACTACCTCTGTGTTTCTCGCAAAAGAAATTATTCTCTGGCCATTTTCTTTGGTGAGCCCTATCTCCCTCATTACTCAATCATTTCTCGCAATTCTACTTCCTCCAGTTTTTTCATCCTCTCTCAAACCTGACGAGTTGTTACTGAACTCCTCTCTCGCTCTGTGGGAGAAACACCCATTTAGGGCTTCCCCTCATCTCCACCGCCGAGTTGTAGGGGGAATTGTAGCTCATGTTTGGCCTATATAAGGAACCCAAAGGCACAACCGAACCTCAGGCATTACTTCTCATTTCTCAATTTGGCTTGATCTAGCCCCAAACTCCTCGCCCTACTCAATTTTGATTTTTAGCGACTTCCCCCTTCGTCCCAGCTCCATTAGTGTACCATTGTGCAAAAGATGCACCTACGAGAAAGCTCGACACACCTCCACCATGTTTGCATCACTAGCTTTCTCGAAACCTTTCCCCCTTGTTGAACCCTACACGATGGTGTCTACTCTTCATCAGTGCTTCTCACCAGGGTATCACAGTGGCCCCTTGGCCACGGAAACTGCACCCTAGGCTCTGTGAGACCTCGAGGAGAGACTTCCTTGTTTCCACAACTATATCATGGTTTCTAGTCTTTGAGTTATCCCTTGCTTCCAACAAGCTTGGCATAGTGCTGAAGTCATTAGAGTCGGCAAGCAATACCTCGTTCCACTCATCCTAGAGTAGGGTAGTCAAGGCAGGCCTCAGTTCCTCAAGAACGGCCATCCTTCTCCCACGTTGGTAGAGGCCTAGATCTCTGGGCCGGCTGGTTGAGTGCCATGGCACGAGGAGAAGAAACCAGGTAATAAAATCCTCTTATTGCCAAAGCTATGCTAATTCATTGATTTCAGTGACAAGGGTATTTTAGGGATTTCACGCACGCTTTTGATTTATCAGCGCGATACATGTTTCATGCAAAATGAATAAATTTCCCCCATATGCTTGATTAAATGTAACACGCACGTCAGATTGTTTTGTCATTTCATCAGTTATTTACCTTATTTAATATTCTGATTTAAATGATTATCACGTTATAGTTTTCCTATTTTCTGATTAATCTATTTTATAAAATTCACAATAAATCATAGCATGGTCTTAAAAATACAAATAAATACTCGTTAGAAAAGATTTTTCACAAGGAATCTGAATTTAAGGTTTTCAAGTATCGATTGGTATCTGTATTTCAATGTTTATTATAAAAAACCATTTTAATTATATAAAATCCTTAAAACATGTCACTAATTCATTTTAACTCCAAATTTAAGAAATAAATATGTTTTCTTTATCATGAGAATCCAAGTAATCAATTGATCCAAGATTTGAGTCCTAAGTAAAAGGTTTTCATAGAAGTTCAAAAATTAGGGTTTCTCACATAGTATGCTTTATAAACCCTAATACATGTGTATAAATTTGTAACTAGGATAAAGTTGTCTTGGATACAAGATAGTTGGTGAAAGTGATGGTTAGGACTCTACCTTGAGGTATGTGGAATACTATTTATATATGAGTCTGTACATTTACCCTTGAGTTGGGCATTTTGATATTCAACCCTAATATTCCTAATGAAGCATCAATGTATACCTTATTCCCCATTTATACTATTTTGGCACATTTATTTCACTACTTATTTGGGTTTTATACCTAATGAATGCATATTCATCATAGTTTTGGTCACCACTTTTGGCCCAGTTTTGCACTAAAAGCTCTCATATAACCCCTGAATCTTCTCATATATAGTTTTCGTCAGTTTCAGATGATTATTTAGAGTTTTGATCCAATCCATTCGTCTCCATTGAAGGATTAAGCACCACACTATGCGAACTAGTGTAGGCGACAATGGTCCTGTTAACTGACAAGCAGGCCCAAGAAACTTTTGATAATTTGAATCCTAGTTGAGATGGCCAGTTCCTTTATCAGAAAGCATCCTTGTCTGTCAGAGGATTCATCAACACAAGCCCATTGACCTATAGCAATAGCCCCCCTGGTGGGGTGGGTTTGTTCTATGATACCACGACCACAGCCAAGAAGACAATATTGTGACTGCGGCCAAGACATCATGTCGGACGACACTCGGTATGGTTAGGTTGAGCCCAACGCCAAGGTAGCGTGACCGCGACACCCCACCACGACCAAGAAGATCCCACTGCGACCACATCATACCAGCACGACTCTAGTACAAACACCTCGACCGCGACAATCACCTCGATCGCGGAAAACACCTCTACCGCAACAAACACCTCAACACGGTTGGGTGCACACCCAACACGATCATGCCGAGGAGTACCACAACTGCTACTAAAGGTCACGATCATGGTAGCTAAGTCGACATTCTCTAGATCTACACCTATAAATAGACGACCCCCTCCTTCATTTGAGGGATCACTTCCGCTCCATCTATGTCGACAGGCTAACGCTCTATGCCCAGCCAAGGAAGACGATCTCTACCGCCAAAGATTACATCTGTGGTGTCCTTGCTACTCTGCCATCTCCGTTCCATCAAGATCTATCTGCTAGCCACGGTAGTGGTGGGATTTCAGATCTGTAGCACCTTCATCCATCAACCATCTACTGATCCATCTCCTGTGAGCAAGAGCATGAGAAGAGAAGGAAGAAGGAGAGAGAAGATCATCCTCGTCTGTCTTGGTGTTCTTCCCCTCCTCATCCAAATCTGCCCCGCCATCATGTAGAAGATCGTTTCTCCATCGAGACACGACCATCTTCTTCACCATGACCATGGAAGAATCTTTCCTCTCTCTTGTTCTTTTTGTTTCTATCATGAGGAGTGAGTAATCCATTTTATTGGGGTGCGGGGACTATCCACGTTGTCAGTGCTTACATGTCCATTTTATAACATTATATGTCTTGTATATAACTTTCCATTTCATTTTTTATCGTTTAATGTGTGCTTTGTGGATTGATCACCTGCCTTGCCTAATCTATTATATTCCTTTGTTGCGATAACTTCAATACTTAGGATTTGAATATTCATTAACATGGTTGATGCCCGGATGAGAACTTCCGAAGGGATATCTCTGGAGTAGTAAGTGTGTGACCCCTGGGTAATGAGACATTGAGCCCATGGAGATGCTTACGCAAACTCTATTTCCTAATAGATGGTTTGCTACTCCATTTGAATAGTTTTATCTTGCCTGGATTTGTTTTGGATGTGTTTGCATTTGTAGTGGTGGAGAAACTTGATTCCACCCCAGTGATCCCCATTATTAATCTAAACTTAGTTTTAATCCCGCTCTTTTACTTTCCTTGCAATTAGTTTAACTGAAGCCAAAACAACTCTAGTACTAAATATTAGTCTTGATTCAACTACATTCAACTAGCAAGATTCTTAAAAACATTATCCCTTATGATAAGATATGTCTGCTTGCGGGTGGTACTATTGCTCAAGGTTTTGGTTAAAACATAGGGATTTCAGACCTAGGTGGATTTGTTAGTGCAGTAAAGGCTACATCAATACCCCCTGCCATGTCACTTTTAATTTGGTGTTTAATACTGCCATTTTATTTATTGAGCATGATAATGTGATGACTTATTAGCTAATGTAGTGTACCTATGTACTAGCCACCCATATTTTGGGCATGAGACTTGGGGAATGTGACCACTCTCCCCATTTTTATATATATTTTGTAGGTGTGTGGGAATGTGACCACTCTCCCTCACCTATTTGTTTTGGTTGAGGTTGGTAGGTTCCTCAACCCTACTTTAGATAATGCAGTCATACTTTTATCATGCATACTTCAATATTGATATGTGATGTTATGGCAAGTATTCTCCTTTAAGTGCCTCATACTTTTGACAGTTCTTTATCTTAGTAGAATCATTACTCCATGTTTACATTTTTCTATACTTTAATTGTCCTTATTCCTTTATTTGACATATACTTTATTCTCCTCTTGATGGGTGATCCCATCCACCCAGGTTTAGGATCAGAGTGCGCAGTAGGATCATGATGGACCAGACGAAGATTAGGGATAAGGAGTTCATCCTACCATCATGGAATTATTTGCTAAATTATATTTTTGGAGACATATTTATGTAGTTTAGTTTCCCTCTACCTTAGATTCTTTATTTGTATAAAGCATGTACACCCTTATTGGGAAGAACTTTGATGTACTCTTTATTAAATTGAATATAGTCAATGTTATTTTATTCCGCTTCTATTCATTGGTGTTTTATTTACCATTATTAGTAGAGTGGTGATTTTGCTTCTGTACAGCTTGGTATCAAAGCCCATGATCGCCAAAATCTTGACTATTTCAATTTGTCTCCCTAGTTAGATACCCATACCTCATATAGTTTCTCTTTAGTTAAGATATTCACCTTGGAATTGACCAATGGTGAATGTTTGATAAGAATTTCATATTAGAAATATCTTTAGTCAACTTTTAGGTAATTAGCATATTAGGAATCTACTAGTACATAAGTTGAAAGAAAGGGTGCCTAGAAAGGGTCACGGTCTGGGGGCTGGCAATATTTTCCTTTGCGCCACTAGCTTGGTTGACGAGGACTCCCGGATCCATATGACACTGGCCTGGCCTGAGCTGATACAGATTGTCCAAACTGGTATACCTTTAGGCAGATAACCATAAATGTTAGATATCTTTAGGAACCTAATATGATGATTTGGTTACCCAAATAAAATCACCTTAAGTTCCGTATAGGATCCTTAGATCTTCACTGCTTGGAATAGTTTAGCCCTATCCTATACTTTGAGGTCTATTAATAGTGATTAGTAAAACAATTAAGTGTTGGATCTTATACATGGTTTAATTAGACCCACTCTTTTACCTCTAGTTTAGATCAACCCCTTTAAGGGGTGGAGTAGTAATAGTAGTAGTAATAGTAATACCTTGATAGATTTTAAATTACTGATTTTGAGGATGAAATCCTTTTAAGGGGATGGAGTCCTACAACACATTGAAATCTAGCTACTCTAAATTTTAGAAACCCTAACTCCATAGACAACAGAATCGTGAGCTTGCATCATTAGAATTGACTAAAACAAATTAGAATTATAATTTTAACTTGTTTGTTTATATACTAATGAATATATAGTAAGTCATTAGTAAATAGTTCATATACTTGAACCCCAACAAATACTTAAGGAACATAATATGAGTAACTTACTAGTTGTGAATACACATAATGTTGACCATGTCACCCTGATGATATGATGAGTAAGATAAACGAAACTAATGGATATTAAGAATGCATAACATGTAATGGTCATGTTAACCTAAACCATAAGATGTAATTATCTAACCTTAACCATATATATATATATATATATATATATATATATATATATATATATATATATATATATATCCTTAGATGCCTTCAGCATACATTAGTGTAACACGCTTGTAAGATTGTTTTGTCATTTCACCAGTTATTTGCATCAGTTTATCTTTTGATTTTAAATGACTGTCACGCTATAGTTTTCCTTTTTTTATTGGTCTATTTTATAAAATTCACAATAAATTATAGGAAGGTCTGAAAAATACAAATAAATACTTGTTGAAAATGGATTTTTAACAAGGAATCCGAATTTTAGGTTTTTCAGTATCGATTTGCATTCTTGTTTCAATGTTTATTATAAAAAACCATTTTTATTATATAAAAAGCCTTAAAATATGTAACTAAATCAATTTAATTCCAAAGTTAAGAAATAAGTATATTTTCTTAATCAGGAGAATCCAAGAAATCAATTGGTCCAAGTATTGAGTCCTAAATTGACAGTTTTCATAGAAGGTCCAAAATTTAGGTTTCTAACATAGTATGCTTTATAAACCCTAATACAGGTGTATAAATTTGTAACTAGGATAAATTTGTCTTAGATACAAGCTAGTTTGGTGAAAGTGATGGTTAGGACTCTACATTGAGTATGTGAAATCTTTTTTATATGTGAGTTTGTACATTTACCCTTCAGTTGGGCATTTTGATATCCAACCCTAATATTCCTAATGAGGCATCAATTTATACCTTGCTCCCCATTTATACACTTTTGGTGCATTTATTTCACTACTTGTTTGGGTTTTGTACCCCCTTCCATGTCACTATCAATTTTTTATTTAATATTTTTATTTTATTTATTGAGCATGATAATATGATGACTTATTAGCTAATGTAGTGTACCTCTATACTAGCCACCATAGTTTGGGCATAAGCCCTGGAGAATGTGACCACTCTCCCCACTTTTATATATATTATGTAGGTTTTTGGGAATGTCCCCTTCCTATTTGTTTTGGTTGAGATTGGTGGGTGCCTCAGTCCTAGTTTAGATAATGTAGTCATACTTTCATCATGCATACTTCAATATTAATATGTGATGTTATGGTAAGTATTCTATGTGCCTCATACTTTTGATAATTCTTTAGCTTAGTGGAATCATTAATCCATGTTTACATATTGCTATACTTTATTTGTCCTTATTCCTTTATTTGACACATAATTTATTCTCCTCTTGTTGGGTTATCCCAACCCCCCAGGTTTAGGATCAGAATGCGCAGCAGGAGCATGATGGATCAGCCTAAGATTAGGGATAAGGAGTTCATCCTACCATCATGGACTTATTTGTTAAATTATTTTATTGGAGACATATTGATGTAGCTTAGTTTCCCTCTACCTTAGATCCTTTATTTGTATAAGGCAAGTACACCCTTATTTGAAAGAATTTTGATGTACTCTTTATTAAATTAAATATAATCAATGCTATTTTATTATGTTGCTATTCATTGGTATTTTATTTATCATTATTAGTAGAGAGGTGATTTCGCTTCTTCACAAGTTTTGCGCTTTGAACAAATTCTAATACGATTATATTGGCACCATGCTATCTATTTAGTTGACTTGTATTTGATTAATTCAGTCATGTATATGTAGAAATTACGTTTTATATGCCATGGCACCAATCTGTATGTAAGATTCCGTATGTCTGGTTGTAGTAGTCAAATGTTGTGTGACTGTTTTGTTATGTCATTCTGTGGTGATAGGAACTCTTTAGATTTAGTCCTGTAATGCATATCTCATTGTTGCTACCAGCCCCTACATATGGGAAGGGTAAGTCTTAAATGCACACACACCACAAGCCGAGGCCTTAGGTATAAGGGAACACTCTCCAGTTTTTACGTATAAATAAATATTTTTCTCTATATTCGACCAATTATCCGAGACTTGCATTCAACCTATTGAATCTGAGTGCATCCTGAACTATATATAATTAAGTAGTAGCATATTATATCTCGCAATCTAAATTGTGATAGAATAAAAGGTGGACCCTACCAGATATCAACCAATAAACATAGTCATTTATTAACTGATGCTTGCTATTCGGAAACGTGTGCTCTGTGAAATAGGGACGGTTTACCCAAACTACTTGGGATTTGTTCGGTAAAGCGAACGGTGTGACCGCCAATCGTTGATCTCAGGATTAATCACCACGTCAATTTCATGGGGTGAGAAATCTGACGTTTCTGGCGGTGGAGTGTGGACGATCGTATTAGTTGAAAAATTTATATAAGAAAATCACGACTGCAGATCTGTATGACTGGAATAGCGTTTCAATGCTGCCCGCCGTTTGACTATCCTGCCCGCTCTCCTACTATGGATTTGCCGAACAGCACCTTAGATGAGCCTCTACTATTATTTGATAACTTTATTTTTGTAAATCCATTTGCCACTCTATGTTGGATGCTGCAGGAATACGAAGGAACTGCCTTCTTCGTTCTCTTTCTTTATAGATCAATTGTTTCTGATATTCATTGTTCCTATTCAGGCAAATGAGGCTTGGTCCAAGTTCTTCCAAGAAAGGTGCGTGTTTCATACATGAGAACATTAATCTATCCAGAGAAAACGGCATAAGCACATGCCCGCACCGTTGGTAGGGTAAGTCACTAAAATGTGTTAGATCTTATTTGATCCGCTTATAGTTTTCGTTTTTGTCCTATTGGGCCTTCCTCTTAATAATGTTTTATTATGTATATTACAAGGATAATATTTTCAATATTGTTAGTTTAGTGTTGTGTTGTCAGTCTTGATGGTTTGTCATCCTTACAATACATGTTGTCCTATTTTTGTTTTATTTTAAGAAAACTGACTACAAGTAAATAATCTATTTTTCGATGTGTGATTTGTGGTTTGCATAGTACATTGAAGATGCATTAAATCACCCTCTCTCTTAATTGTAACATTCTTTTACATTTTATAAGGCTACGAAGATATCATATCATCTCTTTTCCTATTTACTACGTATCAAATTCTATATTTATTAATTTTTTATACACTTATCACTTTATATGTCATCAGAAATTTGATTACTACATAAATAAGAATAGACCTTTCAAATTGTTTTCTTTAATAGACATATAAAATTTTAATGCCATTAAATAGACCCAAAGTTGACGACGTCGATCTTAAATGGTTTGTCCTTCACCTTTATGTCTTTTAAATCTTGCCTATATCTAAATCTTAGATGTGAGGCATTAGTTCGTATATAATGCATTCTTCTTTAGTTGTTTCCAGTAGTATTGACGATGAAGAGTTTATATATATTTCGTCAATACAAAGCATGATGCTTTAGCTTTTCTCTCCTTAATTGTAAAACTAATCTCTAAATAGTATATGAAGTGTTCAAGGGCTCATTCCTATTATATATTGTCCTAACTTAGAAAAGATCGAGAAACTTTCTCATGTTACATACAACTATATTTTTTTGACCTTATTTCTAGCTAACATATTCAGGGGCATTCATATTGTTTTTTTTTTGTCTCTCAAGCTTTTGTATTTTCAAAATTGCCGATGACAAATATTTAAATGTAGGGATCAAGGTTTCATGCGTAATATTTATTTGTTTAATATTTTTTATATGTTCTTATAATTAGTCTCCATTCACATACAATGAATTTTCTTGAAAGTATCAATACAGAGTGATAATATCCTTACTTTGTTAACAATGTTCTTAGTGTCTGAAATGTATTATTGAGTTCATAAATCATGTTAACCATTTTCCTAATTCTATATCTTTCTTGATATGATGTTCATCATTGCCTTGTAGTCTTGTTCTTCGGGCTTTGTAAAGATACCTTTCTAAAATCGAAGAGTTCTGAAGATAATGGTATATAGCATAATACTCTTATTTGTTTATATGTGAAAATACATAGTTGTCTATGTTTTTAAAATTATTTCTAAACGATTTCATCTATAGATATAATAGTTTATAGAATTCTCTTCCATGTTATATGTTCAGCTTATCACAATAACTATTTATGGTCTTAGTCATTATACTCTTGATCGTGTAAATATTGGCTCGCATACTTTTTTTATTTGTTTGAGAGCTGGTTTCAATTAGACCCATATATTCATCTTCTTACTTGGTACTTTTATCACAATGTCAAAAATGCAGGCATCAACAAAGTCTTCAATTGCTTGTATATTCATAACGTTTTTTAGAATATTATATTCATGTATCACTCTTATTCTTTTTCTCTTAGCAATAAGGGATTTCCGTGATGTATGTGAGCATATCTTTGTCTATGAAATATTTTATGTTATTGTGATTTATATTTAATTGTTTTCAAATTCCAAAAAATGTGATTTTTTCTATGATTTAATAGCAATGAACAAAAAATTGATGCACATAATATGCGAAATATTATTAACTTGATTTTTCCTTCTACTACGGACGTGAGTAAAGATTAGTTATGATCCGCTAGCACCACAGATCTATCATCACGGGATATATTAAAACTGATGGAAGATTATGATAGCTTTAATACACTTCCACACAAAAAGCTAATTTATTGTGATTTCCCTCACACTAAGTGATATATATCTCGTTATTAGAATAATCATAAGAGTAGTGAGTTGTGCCTTGTAAGAGAGATTTTCAATTTGAGTTTCCTCCGTATGAATTTTACATTCAAATTGATTGCTGAAAGCAATTTTAATGGGTGATTATTTTGTGGAAGTTAAGAATTTAGTTAATACATTTTTATTGTTATGTATTTCAAACTCACCTTCATATTATTATGGAATAGACAAACAAAGTTAATAGTCATTTTAATAGGTGACGTAAATCAAATCATGATATATTGTGTTCTTTCCATTATGATATGCATGAATGTATCACATAGTAAAACGATTGTCTATGGATATTGACCATCGGTGCAAAGTGTCCACAGAGCCTATAGTGAATATTATAACATGTGCAAGAATAGTTAAATTACACACATCTTGATCACGTGGGTTCTTTCTTGTATTCATGTTGTTTATCAATCTATTTGTGAAGATTAAAAAATATGAGATGAAGATTTTGTTTACCAAATTTGATAGAATGTTGTAGTTTCGCCTTAGAAATGTCACAATCATAATTGCAGTTAGGAAATCATTGCAAAATGGTAGACAGTGACATTATGTAGGGAGAAATGATTATCCAAGAAAATTTATTTCTATTGTCATCACTATTTCTAGAAATGTTGTGTCCTTTACATTTTCTTTGAACCAAATAGGCATTTACTGTTACATATATTTAAATGGTGTTCACCTTTTAGATCTGAATTCTAGGCTTTTATTGTAGGACTTGAATGTAAGGTGGTTTTTTAAGACTAACATAAGCATGAGAAAACCTTATAATTATCAATCCACAAATGAATCCAAGGAAGGCCACTATACTACATCCATGTCTTGGGAAATAACATTAGGTCATGTAGTGATAAACTATAAATTGAGGCTAGATATAGTAAATGAGATTCCATTTTCCTTAGTTTAATGTGAACAAGAAGATTTATTTTCAAAATATTTGTTTATAATATGATAATGTATTCTTATTAATGGAGGCATGGTCTTACTATAATTGAAATAAAGAATTATTACATCTTCTAACATGTAATGTATATGTCATAAAATATGAAATAAGAAGACCAACTAAATAACTCAAAATTGTGTCATAGTCATTATACATTTACAAAGTATACAAACAACAAGACATAGTAAATAAGATAATTGAATTAACACATATTCCATAAGGAATACAATCATACCTTGTTAAGTCTTAATGAATCATTGAATAGAGGAATTTAGAGTTCTTGCTCACATTGTATCATCCCTAAGTTGTCTTTCCACTTATCAGTGATCAAGAGATACTGATTTTTCACCAACTCACAACAACAGAAGTTTAGATCAAAAGTTTGCATTGATATTGTTCCTCAAAATTTTATGTAGGATTCAAACTAGGTGTAGAAGGAAATTTGACAATACAACTAGGATTTACTTTACCTCCATCTCATGACTATATGTTAGAGATAACAAAGATGAAACACAAACATAAACATATATGTTAAAGACATTGTTCCTCAAAGTTTTATGTAGGATTGAAACTAGATGTAGAAGGAAATTTGACAATACAACTATGATTTACTTTACCTCCATCTCATGACTATATGTTAAAGATAACAAAGATGAAACACAAACATAACCAAACCCAACAAATCAAAATATTTTCAACTATATAAATCATATACTTGATTTTTACTTACTCCTTAATAAAAACATTCAATTTTGGACCAAGCATATGGTTACTGATTAGGAGTTTGTAGTTGTTGATCCCTATATATCACTCACCTTGTTGTTATAATATTTTCACATATTCTAGTTTTGTGATACCAATTCACATCCAAGATGAGAGAAATTATGGAAGTTAATACAAAACACATTTAGGTTACCAACATAAGATAAATTAACAAATTTGACTTTTAAACTCACTAAGGATATTAGTGTTTATGTATTCATGCACGGGAACAACTAGATATGTGAAGACATGCACAATTCAACAATGGATATCTTCAAATCCATTCACCTTTGACCACTGATTAAAAAATTACATAGAACATTATTTCAAACCAACAAAGCATAAATATCAACTATAACCATAATAAGTGATGAAAATTTGTTGTGTTTGGTATATTTCTACTCCAAATAAAATAAAGAAAAATTGAAATGTTGTTTTTACTTGAGAGAAGACATAGTGTATATTATAATATACTTTAAAATAATAGTACATATTGTAACCATTCTGTTTATTGTCATTAAGATAAAATTCTAGATAAAAGCAAAGATCAATTTGATGGACTACACAAGATTTGGTATGGACATTGGAGATGCATTGTCACCAAAAATGTTACAACCCCAATTTTTGGGTTCTTTTGGTTGGAAATGCAATTTCCCCATTAAATGTGTGATTTTGTAATTTGTATGATTTAAGTAAATTGAGTGGTTTCCTTTGATAAATATTCTTGTTTGAGTTAATGGGCCTTGTTGGCTATTGGGCCCAATAACAAGAAAAAGGGAATAAAAAGAAAAAGGAAATCGATTAATAAGAGGAATACATAAGATAAAGAGAAATGAAAGATGTAGAAGAATCTAGAAGGCTAAGAATTATCCTTCAATGAGTGGTTTTCAAATCCTTAGCATTTCTTGTGTTCCAATGAGTCCGAGTTGGAAAAATAATAGGAGAATAAAGAGAAAATACTAATACTAAAAGTCTTAATATGAGAATAACGTGCCAATGTTGGAATTAGTTAATGACTTTTTGATAATGCTTAATAGAAATATTATTGGAAATAAGGAAGTGTATCCTCATGACCAATGGATTAAAAGTCAAGTTAGAAGGAAAAATAACCAATGTCTCACTGATGGACAATTACACAAAACCCTTTAATATAGATAGGTTGCCATAACGAGAGAGAGATAGAGAAAGGGTTCCTTACTAACCAAGAAACATGTTTTTGGCAAAGATATAATTAAAGAACCAACTACAAGCCAAGGAAGCATGGTAGTTTTATGGGCAATATGACTCTTTTGTTCATTGATAATCAGACTTGTGAGTGCGTTGAACCCTTAAACCCTTGGATATATAAGAGTCGGGACCCGAGACCTCGCATACAGGATGTTTGCAGGCATCGTGCACCCCCTTGCAGCCCCATATCCTTTCTGCTCGCAACCACGAGGGATGGAGAGATCCCAAATATGGGCCATAGAAGGAGTTCGAGGGGAGTCCAGACGCCCCCTTTAAGGCCGAACAACAATAAGGTTGCCAGTTCGAGAGAGATCCTCTCCCAGGTCACCTGCACTTCGTCTCTAGGATGGTTGCGGTTCACAGACCTGATGCTCCAGAAACCAGTCAATTCTACCACAGTTGGAGGTCTTGGCGAGTGCAGTGGAGGGTGGCAGAGGTAGGGCAGTTGTTTCCAGTGACCTCCAGTCCTTGGGGAGGAAGAGATAACCCCCCCACGGTTGACTGAGGTCGTCAGAAGCGTGAGGGTTTGCGGGTAGGAGACGAGCAGTTCATTTGGACAAAAACACCCTTCGAGGCATGATGAGGCAGGATGTCGCACAAGGGGCAAAATTGACTTTTCATTATGTTTTGAGTCGGCCTGACTAACGCAGGAGAGCAAGGCATGCAATGGCTTGCGTGTCAACCCCTCATTGGTCCAATTAAGTAAAACTTGTGAAATTCATAGTTAGTTAATGTTAGCTCAGATTAATACAAGTAATATACAAATCTTGCTTAGAAAAACACGAGGAATCCAGTAAAAATATAATCAGAATCTTTTTATGTTCCTAATTCGAGAAGTGCATAAAGTTAGTAACTTTAATGCTTTAAGTGTAATCAAAACCCTAGATGTTGATTAGGATCAAGTTCAATTACTGAAGTTGGCATTATGAATCAACATTTAGCTTGTTGGCATAAACTGGATAATATGAATCTAATTTGAGTATGCCAACCCATGATTTGCTTAATTAGGGTGTTATGACTAAGAAAATGCATTAATGGGCCTAAAATCCCTACTGCTGTTAAATATGACTTTAATGGCCCGAAGTTTTCTTAAACTTTTGATCGATTGGATGCAACCTAAACTGTTGAGTATTTATTTATGAAATCCTATAAAGTCATTATGATTATCACAATTAAGTATATATGTGTATTCTCGAACCTACATGCCACCCTAATGTAGGTTGCATGACCAAGCCTAGGAGGGAAGGTCTATTCGGTCAAGCCCCAGAGGGAAGACCATTGGGCACCGAGAGGTGACCCCAGGCACCAAGCTTAGGATGGAGAAGGTAGCCTTCTATCCCTTGCAAGGACAAAACCCTAGAGAGGGTGATCCAGGGTTAGGGAAAAAGCAGTTGAGAATGTCACATCAAAAATGTAACTTTGGTTTGTTAATAACTTATTTGTGATAATTAGGTTGTTAGAAACTATTTATGATATTATGTTTGTTCCCCACATACCAGTATAGCAATATACTGACTATCATTTTGTTTGTCGGCATTTTAGGTATTATCTGAAAAGGACAAATAATAAAGTGAAATCTGTGAAGATGAATTTGAGCAATCTAAAGGAGGATTAGATAGTTAGATTTCTACTATAGATAGAAGTCTTAGATCCTATTTTGAAAAGGTATGAAAAAGTTTTATTTTATACCAGCTTTCTAGTTTATATAGTAAAATTTAATAGTTATTTCTGATTAAATGTTAAACCATGGATCCTGAGTTATTGGGATAGCAGCTTTGACCCTTTTGGTCTCCCTTAATTGGGGTTACCGGGAGGCGGGGTCGTTACATTTCGTATCAGAGCCTTGGTTTCTAATTTAATCCTTAGTAATTATTAAATTTTAGAAACTCTATAGAATCAACGGAGTTATTAGAGGATTTTCAGACTGAGGTGTCTAGAAAAGGATCACGTTCTGGGGGCTGGCAAGATTTTCCTCCACCCTGTTAGTTGGTCACAAGGAATCCTGGATGCGATGTGACCGCCTGGCTAATTTCCGAGATTTTGACTCAAAATATGATACATTTAGGACTCTCTTATCTATTTTGTCCCTTCTCAACCCTAATTCAATTAAGGATTCTAAGGTTTAGGGTTTTTCTCTCTCTTCTCCACCCTCTTGAGGTCAGGGTATGTATGATAAGATTAAGTAATCCTCCACCAAATTAATGAAAAGCATGTAAACAAGATGTCATGGACATAAGTATAATAATTTACGCGTAAACTAGTGATTAGTTACATGCTTAGGTTGCATGGCATGTGTTGTTGGGCCCTTAAGAGAGACCTGAGGTTAGACCTTATCAGGATGATGAGTAAAGAGTTTGCCATGGAGGCAGAGGTCTCTAGGAAGATGTAGAGACTTGGCACATCCTATGAGGATGATGCTAACCCTAATCCTAAGTGGTTGTTAGAGAGAGATGACATGATATCATGGTCGACCATATACGTGGGATGACATGCATATAGGTTTGTGTGCCCATGAGAAGCAAGAGCTATGTGAGGTTGTTTGACCTAGTGCTCTTTGGCGACCTGACCTTGGAAGGTTCGTGTCTGCTAGGGTGAAGGATAACTCCTTCATTGTAGGGGTTAGTGGTGACCATATGGGAACCCTAACATGCATATAGGAGCATATACGAGGCATGCACCTACATAGAAGGGAATGTCATCGAGACTGACAGTAGGTTTGAGACCTAGTCCAGGAGAGTTATGCCCCATAGTTCATGAGACGAGCATGTAGAGCTATGGATAATTGTGATCGAATATAGGTTTATCATACGTTCACCCATGCAGGTGTATGCATGTATCCTTAAAGGCTTGATCCACCTTCTTGAGAGAGAACCTTAGTGGTAAGTTCAGTTGTAGGGTTAGCTCTAGACAGAGAGCAAGACCCGAGAAAGAAGGTTGGAAGCTTAGACTCCGAGACATGAGGGACCATTAGAGGTTGGGTATGTCTTGACCTAGAATGGATGCCTAAGAGGATGGTTGTGGTTACTTCGCGCATGATCCTTGAAGACTCATCATACCTTGGATGCCTTTAGAGGAACCAAACCCTAGAATGAGAAGAGGCTTCCTGAACCAATGTACAGAAGATGTAGGTGCCTACCTTACCTTATAGGTGTAGAAAGGAGAGTTCCTTAGACTGAGGAGGTATGATATCAGGTTGTGAGGCCTTTTACCTAGTTGGTCATCCTGGTGTAGGGCTCTGAGGTGTTGTTCACATGGAGGAATAGTAGGAAGTGCATGCTATACCTTGTACCTATGTGGTTTGTGGTTGAAAAATTGAGCATGCAGTCACACAGCTGATGCATAAGAAGAGAACCTAGGGTTCCTTGACCTAAGAGGGGAAGTAGTAGTACTTGGTGCACCTGATGCTCACAATGATATTTTAGTTTCTACAGATTCGAGCAAGGCACCCCTCATGTTTAGAGGAAAAGGAAACCCTTTGGACTAAGGTATAAGTTGGACAAAACCCTCACGCATAGGTTGGTGACATATGCATATATGATAGTGGTCCAATGTTAAGGAATAGGAACAAGTATGACATACCAAGGAAACCTAGCATGGTTTTGTAGGTGGTCTTCTTGTTAGCTATGTGCATAAGTGGAATGATAGGGCTAAGTATGCACATGATGATGTAAACCCTAGACGTAGGGATGTTTGTGACCTTTATTGCTATCAAGAGATAGTTTTCTCCCAACTTGGGGAGGGACCCTTCTGTAGGGTGAGTATCAACTTTTGTTTAGGTTAGAAGTAACCTAAAGAGGTATCTCATAGGAGCTTGATGAGCTAAGTGTAGAAGTATGAGCACGAATCTATAGACCCAAGTCTGACCATCTCTAAAGGGCATGAGAATATTTTGCCATTGAGGTAACCTGCATAGGGCCAGACCGAGGAAGGTAGGTCACCATGATCCCTATGAAAGGATGTAAGTTTGACCATGAGGGCTCAAAGAGATGATGGAGTTTTGGGTAAGGATTCAAGTTTGAGATGTACCATGATAGAATCCTAAGTCAATACTAAGGTCATGAAGGGATAAGACCGATGGAAGTAAGAGTTGTTTGTTCCCTAGATGCACGAGACCATAGGGTCAGGAGGTAACAACTATCTTTGCCTAAGGACCATGGGTTAGGAGGTTGGCCACCTTCATGAGTTCATGGGACATAAGGGATAAAGGTGAGAGGCACTCCTTAGATGCATAAGGGTCGGATCACCCCAAAAGTGTTGGCACCCTAGAGACCTTGAGGTAATGACTAAGGATTATACATAAAGGAGATATGTTAAGATCCAAAAGGTGATGGGAAAAGTCTTCCCATGGGTATAGAACCATGATCGAGTTAATTATGATGTGGAGACATGTGCTATACGTTTCAACTTAGTTTGGAAAGTGTACTGGTGATGTTTGATGCACCATCTCTACTCTTAGAATGGGATGAACTTTGTATTTGGATTGTAGCCAAAAGCTTATTTCCTCTCATTATGGGGGTGAGAGATAGGGCAATACGCATGCCATACACTAATAAAGATGATGTGAGTTGAAACATTTCTATGATGTTTGAGGATAGAGGAAGTATCATACCTTTTGGAAAGAACCTAGAATGGATGGCTTACAAACAGGAGAAGAACTAAGATAGTCATCATGAGGATGTTCTTATCAAGGGCGGTATGAAATATATGAGTTATATAAGTTTGAGTTTGATAACCAAGATGATGAGTTAGGAGTTTTCTTGACTAAGTTAGACCTAAATCTGAGATGAGGATGATGAGTGGAGTATATGAAGGTTTATGACTTCATTGTTGCCTAGCACATAAGGATGTAAGGTGGTAATGGATGCTCTTTGTCTAGACACATATGTCTGGTTTAGCCAGTAGAGTGGCTAAAATAGGTTGTTAGGCGAACCCTAATTTCATTAGAGGATGAGACCATGTATGGCTAACACCCAGATACAAGCAGACTTGTTGGTCAGTGTGGTTGCTCAGTTAGCTAGCCTAGAGCTTGATGAGATAGAAGGATGGTTGTAAGAACCTTAGATACACCTCTTGAGAAAAGAAGGTGAGGAAACCCACTACTAGAGTGTTTTAGGGTTTCTGAGGAGTCAACCTTGAGGAATCATGACAAATAGAGGGTCATGACGTTAAGTACACCATAGTACTACCAAGATAGTTAGAGTTTGTAGTAGTACTTTGAATACCTGAGATGAAGAAGTATGTAAAGTTGCATGTGGCTTCTCACCATGCATGCGAGGAGGTGAAGGATGAACATCCTTAACCCAGTGAGTTGCTACACATAATGAAGAGTCCCCGAGAGGAAATGGGTGTTACATACCAAATCTAGAACTCTACCGTAATAGTTTTACCCTTTTGACTTAGCCAAACAAGGATAAGCTAATACAAGTAATTAAGGGAATACAAAATACTTTGTGCTTAATAAAGATTTGTTTGGGTGATAATAAGAAATTAAAGAACCTAATTGGATGAATATTTCCCATATATTCTTAATATAGGGTTATATGCACATATACACCAGTTGGGTTTTAATTAATGGGTCTGAACTGTAATTTGTTACTAAGTAATAAAAATAATAAGATATTTCGTCCTAGAACTTTCAAATAATTTTAAAATAGGAAAAAGAAGAGAAAATCCAAACTATATATAAAGGAGATGGTAAATGCAATAATTGGAGGTAATATGGGATTTAATGGATAAAAGAAGATAATGAGGAATATATTGTTCCAAAAATCATAAATGGAAACCGCAAAGATAATTTGTCACCCAATCTTGTTTTCTTTTCCTAAAAGAAAATTAAGGGCCAAGTACCATCTAAATTGGAAGATAAATGTATATAATAATGTTCTTATCAAAATAAAATAGGAATTAGGCCAATAAAGTGAAATAAAATAGTTAATGCCCTCAAATTGGAAAATTAACTCCAAATTCGTAATCTAAACATAAAAATAAGCCTTTGGGTAAATTTCAACTAATTTGGATAATGTTTGATTAATGAGTATATTTAGCATAGAGAAAGTGTGTCGAATCTTCTATTTATTAAATAAATAAAGAAATAATCTCAACTTGTGAAACTAATGATAAAATCGTATCCAAGTCTCTTAGGAAGACTTATGGGTGAAGTTTCACAAATTTTAAGGAATATTATCACCTCTTTTGAAGGAAGAAAAAGAAAATGACCTTTTAATTATTTTACCTATTAAAATTCTCTAAAAGGCAAATAATTCCATATTTGCATTCTATGCATCAAAATCAGTCAGAATATACATTTTGGTTAATTTTGGATATCATTTGGGTCTCCAAACGAGGAGAGAGAAGAGCATTTAAAATTAATGTGACACTTTGGTCGAATTTTAATACAACTAGAATTCCTATACTCTTTCCATCAGCGAGATCGGACGACTCCTGGTCCTTCGTGGACTAGGTCCACTGATCTGATGACTCGTAGCCATCTTCTCCCTCTAACCGAATAGGAAATAGGTTGGTTGCTTTCTAAAATTTCAAATTCAATTATCTCGAGATGTACTCGAGGAAATTCGATGATATTTGGTTCTATGAATTCCTCTCGAGATTCTGCACAATTTTGTACCAAGATTTTTGTGTTTTGACAAAAATTCAAGAAACCCCTAAACCAAGCGGGACTCCTCTCTCACCCCACCAAGCTAAACCCTAGCCTAGGCCTCCTTGCCTATATATATCCATACCCCTAGATCCGCCGTCACCTTAGCAACTCGACCATACTTTCAATTTTGTGTTTCGTGGATGTTTGGGCCCTCAATTAGCTGTCGAAGCCATAGGACTTGCGGCACCTGTTGCTCCCTGCTTCCTCAGCCATCGTCTCAATTCAAGGTACCCTCAGATTTGTTTTGCTCTAAGCTACAGTTTGCATGCTTAAACGTGGGATTTGGTCGTGTATCTTATTTTTCCCCAAAATTGCTTACAAGTAGAAGAAGATGCTCTTCGGTTGGCATTCAGACGCTTTGGGGAAGATGACCCCATGCATTTTTATGATTTTGCCCTCCATCTCCTCTTCTTTCATCTCTGATCGTGAAGGGTATCTTGGTCTTTGCGTTGTTTTGGTCCGCCTTTGACCTGGCACTGACCACTGCTCATGCGACAGCTGTGATTGGGCCAGGTCACTGAGACGTAGGCCCACCCCTCTGCTCTCTTTCTCTCTTCTCTTTCTCTATTTTCGAATTTTCAATTTTAAGATTTGGTTGATACGAAATAAATCTTAGAAAATGATTCCAGTGGTCAAAAATTAAAAATAAGTAGTGTTTTGAAATCAGGAGAACGAGATCTATCCACTAAAAATATTTTCGATATTTGATTCTGATGTTTGCGAAAAAGTGTTTTTAGAATGATTTAATTAACTAAAAATCACCAAAAATAACCCGAAAATCCATATCTTCAAAACACATAATATTATATGTTATTTTGATCAGAAAAACCTAACTGAGACAATGATGATACTTTCGGAGTCTAATTTGAAGGTTTGCACAAAAAGTTAGTAACTTTAGGATTTTGACCTTCTAATGAATGAACTTATCATTAATGCATGTACATGATTGTGTAATAGGGGAAAATAGACACTGATCTTGTTTAGGGAGTTGAAAGTGAGTTTTGGGATTTGAAGGTTTGAGGTATATTGTATCCCCTATTCATCCATATTGAGCAATTCACCTACTTTATCATTCTTTTGACTTTTTCCTACACATATGTCTATTCTCTTAATATCATGGTTCGTGAGAACTATCTTGCTTGTTGTGGACTTGGATATTTTCTTGATATCTTATCTTGTGCCTTGGTGCATGTTGTTATCTTACATTCGTATGTCCCACTTTGAAGTGGATATTATATGGTTTGTGTTGTCCATTGTGTGATGGCAACCTTTGTATCATCTTCTGACTAAACTATTTACTTGCCTCTATATTTACATGCAATGTGAATCAATAGCACTAGAGTAATGTAAATTACATTGGTTTTTGGGTGTGTGCCCTTTTTTTCTTTATGGGATGGTGGTGATGGTGCCCCATAACCGATTTTGAAGGATGTGAAGCCTTGGTTCAACTTTTATATATATTGGGAGTTTGACGGTGAGTCATTCTCTATCAGGTTTTCAAGGATGTGAAGCCTTGGTCGCCTTTGTGTTTATATTGTTCTAGTACTATGTTTATCTCACATGCATGTAGATTTGATGATGGTTGTGGGGTGTGTGCCCTACTACCTATCTATGTGCTTTTGTTGCACAAATTTTATTATTTCTGGCAAGTATCCTCTTTTATCAAGTTATGATGATTCTATTCTTTTATGCCCATGTGGGTAGTCCTTCTCTCTTGTATGGGAAGCATTTTACATTTGTTGTCCTTATTTCTTAAATTTCTCAATATTTCCTTTAGCATACACATACCAGTTGTTTGCTGATGTATTTCTTTTCTTCTCTTCTTTTGGGGGTATGCTTCCAACCCCAGGTTTGACCAAGGAGAGGTGAAGTCAACATCAACCTTATAGCTGAGTTTTTGGGAGACTTGAAGAGGTGGTTAGATGACTCTCAGCTTGATCTTGGATTATATGTTTAGTTTTCCTTTTAGACACCCATATGTGGTGAAGTGCTATATTATGTTATCAAGCTTTGTAAATTGTTAGATAATGATATTTTCCACTGCTACTCATTGTGTAATGATACATACATGTTGAATGAATTGGTCTCCATTCCCTTTGGCAAAAAAAATTTATGTGGTGTTTGGTTCAAGGGATGTGATCTTTTCTTTCTAGTAGAGGAGTGGTTTCACTTCTTTGCAATGGGAGTGGATCACCATGGATGTTATGGTGAGTCTCCCCTAGACCAAGAGAGGTCATGATGCAATATGGGTTATGGTAGATTGCCTTACCAAGTTGACCTAATCCCTACTTAAGAGAGAGAATTGTCAATGTGATAGATCCGATTGAACTATATATATATATATATATATATATATATATATATATATTTATTTATTTATTTTTATATATATACATGAGAGAAAGAGAGATAGTTCAACTACACCATGATATGAGTTCAATATCTTGAGCACGACGTCAAGTTCACTTCCATGTGGTGGAAGTAGGTACATGAAGGACTAGATGCTAGATTGAAGTTGAGTACAACATATCACCCCGATTGATGGACGATCGAGAAAGTATGATCTAGACTATAGAGGGTCTGATGAGAGAATGTGCGCTCATTCAGGGTGATACATTGTAGCAGTTCCTATCCCTAGAAGAGTTTGCTTGTGATGATAGCCACCATAGGCAGTATCAGGATGTAAGAAGCTCTGTAAGGGAGGTTGCGTCGGTCACCGCTTCATTAGGATGATGTCGGTGAAAGGACCTTGTGAAGGTCAGAGAGACCATAGTGTGTGCAGAAGAAGTCACTTTGATCGTGCATTGGCTAAGAAAGCCCGGGGGTGACATAAGTCGTGAGCTGATGCAAAGTAGACTGACATCTAATTCACTATGGTGAATATGTGTTATGAAAACCTGAACCTTCTTAGCTATAGCTTAGAAAGATGAGTCCCTAATACATGGGTCCATTTGAGATGGATTAGTGGAGATGCTTATGTTTAAGCCTTACCCCTCAGGATAACATGATGTATGATGTGTTCCATGAGTCCGACCTAGAGTGTTATGTGATGTACCTGAACCATGTGCTGAGCCATGAACCATTTTGAGCTTCCAGGGAGGCTGAAATATCATGAGTCACCTATGAGGGTACGAGATACCAAGGTGAGAGAGAACTTAGATCTAAGAGTATAAGATGGTAAAGGTTCTTTGGAAGCACCATGGAGAGAAGGAGGCCACATGGGAGCCAATGATGGACATGGAAAATTTTTATCCTGAATTGTTTGTATGTATGGTGGAATTTTGAGGGAAAAATTCCTATAAGAGGGGAAGGATTTTACAACCCCAATTTTTTGGTTCTTTTGGTTGGAAATACAATTTCCCCAATAAATGTGTGATTTTGTAATTTATATGATTTAAGTAAATTGAGTGGTTTCATTTGATAAATAGCCTTGTTTGAGTTAGTGGGCTTTGTTGGATATTGGGTCCAATAATAAGAAAAAGGGAATAAAAAGAAAAAGGAAATCAATTAATAAGAGGAATAAATAAGATAAAGAGAAATGAAAGATGTAGAAGAATTTAGAAGGCTAAGAATTATCCTTCAATGTGTGGTTTTTGAATCCTTATGATTTCTTGTGTTCCAAGGAGTCCGAGTTGCAAAAATAATAGGAGAATAAAGAGAAAATACAAATACTAAAAGTCTTAATATGAGAATAACGTGCCATATATGGAATTAGTTAATGCCTTTTTGATAATGCCTAATAGAAATACTATTGGAAATAAGGAAGCTTATCCTCGTGAATAATGGATTAAAAGTAAAGTTAGAAGGAAAAATAACCAATGTCTCGCTGATGGACAATTACACAAAAACATTTAATATAGATGGGTTTCCATAACCGAGAGAGAGATAAAGAAAGGGTTCCTTACTAAGAAAGAAACATGTTTTTGGCAAAGATATAATTAAAGAATCAACTACACACCAAGGAAGCATGGTAGTTTTATGGGATATGACTCTTTTGTTCGTTGATAATCAGACTTGTGAGTGCGTTGAACCCTTAAACCCTTGGCTATATAAGAGTTGGGACCCGAGACCTAGCATACAGGATGTTTGTAGGCGCCGTGCACCACCTTCCAGCACCATATCCTTTCTGCCTGCAACCACGAAGGATGGAGCGATCCCAAAGGCAATGTTGGGCCATAGAAGGAGTTCGAGGGGAGTCCAGATGTCCCCTTCATTGCTGGACAGCAACAAGGTTGCCAGTTTGAGAGAGATCCTCGCCCTAGTCACCTACACTTCGTTAGTAGGAAGGTTGCGGTTCGCGGACCTGATGCTCCAGAAATTAGTCGATTCGACCATGGATGGAGGTCTTGGCGGGTGTGACGGAGGGCGGTGGAGGTAGGGTGGTTGTTTTCGGTGACCTTCAGTCCTCGGGGAGGAGGAGATAACCCCCCCATAGTCGGCTGAGGTTGGTGGAAGCGTGAGGGTTTGCGGGGAGGAGAAGAACAGTTCGTTTGGACAAAAACACCCTCTAAGGCGTGATGAGGTAGGATGTCGCACAAGGGGAAATTTTGATTTTTCATTATGTTTTTAGTCGGTCTGACTAACGAAGGAGAGCAAGGCATGCAATGGTTGACGTGTCAGTCCCTCATTGGTCCAAGTAAGTAAAATTTGTGAAATTCGTAGTAAATTAATGGTAGCTCAGATTAATACAAGTAATATATGAATCTTGCTCAAAAAAATACGAGGAATCCAGTAAAAATATAATCAGAATCTTTATATGTTCCTAATTCTAAAAGTGCATAAAGTTAGTAACTAGTATGCTTTAAGTGTAATCAAAACCCTAGATGTTGATTAGGAATAAGTTCAATTACCTAAGTTGGCATTATGAATCAACATTTAGCATATTGGCATAAAATGGATAATATGAATCTGATAACAACCCACGATTTGCTTAATTAGGGTTCTATGTCTAAGAAAATGTATTAATGGGCCTAAAATCTTTAATGTTGTTAAATATGACTTTAATGGCTCTTGTTTTGAAAATGCATACTTGAGACAGAGATATGATGATTCTAAGTCTAATTAAGAATAAAGGATCTTTGGAGCAGATAACTTGAGTAAATAGAGTTCTAATGTAAAAAGGGATGTTTTAAGGTTTCATAAGAATAAAGATGTACTTGAGAACCAAGAAACTCTAATCTAAGTATTTATGACTTTTAGATGAGTTATATTTAAAAAAAACCCTATGTTTAAGATGAAGTTAGAACTGATCTTAATTGGTAATAAAGAGGCTTAAATATGAATAATGGAGTAATTAGGGTTTTGGAATATAGAAATGCTATTTAGGGTTTAATTGACCTAAAGGGTAAAGGTTAGAAATGAATATAAAGAACTATAAGAAAACCCTAATTCAACTTAGGAACACCCTAGGAGGGAATCCCAATTCAATAAAGTAAGTGCATGATGAAAATGTAGTAATTGGATTGAACATGTTTTTCAGGTTTCTTGTTGTGCTTGAGTGATTGGGGCGATTGGCTGCTTGGCTTATCTTACTACTTAATTGATTATTCTCTTACAATCCTTGAGACTTCCAAATCAGGTATGTGGTTATTTATGAATAATAAATCTAGTTTCACGAAGTTTTCTCAAACATTTGATCAATTGGATGCAACCTAAACTATTGAGTGTTTATTTATATAATCCTATAAAGTCACTATGATTATCACAATTAAGTATATATGTGTATTCTCGAACATACATGCCACCCTGATGTACATTGCATGACCAAGCCCAGGAGGGAAGGTCTGTTCGGTCAAGCCCCAGAGGGAAGACCATTGGGCATCGAGAGGTGACCCCAGGCACCAAGCTCAGGATGGAGAAGGTGGCCTTCTATCCCTTGCAAGGACAAAACCCTAAAGAGGGTTATCCAGGGTTAGGGCAAAAGCGGTTGAAAATGTCACATGAAAAATGTAACTTTGGATTGTTAATAACTTATTTGTGATAATTAGGTTGTTAGAAACTATTTATGAAATTGGGTTTGTTCCCCACATACCAGTATAGCAATATACTGACCGTTGTTTTGTTTTTCGGCGTTTTAGGTATTATCTGAAAAGGACAAACTGTAAAGTAAAATATGTGAAGATGAATTTAAGAAATCTAAAGGAGGATTAGATAATTAGATTTCTACTATGGATAGAAGTCTTAGATCCTATTTTAAAATGGTATGCAAAAGTTTTATTTTATACCAAATTTCTAGTTTAGATAGTTCAATTTAGTAGTTATTTCTAGTTAAATGTTAAACCAAGGATCCTGAGTTATTGGAATAGCAGCTCTGACCCTTTTGGTCTCCCTTGATTGGGGGTTACCGAGAGGCGGAGTCGTTACAAAAAAGGTTCTAGGTTAGATTGATATAAAGAAGTTTCAAAGAAATTTATAATATGAGGAACATATGAAAGAACATCAAGAGTTAACAAAACCACTAAATTAAATTAGTTAAAGGTATGTAGCAGTGGAATGTACCAACACCTAATAAATGAAATAGTGAGGCATGGAAATGATATAGAACCTCTTGATTGTGTGGTAATGCAAAAAAGTAAAATTCTATCTAATTGTATGAGTTTCATGTATCAATTTGTTTATTGTCATAAAATAGTTAAATTTTTTGGTGAAGTTCTTATTCATTTCATTGATAGAAAAATATCATTCACAAAAGTTACGTGCAAAGCACATGCATTTACTAGTAATAACTATCAAGTCTAAAAAGTAACTATTTCATACAAAAAGTATTATTTGGTCATTAAATATAACAAATCAATTACTAAAAATAACAAAATATACATATCAAAAAAGGAGTAATAGGTGTCATTAAACTAGTCCAAGCCCCAGTAGAGTATATAAGATTTGCAATCTACAAATGTTTGTTCACAATTTATTTAAGATAAGAAGACAAATATACTAGGACCATGTGCATATGGTGGTGGCAGTATCTCAAAACTTTTGGTAGAAACTGAAATCACCCTACTTCGACCATGATATTCTCCTACTTTCTATATGGTTGTTTAAACATGTATTGTGTTCAAACTAACTGATGGCTTTCTTTTGACATCGTTTCTTCCGCTCCTCTTTTATTTTAATATTTTAATAAGTATACTCCACTATGGTCATTTCCAGACACATTTTAAGAGAAATATCATAAAAAATTCCAGACAAAATTTTTTTTCAGTAAATGTAAAGCAAAATCCAGAGCATAATAAAACTACAATTGTTCTTTAAATACAAAAGACTAAGACATTCTTGAAGTGAATTCAAAAGCCTTTCTAGGATGAAGTTTAGCAAGAGACTCATGGACTCCAAATAGCTTAGCATTAACACAATCAGAAACTATAATGCCCTCCCCCTTCCGCCTGATATAGTAACTGCGGCTGAACTTGGTGAATCCCCACTTACTCCTAATAATGATCTTCAATGTAATAATTAGGGATGTAAAAAAAACTCATTTATAGTTAGTTCTAGTTTAGATAATAGTCGGGTTAATGCAAAATAGGCCAACCAAAGAATTTACTAGAACCAACTTTTTAATAAGGTGGTACTTCTAGAACCAAATTCACTTTTATATGTAACCCATAATAAATTTGTAACATATAGTTAGTAACTCACGATATATAACCATTTTACCTAGTTAGAACATAGATTGTCTAGTTTATCTATACTGATTTGACCTTGATTTAAAAGGTCACCACCCAAAACCGACCCTTGATTCAATTAAGAAAATTATGTCTGAAACTATAACTGACCTGTATTGACCTAATCTAAAATCAAACCAACTTTATTCAGGTTCAGACTTGATGAGGTCACAAGTTAGGATAGAATTTGAAAGACATAGTAATAATGACAAGGGGGTATCCTTTACTTCTGTGTTGATTTAAGAAGCTTAGACAATTCCATCAACTAATAATAAAGAAAAGTAACAATAATATTATTTATTAAAACAATTATAAGGGGTATTGACATGCACAATCTAGAATATAAAAATTACTATTCAAACAACTATTCACCGATGATATGAGATGGTCTAGCTTTTTTTGGACTATTTTCCCAATATTTTGTCAAATTATCATTTATACTAGGATTATCATTCTTACTATAAATTTATTTCATAAGAAATATATTTATATCATGTTAAAAACTTATATATCATCCTAAAAGGATCACACAATTGTTAATATTTTTATTATCTTGTGATAATTCATGCACTATATATATACATGGTAAAATTGTCTGTTTTATATATGAATATCATGAAAACTCTATAAATGTATATTATATGCAATAGTCTAGTGACATCATACAAGGGTTTGCAATAAGGATAGGCATGGTCGGTCAAGTTTGTTTTGACCCTAAAACCACAAACAAAACTACATATAGTGTTCTGAAAGACCAAACTTGACTACTAAAAGGGTCCAAACCAAAGATAACTTGACTGCCAAAGTGTGATCATGTTTGGTTAAAGTTTTTCTAAAACTACTACTACTCTTTTTTCATATTATAAACTACTATTACTTTGTATTTACTAGTAACACATTTGAATGAAGGTCATTTAATAAAAAGGAGTCAAATAATAAAGTGATTTAGTTTTCATGCATAATGATTGGTGCTCTCAATTATAATTCTACTTTAAAATCATGAAAATTTTATCTTTTTTAAATATTAGAAATAATGTTTCCAATATTATATTTCAATAAATAAATGTTGATATTGTTTTAAGATTGTCGATTTACCAACCCATCGTTAATATAAAAGTCAATTGCAACATTAATAATAGATACATATATATATATATGTGTGTGCGTTTGTATATGTATATATATGTGTATATATCTTTATATATATATATATATATATATATATATATATATATATATATGTATACATATCATATACATATGCACATATATAGAATGGTTAAGTTCACTAGACAAGTTAAGTGGTCATTCAAAGTATGAATATACCACTTAATGATGTTTTGGAGATTTTTAAACCAAACTTGATCACAATACCCATCAAGATTAGAGTTAATCGGCCGGCATGGTAGAGTTCAATTTGGTTTAATTGTTAAATTTGGTTTCATGCCCAAACCTCATTTGGAACAACTAAATTTTTGAGTATCATTGTGTGGAATTAAGAGAAAAATATTTCTTCCTTCTTCCCCACATCTTGTGGAGGAAGCCTGACACCTGAGAAGTGTGTTAAATTGAAAGTACTTTTCTGTGTGGGGTTGTTCAATAGGGATCATCTAAAATTCCTAACCGCACAATCCCTCACTAACAATTTATCATTGTGTGTTATTATGGTATTAGTTATGTATGAGTTACATATCGTGCATGTATAGAATAGGTGTTACACACTCTGAATGTATTCATAGGATTAGAAATGTGTATTATATGATTTTTGTATGTTTATTTAAATCACCAGTGGATATAATTGTAGAAATAGAAATCTATGTTTCACTTATGAAACAAATATTCAAGATTTCTTATTTGTGATAGAGAAACTATGATATTTTCCTCCGTTGCTGTTCTTTAATACCATAAAAAGCATATGTTACCCAACATGCAAAACCATAAGACAGAAAATATTTTGTCATTTATTTTTCCTAAAAGTGTATCTATTGTCACAATTTGCTAAGAAATAAATCTAAGTGACATGTGAAATAGAGGACTGGTCATGTTCATTCCTTGGGGAAGAGAATAATAAAGAGAGTCACCACTGAATGAGAATAACATTTTGGAGAGGGGGTATAATGATTACATAGTTTTTTAAGAAAAAAAATTAATTTGATTTAGAAGGATTTGATAAAGAAAAAATAAATAAGAAGGATATAAACATAAAAGGAAAAATTTGTAAGAAGGGATGGATTAACCAGAACAATTATTATCTTATAGAAATTCAGACATAACATAATTTTTATGATTTTAATTGGACTTAGAAAATTTGAACTTTCTTTTATTTAGCACATTCTATCTTTTTATTATTTCAGTGGGTGATAAGTGGTTTATTGATTCCATACCGTACTGAAGACGAATTCCCTGACAAAATAGAGGACACCTGCCCAAATAACAAAGAGGCCAAAATGGGGAAGAGTTTTTTCCCGTGTTCTCACTAATTGCAGATGAATGGAGGGTGCAGAGTCGTAGGAAAAGGTCTAGTTGTTTAAGAATCTAGAAGTTGAAATACTTATGAAAAGTTTTTTGGGCTACTAAACATCCACATTGACATTATTGTAAGTATATTACATATGGATAAGCATTGAAGTGTATCAGGATATAGATGAAAGAATCATACACAAGGATGTAACTCGATTGGATATCTTTCGGTTTATCAAAACTATAACCACACCATAACAAAAAATTCACCATATGCACCATAACCACTATAGTTTTTAATATAAGAAATTACATCTGCATAACCGAAAAATCCCGTTAACCACATGCACCATACCACATCATGAACAAATTCTTATTGATCATAGTAATAAACTAAAATTTAGTAAGAATTTTTATACCATACATAGAAATAACAACATAGATGGATTCTAAAATAAAATGAAAAAACAATAGATTTTTCATATTATAATAAGAAATCAACTTTTTGGTTTTTCTGGACGGATATTCTAACTAGTAGAAATTTGATCAAAAAAATATTGTGACAGATTTACCCTCTCAAAGTGGTTTGTCATCATTTGAGTTTCATCGTTTTTATTTTTTTTCTGGTGTTGATGCAGTTGTTTTCACATATTACTGGTCTCATTCTTAGTATTTTCTCCTAAAGTTTTTTGGCCTTAGTCACTCTAAGATTTATGTAAGCTTTGGTTGTCTTTATTTAAAATGAAAAGCTACCATCCATCTAGTGTCATAATTTTATTTTGTGAAACTTCATTTGATTTATCTAGATTTTTCTTCCATCACCTTCCCCTATTGTGTCTTCATCAATGGCATGACAATGAAATGATGATTCTTACCCATCGCTCCAACATGTTGTAAGTCTCTTGATTAAATTTAGATTAGTATTGAGGAGGCATGAGGAGAATATGGATCGATAGCTTTAGAGCATTGCCTTCGCATCTCTAGTTTGAGTGGAAAAAATACTAATTACAATTTAAACAATTACATCACAACCTAATCATCTAATTCACTACAGATATAAAAAGGTGAAAAGAAGGAAAGTTACTTTTTATTCTCTCTATAGGTGGTTGAAGGAAAACATTTATTGTGAGAATTAATGCAATAGTCACACATCAAAAGCCTCATTTCTCATGAATCATATGTTAACTAATTTGTATTTGTATAAAAAAAGATTATGTTTCTTGAAAACTATATTAAGTTAATAATATTTCTTTTACATTTTTCTTCAAAATAGCTTGACAATAAGGTTTTAGAATTTTTGAAATCAAGCATATTTCTTGAGGGTTTCTTTTATCTATTTCTGTTCACTCATTTTCTAATCAGTTTCACTTACACCTCCAATTGATTTTCTCACACTAATTATCACCCTTATTTTCAAATTATACATTATTTCCATCCTAAACTCAAACAACATTGCCCTTTAAAATAGCTCAGTAAATCTTTCTATCACACTAATACACACACTTCCCTTTTCAATAATATTACCCTATTCAGAATGGCTCCTAAATTCTCTATCTACTAAGAATCAGCTTCCGTACATTTCCAATTTTACTCTCTCTTCCTCTCTTTTATCATTTCTCCATGTGTTCAAACATGTAGGTTATGTTTCTTTATTCTTTACATCAATTTGTAAAGAGAAAGAAACAAGATTAAGTTAATAATTAAATATTGTGATTTAAGTTCCAAGTGAGCGATGGGGGAAGTCAAAATAATTCATATATGAAGGTCGTAGAATATTGAAATTTATTATGAGTTTATCTAATTAATAATTGTACTAGTTACCTTACTATCTCTCTCATACTTCATTCTCCCTACATTTTTTCATCTTATGGTAGTTCTCTAAACTTGCTTTTATCTTTACTATAAATAAATAATCAACGCCCAATAGGTCACTTATAGTAAGAGAAATACAATTCACACCTAAACTTTGATATCTGCATGGAATAAGTCAACAAAAAATAAATGACATATGATTCCTCCAATCACCTGAGCTTTCTAAAGCCATCATATAAAATACTATAAATATTGTTTGGGAAAATGTCCATATAAATGGTAAGCAAAAAATAATATATATCTAAGTAAAATATATTCTGTTGTATTTTTATGTAGAAGGGAGATATGTATGTTTGCTACCAGTACAAAATGAGAAGTCATGTGTGCATTAATTGCACAAAATATACTTTCCTTCTTCTAATTGGGTTATATTATATGTCATTTAAAATATATATCTCTCATCTACGAGAGTAATACTTAGGGCCTGTTTGGTAGGGTGTAGCCGGATGACAAAGTGCGTGTTTAATGTACATTTTTACATTGCAAACTCACACAACTGCACCCTAGTACACCCAACCAAACTAGCCCTTAGATACATACATATACTTGAGTATATTCTAGCTTGACTCTCTCTCTCTCTCTACATACACACACAGATATATATATGTGTGTGTGTATATATATATAGAGAGAGAGAGAGTCAAGCTAGAATATACTCGAGTATATGCAGGGGCGCAGCCAGGAATTTGTCATTGCGGGGGCCATTTCATATACAATTTAAAAAAAATTGGTATAGTATGTGTTAAAAAATACAGACATGGTTACAAAATGTTATTTGAGTTGCGCTTTGTGATTCTTTAACGCCTAGAATTCATCAATTATGTCATCATTTGTGAAGGTAGCAGCTATTTCTTTCTCAATATTTATAATCATGCAGTCAGCAAAAAAATCATCCTCGATCTTGTTCCGCAATCTTCTTTTCACAAGCTTCATAGAAGAGAATGTCCTTTCAGTAGTAGTAGTTGAGATTGGGATTGTCAAAACAAGTTGAATGACCTTGTAAATTTGCTTGTAATTTTTTGCCTTTCTGGTCCTAACTAATGCCTGATATAACTCAGAAAGTGTATGAAGGTTTTGCATGTCAGGAGCAGTGACCACGCCAATTTCATAATGTTTCAATTCAAATATCTAATCATCTTTATCTTCCACACTAAAATCTTGAGGATAGTATTTATCGGCGAGCCTGTATATATCACTAGCCTTGAAAGATTTATAACCATCTTATGAATCTAATGATGATGTAAGACAAAGAAGCTCCATTGTATGATCATTAAATCTATAATTAAGCTCTTTCAATTGGGAGTCCATCACAGCAATAAATATATCAACTCGAAAGTGATGTTCTATAGTAATCTCATCAGATTGATGTCGAACACATAAGCGACTTAGGTAACGTGAAGTCAAATCAAGTATTTCTACTTTATGTTCAATACAAAATGACTTCAAAAAATTCATAAAGTTTGTCCAACCGTCATCCCTCATGGCTTGAATAAGAACCTTTGTACTTGTGACCAAACTCATGGCATTCACTATGTCTTGATCTTGAGATTGTAATGCTTGGCATAGGCCATCACTGATCCCCAATACTTCTCTCATGAGTAGAAGAATAAAAATAAACTCAAATGAGATTATTATGTTGTAAGCTGCGTCTGCATCACCACGTTGAGAATAAGTGGCTCCATTTTTAATAATATTGCATAAGACAACACATGTTGAATCAAACAAATATATTAAGCTTGTGACTGAAGAATAATGACAACCCCATCGAGTATCACCAGGCCATTGTAAGGTCCCTATTTGGTTAAGTCCTCTTCCTGTATCAAGATCCCATGTAGTTGTCTTTTTAGATATTTCTTCATATTGAGCAAAGCGTAGTTCTTCTATTTCTTTACAAGATGCTCCAACAATGTTAACAACAACTATTAATTTTGTGAAAAATTGATGAACAGAAATCACATCTCTAGAAGTTGCTACTAAAGCTAACTGGAGTCTGTGTGCAAAATAATGAACATAATATGTTGAAGAACATTCTTTCAAAATCAGGGCTTGTAGTCCATTCCACTCGCCATGCATATTACTTGCACCATCATATCCTTGACCGCGTATGCATTGCATACTAAAATCATGTTGAGATAACACACAAGAGATCTTGTCTTTTAAAGAACGGGCACTTGTGTCTTCAACATGCACTACATCAAGAAATTGCTCCTTAACAAATCCACTTTCATCAACAAATCAAACAACAATAGCTAATTTCTCCCTTCTCGATTCATCTCGTGACTCATCCACAAGTATACAATATGGTGCACTAGACATTTCATTGTCGATGGCTTTCTAAACTTTGGAAGAAATGATTTGCAAAATTTCTTTTTGGATTGTCGGAGAAGTATATGTGGCATTTCTAGGAGCATTATCTAGAACCATATCAGCAACATCACTACTATATTGAGATAAAAGCTTGATCATCTCGATGAAATTGCCTCTATTTTTAGAAGATGAAGATTCATCGTGTCCTCGAAATGCACAAGCTTGGAAAGCTAGCCACCGAGCAGTATCAATTGAAGCTCCAAGACGCACACGATTTGACAAGATTATTTTCTCTGATTGTCTATGCATAACTTTGTCTATGTGGCCTTTTTGGATCATTAGTTCCTTACATGCCTTTTTAGCTAAATTATGAGCAGAACATGGTTCGGTCCCAACGTTCATTAATAATGAGCAATTGACTCCCCCTACTTTCTTCCAATTTTGGAACCCCTCAAGTGTGTATGTAGAAGATCCCAAACGTCTAGATGGAGGCTTGCCAAATACAAAGCATGGTAAGCAATATGCTGCATCTTTGGATGGAGAGTACTGTAGCCATGTTGGAAATTTTTGAAACCAAGATGCTTGAAACTAACGTGGATGCTTGTTAGACCCTGATGTTGGATAATTATCCAAATGATGTTGGTAAGGTCCAGCAATAATATAAGTATGTCGTATTTCATCTTGCTTAGAAAGAGGGTGTTCCCAAATTTGAATTCTCAAACCGGGATCATGAACTATAGAAAGTTCTTCTTTGTTTTCATGTTCCTTTCTTCGACGCTTGTCAGTAGGATTAATGTCAGGCTCATCTCCAGTTTCACATGAAGAAGGATCATTAGACAAAGTATGAACTTCTGTGGGAGGAACATATGCAATATTTGATCTTGATGTATTTCGTACTTCATTAGTAATCTTTGAAAAAAAGGAAAGAATTGTTTTATCTTTCACCATAGTTCACACCTAAATGAATAACGAAACCGATTACTCAATGTCATGTAATGTGTGTTTCATATTTTTTTTATTACAAATCGATTGTTCAAGCGGATGCCATCATATATAAACTATAGAGAAACTATACATAAACTTTAAATGTAATACCATCATATATAAGTTTGAGAATAATAACTTTGTTCTAACATAACAACATTCTTAGAATGGAGTTATCATAAGGATTGCAATGAATAGATGAATCATTAAAACGGTATACAAGGACAGCAAGTACAAAGAGGGCCTGCAATATATTTTTATTTTGCTCTTTGCTATTTGTTACAACATTGTCTATGCATAGGATATCCATAAAAATTAAACGGACTATCATCTATTAAAATGTAAAGAAGACAAATGCAGGTAGAAGAAGCAACTAGGAATCTCGTTGCCGAGAAGGGACTACATGAGTATAGGTGGAAGAATCACATATACCAAAGAACAAAAAAATCATCGTCTGTGTTTAAATCTCAGCAAGAGATGAATAAAATAAGACAACCATGTATTACCTTTTTGATGATGTGTTGCCAAAAGTTACAGCCGCCGCGTTTCTGAGAAGAATCAGAGCAACAACAACCATTTACAACCGGTACGCATAGGACTTTGAAGATCGCATGTAGGAGGTAGCGGAAACAATCAAGAAACTACGGCTCCAGACAGACGACGAAGACGGAAGCTACGCGACTGTTTGTCTTCCCTGGTCGTTTGTGGAGTCGCCGCTGGACCAGACAGGAAGCGAGAAGACGTGCTGAATTTGACTTCCGGTATAACCAGTCAGACCCTAAGTGAAAGAAATGCTTGTTCTGCTGATTGGACTTCGAGGTCTCAGTGAAAGAAACACATGTTCCATTATTTGGACATCATGTTTTCAGCGCTACAGACCCGCTCTCTTCACACCGGAAGAAATTGTGGGAGGTAGTTTTTGGAAAACGTCAGTCCCGTAAATTGTGGATGATAACCCCGGAGCCCAAAAATATATAAAAAACAAATTGACCGAATACTAATTGCAATTGAATTAATTATTATAATTGTAATTGGAACATAAAAGTAAGTAATAAAGAGTCCTTGTATAATTGGTATATCAGTTTTTTCTCCCATGCTTGGGGGGGCCACGCCCCATCTTGCCCCTCCTCCCTCCGCTGTTGAGTATATGTATGTATCTAAGTATTTCTCTCGTAGATGAGAGATATATATATTTTTAAATGACATATAATATAACCCAATTCAAAGAAGGAAATTATATTTTGTGCAATTAATGCACACATGAATTCTCATTTTTGTACAAGTAGCAAACATACATATCTCCCTTCTACATAAAAATACAACAAAATATACGGTATGGTTTCAAACTAGGGTCCCTTAATTGGGGGCCACCGGAATTCCCAAACCGGGTTATTCCCTTGTCGGCATATATATATATATATATATATATATATATATATATATATATATATATATATATATATATATATATATATATATATATATATATATATATATATATATATATATATATATATATATATATGGCCCCATCTTTATTACCCGCGCGTGTAGCTACCCACCCACCCTTCCGAACACTTTTTTTGAAAAAAAAATTCGCAATTGCAGAGGAGCATTTTATCTAGCTCCCCAAAAAATTTCATCCAAAAATAATATCATTTGTCCCACCAAAATCAAAAAACCCGTCCTTATATATATTTGTTGTATATTTTGTACAGAGTTACTCTTTTAGTCCTGTAGTTACTTTCTTATCACCATAGTTACCTTTTTGACAGCAGAGTTACTTTTGTGGCCAGAAGAGTTACTTTTTTAGCTGTCGGGTAGCGAAATTTCAGGCTACCCGCGCGGGCAATGAATGAACGCCATATATATATATATATATATATATATATATATAGATATATATATATATATATATATATATATATATAGTGTGTATGTATGTATATATGTATGTATGTATGTATGTATATCGTGTAGTGTTTATTTGTGTTTTTTTTCTTCAAAAGCAATAAACTCAACACACCACTATTAAAATTTCATAATCATATGTGCATCGAACTAGTTAGTGCAGTTATATAATGTAAAATGTGGTGTGGTTATATGTGGATATGAATTTTTGCAGAACTATTTCCACCTCTAGTCATACTTAACTCTAATTGTTTTGAAGGTGACTACCTATTTTACTATGAAAACTATCCATATGATATATGTGTTTTCTATAATTAATTAAATATATACTAAAAAAAGTTATGTGGTCACGATAATTTTACAAGGATAAGAAAACAACAAAAATGAAAATTTTGGTGAGAAAATAAAAATATGGATATTATTAATTCAATTAAGTAATATATCGAGGAAGTAGAAATAAGAAGTGTGTTTCTTTTGAGAAAAGAAATTTGTTATTCAAGTTACAAGCCAAGAAAGAAATAGAAACAAGATTCATGATCGTAGATGAACAGCAAGTAAGGCAGAGAGTAAATCATCCATTAAGATCCTACTTTTAATTAACCTTTATTATCTCTCGTTTCCATTGTTGAATCTATACTCTATTACTAATGGTGAATTTATGCATATTTACTAATTATGAGCACGTCGATAATGTGGTGAGTCGCCTATTGTGTAGATTTTCAGTTTCTCATGATTAATTTTCTTTACTAGAATATGAAGGGGTTCAGAGAATGTAAAAATGTTGTTCACTCCCAAGACTCATATTTTAAGACATTAATTAGGGAATTTGGAGTGTTATTCTCACTTATCTCTTGAACACTTCTCTTTCATATGGTGAATTTTCTAATACAATGAAAGATGTTTTGTCTAGAATTTGATTGTATAATCATAAATTCATTGTTCTTAGTAGTTTCTTTATGTTGTTTTCAGTTAAATTACTATTTTCTCATTATTTTTCAATTTGATAGATGCCTTTTCAAGAATTATGGAAAATTTAGAGATATCTCCAATGTATAATCGGACACATGATTTGACATTTCTAGCAATAGGTGTTTAATGTGAAACATCTAGGGTGCGCATGTTGGTTTAGCATTTACACAAAACCAACCATCAATTTACCTAAAAGACAATTTCGTAAGAGATCTCTACAACAAGATGAAAATAGTAAAATTAATTTATGGCATCTATCTTTAGTAAAGTAAAGGATTTCTAATTTGACTTAATAATACTACAATTAATTTTCATGAGCCAGCACCTTCGTGCATCTTCATTCCTTGAGAGATGACTCCCTAACTTTCTTTGGTAATCTTCTAGATCCTCCAATGGGGGAGGCAACGAATTCACATGGCTTCTTGAGATATGGTCTATCATCCTAATAACCACGTTGAGGCCATGGATCCTCATGGTTGTCATTAGTTGTTCTTTCATCATAAAAACTAAACTCATGTTCATCCCAATCTAAGTCATCGACATTGCCACATTCTTTGTCCCAACTATAGCCACTATTGTCCTTGTTCATTAATGTCACGTTTTTGGTTCTTCCATTGATCCTTGTTATCGTCGTCTTAACATATTCCCCTACCATCTTCAACACTAACATTATCAGTACTTTCGTTACTATTTTTACCGATGAATCTTGCTTGTATCTTGAAAGCACAACTTCAAGTCGTACTCAGATAATGTAACGACTTTCAAGTTTTCTTCACTATTTTTGGAAAGAAATCTGGTGTGTTTACAATAAGTTGGAGCTTTATACAACCAAAATATATAGGAGAAAAGTGATTAATCAAATTATGTCTTCGGAGTAGGTCTTATATTCATGTACATACTACTATAATAACTCTACTTATCACAGTAATTAACATGTTACTACCAAATTAGTCATCATGGTCATATTTCAAAGACAACCTAAAGCTTGTTTTACTAAAGTTTAACTATTAATAATGGTTGATGCAGCATACATGTCTTTTATAGCCCAGAGGATGATTACAATCCTTTTTCTAAACTTGGTGTGTATGCTTAGATTATAGTCATTTTGTCATAGTCCAAAATATATCAAAATTAAGGAGATGAAAAAGATACCAGGACTTGTGACCTATTACAAGACCTATTGGTTGGCTTGTTATGCTCATTAGAGTATTTTGTTTTGTTGAACCTCTCATTGTTTTCCTTTTTTATCTTATCCATGAATTTAATGTGTAATTGGGGAATTTTGGGCTGTAATGCTCACTTATCTCGAGCACTTATTATGATGTCATAATGTATTTATGTGTAGTATCTCGAAATTGGGTAGTGTGACAATAAATCCAATATATTTCATGTTTACTTGCTTATTGTGTGTTCGGTTATAAATATATCTTCATCTTTTGTTTTTTGATCGAAGTTTGTTGAAGTACTCTAAAGCCTTTTGATACAATTTAACATAATTGTAATTGGATTCATGGCCTCACGTTTTTCACAACATGCATTTGACGCTAGTCATATTCCCAACATGCACGTGGGTCAGACACAAACACATGATGTCAGCAACATCTCAAAGCATATATGATGAATGAAATATCTCATTATAGTATAAGTCCTGGGTAAAAGTATCGATTCTACTGAAAGCTTTCGGAAACAAACAACAAGCAATTATACTAGAAGACATGTAGAAGCAAAAATTTCCCTGGAATAAAGTGAATATAGTATAACAATTCAATCGATCTCTAATTTGGCTAAATTAAAGACCATATAGTAGGCTTGGACAACTCTAAGATTATAACGCATCTTCACTCCTTTAGAGCTGACTCCTTGTCTCGCTTTGGGCGATCTGCTGGGTCCTTCAACGGTGGATGCGGCCAATTTACGTGGCTTTCTTGGTATGTGGCAAAGTCCAAAGGTGTAGCATCGATATAACAACGTTGAGGCCATGGAACTTCGGTGTCATCATCAGAGGTCCCGTCATCATAACGACTAAACAAATATTCATGCAGATCGAAGTCATCATTTTTTTTCACGTTCCTTTACCCGATCATAGTTCTCGCAATCAACGGGATCATTGTCCTCATGATTACTGGTATCGCCATCGTCCTTTTTATCACTATTGTTGTCCTTGTCCTCTTGATTGTTGGTATCGCCGTCGTCCTTTTTGTCACTATTGTTGTCCTTGGCCTTGCTGTCGTCATTGTTGTCACTACCACTTTCATGAGTATTGTTACTAATATCCTCTTCCCTACCTTCAAAGCACAAATTGAAGTCGTTGCCAGATTCGGTAACCAGTTTTAAGGTTCCATCGTTAAGGTTGAGAAGGAACAGGTGTGTCTCCGATGACATCAAGATCTCGTTGTTACCAATGTTGAGTGCCCTCCATGATGGATGAGGACGCTGCTCTGGAATCAACCCTCGGGCATTGATTTTATCCTTATATTTAGTTAAAACTTCCGTGTCGAGGTCCTTCCTGAGCCATATCTCAAGTTCCTCTTTTTCCATGTCAAGATTGAGCAACCCTAGCTTGCCTTCGATCTCCACAAGATGAATTGGACGCAACCAGAATTGGCCTACCGACGGAGCAGGTATAAACTGGAAAGTTTCAGTAGCAAGTTCCAATCGCAAAATCCCCAAACCACGGTCATTACGGAAATACCAGTGGATGGCTTCATCAAGAAACAATGCACAACCATAGAACTTTGCACCCCCTTTGATCATCTCTAGATAAAGAGGTGGCCGAAGAAGCCTCCAGTTCCTTGGTTGTTGCCCTAGGGTAAATACCTCAACTCCCATTTCATGGTCACAATGACTTCTTCCGCCATTGGTAATGGATACCACTTTGTATTCCTTCGTACCAGACACATATCCAAACACGGGCTTCTCCAGCAGATGCCCATGAACCCGTCGAGTCCAGGGTAGACGGTCCATGTCTCCGGTGGTAGGATTGGCGACGATGATCTCTAGAGAGCTGAACCATTCTTTAGGAGGGCCTTTTGCAGGATTATTGTAATGGTAATAGTCATAATCGTACTCAGTATTAGAATAGAGGAGCCACAAGCCGTTGCAGTGCTGCGGGTGCAGCGTCGCCCGTCTAGGGAAATCCGTGGGGAAGGTGAGCTGGCCGGAAACATTTGGAATCAGAAACTTCCCCTCCTTAACTGTGCGTGGCCATGGAGGATCGACAAAGTAAATGTGTGTTGCCTCCTCGGGGGTATTAGGATGCAGTATATGCGGATGGACCACTATCTGGGGTCTTTGGGTATGTGTGTGTATTGCAGCCCCATTCGAAACCCTCCGAGATATCGCAAATCTGGTACCGCAGTCGAAGGGTTTTGATTTGTTTGAACTCCAGGTCGCTGATCCGCAAAAGACTTTTGCTGTGAGGAACCTACGAATCGCTGAGTGCATTATGCATACGAGAGAAATCGGAGACGGCGTACACGGTGGTGGTGCGCTGCGGTGTATATCTCTTTCAAAAGATATATGCCTCGCAGTCTATCTTGTTCACCAAGCTTAATAAAACGAAATGCTGGATATTAAAGCTCTGAGTAATAATAACAAGAAGATATATTTCTCAAAATCATGGAATTATTTATTCCTGAAATATAATAGCATTTTTACGAAATATAATATGCTATATCCCTTGAATTGGCGTCGTATTGAGAAAATCCTGGAGGCGTAGTCATAAAGTCGTGGACAGAAGACTCATATTCTCAGAAGACAATCGTAATAAAGGAGATATGGTTAAATATTTTGAAGGAATTTTTTGATATAGCGGGAAACTGAGAAAAAATTAATCCAAATGGCTGCACATATATACCAATATCACTTAGATATGTACTGTTCTAAATATGATAAATAATATCTTTTGCAAATTAATCGGGTCATTCCATAAGTTGATAGCCTGATTTTGAGAAATATATCCACCATGAACTATTACTTTTTATGTATCTTAGTAGACTGGTACATATCTACATATGTTTCTATTTTTTTGTTGTAATAATAGCTTTAAGTTGAGGCCTTGCGAAAATATTATTGAATGTTAGGTTGATTATATATATCGATTCTAGTGTACCGATCCCTGCAAGTAACACTCCGTCGAGGAATAACCTATAATCTACCTAATATATAGTCGTCCATCGTCTATACACAATTACGAAGAAAAGAAAATCATGATACAAACTTATAGGTACTAATAACACGAAGATATGCTTCGCTCCTATGCTTATTCTATTAGTAAGGAAACTACTCTCCATCAAAATAATCCTAAATTATCATGTTATAGGATATGTTACCCGTAACATTTGAATTGTAGGATTAACATATTTTTTCGAAATGAGTGATACACACTGATGCGATGATTTTGAGTCGCATTTATAGACCTTTTTGCTAGGTGTTTTGTGCTCTAATTAGTCATTTTTATGGATAATATTGCATAATTCACTCATTTCGGTCTTTGCCATCATTTTATGTCAAATCCCCTTTGTTTTACTATTTTGAGCATTATTTATCATATTATCATAATTTGTGTGGATTTACTTGGTCTTGTCTTGGAATTTCAGGAAAAACAAATATCTGCTTCCGTCGATACCATCGACGGAAGTCGATACCATCGACAAAGCCACAGGTTGTCAGCCGAGAGGAGCAGCACAGAGTCGATACTATCGACACCCAAGTCGATGGCATCGAGATCCATTTAGGTTGCTGGCGAGGAAGCTGTCGATACCATCGACGAAAGACGATGCCATCGACACATGGAGGCTACAACGTCGCTAAAAGACAAAACTGACGCTACAGAGAGTCGATACCATCGACACCCAAGTCGATGGTATCGAGATGACCACAGGCACGCAGACGAAAAGGAAAGAAGGCTGCCGCTAATACGCTGGGTCGATACCATCGACCCGCGTCGATGGTATCGACGCCGGCAGATATGCGTTGGATTTGTTTTGATCTCGATCGGATGGCTGGAGTTATTTGACGACCTAATTAGGGACTTATACCTAATGACGGCCGCCCACACGGGATCATCATCTCATTTTGCATTGCACGAGTGCCGATGAAGGAGAGAAAGGAGAACGGAGGCCAGAAGCTCATCCCTGTCGATCCGGACGCTGCCGAAGACGAATTTCACCACCGAGAGGCGGGAAAGCTCGTGTTCTACGCAAAGGATCTACCGGTTCTTCTCCGTTCAGGGGTTTTCTCACTTTATTCACGTTTTTCTCATGATTTCCCCTATTTCTACCATGTATTTGTGCGAGATGAACATGAGAGGCTAAAACCCTCCATCTTTAGGACCGGGAGTAGCCCGGGAATGCATTGTATGACAATTTTATATTAATAATCTATATTTTCTCTCTTAAATCCGTGGTATAGTTTCATTTTCTCCATTTATATTGTTATGCTTGATCACCATAATAATAACCTAATGCCCTTAATCACTTCGACAGAAGGATTAACGGTTGAAAAGAGACGAAACATACATTAATCGATAAAACCCTTGACAAAGGAGTTGTAAAATTAATGGTGGAAACTGAGAGATCGTTCGTAATGCGCTTAGTTTAGGGGAATGATTACTACGACGGTGGAATCAACCTAAACCTAAGTAGTGAATTACACCACGACAGTGGGTAATTCTGTTTTCAGGCCACTACCCAGATAGAGAGAGAAGAGTGAGGAATTATATGAAACCTAATACAATGTTGACCCGCGGTGAAACCGCAATCCTAAAGATATCCTTTTGAATTGATTAAATTAACCTTTAATCGATTGTTTTCTTTGTTTTATTTTATTTTCTTTTAAATTTCGACAACAAACCCTACTTTGTTATCCGGCCTAGCTGATTGCAATTAGTTAGTAGGAGTCTCCAACAATTCACGTATCCCTGTGTTCGACTCGGGCCTCACAAAGGCCTATATTACTCGACGCGTATACTTGCGTTTAAGCGCGTAGTAAAATACACGTCAAGTTTTTGGCGCCGTTGCCGGGGATACGGTGAATTGTTGACACTTTGAGTGCTAAGAGCGGCCACTCTAGGCCACATTTTTTTATTTTATTTTGAAACAACTTTAAATATTCCTAAATTTCTTTATCATTGTGTCTACTCGTTCAAGCATAGTACTGAACCCCAATTTTCTTATTTCAGGTACTTTGCATGGTGCATACACGTAGTACAGTCTACGCGAATCGCACACCCGAGGTTCCACCTCCGGGACCATTTGAGGACGAGGAACACTACGAGCAAGAGCACCAAGAGGAAATAAATTCTGAATCTGAAGCAGAAGAAATGGCCGAACCACATACGATATGGGAGAAGATCAAAGTGTCTTCTTCATCAGCTTCAAAAGGGCCTATAAAGAAGCAGGCGATCAACATACCGACATATAAGATCGATCCGGCGTTGATTAACTTGGTAAAATCAAATGCATTTCACGGGCTGAAGAATGAGGACCCGGTTGCACACATCAGCCAGTTCGTTGAAAACTGTGATATGGTGAAGATAGACCAGTTCCCACAAGATGCTCTGTACCTCAAGCTATTCCCAAGTTCCTTGGCAGGAGCAGCAAGAGAGTGGCTCCATAACCTCGATGACGAATTTGTTCAGTCTTGGGATCATATGGTGGAAGTTTTCTTCGAGAGGTTTTTCCCTCCTGAGAAGACCAACGACATGATTAGGAAGATTCACAATTTCACCCAACAGGCGGGTGAGACATATTCTGAGACCTGGGAGCGATTCCAGGTTATGTTGAGGAGGTGCCCACATCATGGGCTGGACAGGGAAACACAAGTGAAAATCTTTTATTTTGCTCTCTCCGAGCAAGATAGAAGTAATCTTGATTCAGCTGGATCCGGATTCTTTCTGAATAATACAGATGCCAGATGTTGGGAGATACTAAAGAACATGGCTAGGAAACAGTCATGGGGTGACAGAGGTGCCGTGGAACAGGTCAAGGTTGCTGGTGAATCCAGAATAGTTAGGGAGTTGAACGATAAGTTAGATCTTCTAGCTAAGAAACTGCTGACTAAGGAAGATGCATCTGACGATGAGGAGGCCCAAGTAAAATTCATGCAACAATAGGGTTATAGAAACAATGACTATGCATGGAGGAAGGATAAAAAGTTTTCATGGAAGGATCTGAATAATTTTCTGCAGGATCCGGATGCCAAGCCACAGCAGAGAGCTGAGGACAAGAACACTGAATTACTAAGTCAAATGGTCCAGCAAAACCAAGAGATGATGGCCATGTTTGGTAAGCAATTGCAATCTCAAGGTGATATTCTAACCAAATTTGGGCAGACACTGCAAAGCCATGGAGCACAAATGCGGGCATTAGAGACCACCGTGGCACAGATTTCGAGTGAAGTGGCGGCCATCAAGCACGCCAATCAACAGAAACCAGCCGAGAATGCGAACGTGACCCAAGCACACCATCAGGTCAAGTACATGTCTGTGGTAGGAAATGAGGAATCTCAGGTGCAAGAAGCTGTAGAAGAAAGAAAAATGACTTTCAATGTGAATGCAACGCCGGCGATACCATATCCACGCACGTACTATGGATTGCCGGGCGGAAACCCTTTCTTCAGAAAATCACAAAGAGTTGTGAATACTGTATCTCCATGTAGGCAAGAAGAAGAATTGCAGGTTGTTTGTGCACGTGCGGAGACAGCGAATGTGAGAGAGAAACCACAACAAGCTGCTACCATTGAGGATGTCTCGCCAAAGCCCACGTTGGAGGGAGTGATTGAAGCAAGCTTAGGGGAGGTACCCCCGAAAATCTCATATGTGCCACCTCACAGGCGTGTTGATGCAGCTGATGTTTCAGATCCGGCCAATTCTAAGTCAAAGAAAGAGCATCGTCACTTTAGGAAATTCTTGGAAATATTCCGGAAACTCCACATCAATATTCCATTAGTGGAGATGATCGAGAAAGTACCCGCCTATGGGAGGTTCATTAAGGAAATCATCAATAAGAAGAGGCGGATTAAAGACGATGATATTTGTCGGATGAATGAGACAGTGAGCTCTATGATTCATGGGAGTTCACCAAAGAAGAGAAAAGACCCTGGAGGTTTTTACATTCCGTGTTCAATAGGTGGTCAACATGTTTCTAAAGCGCAATGTGATTCCGGCGCTAGCATAAATCTCATGCCTTTGGTGACATTTCAAAAGCTGGGGTTAAAAGAGATAAAGAAGTTGGCTGCAACAATTGAATTGGCAGATGGGTCTACCGTGAGACCCTACGGAGTATGTGAAGATGTTCTCGTCAAAGTGGATAGATTCATATATCCGGTGGACTTTGTCGTCATGGATATGCCACCGCTCCAAAGCTGTGAAATTCTTCTAGGAAGGCCGTTTCAAGCAACGGCGGATGTCATGATTGCCTTAGGGAGAGGGACCTTGTCCTTGGGTATTGGAGGAGATCGAGTCAAATTCAAATTACCGCATGATCCTCTAAGCACAGTTCCCAAAGTGAAAAGATGATAAGCTTCAAGCCGTCTAGCCTAAGACGTTAAATAAGGGCACTTGTTGGGAGGCAACCCAACCATCGGTACATTAGGATAGTTTAATTATAGTCATAGATTGCTTTAATTTCATTTAAATTTTAGTGTAAAGAAGATACCTTGATCTGTTTGTTCAATGTGCAGGCACAGGCAGGGTCGATACCATCGACACACTGGTCGATGGTATCGACATAGGTTCAGGTTGACAGCTGCAAAAATCGCTGTGAGTCAATACTATCGACGGTCCCGTCGATGGTATCGACCTACCTACAGGCAGGTCGCGCAAAAATTGTCGATAGTATCGACACACAAGTCGATACCATCGAGATCTCTGGAGAAGTTCAGAACGATTTTGCTCAGTCAACTCGATACCATCGACGGCCTCGTCGATGGTATCGACATGGTCGCAGGTTGAAGTGAAAAAGTGGCGGTGTCGCAATGAAGCCAAGTCGATACCATCGACTCCCATCGATGGTATCGACATCCATGTCACCGATCCGCGCAAAGACATCGACGGCGATCGCGAGTCCACGTCAGCGATCCGGGTGCTGCGTCGATACTATCGACTTGCGTCGATGGTATCGACAGGTCAGCAATCCGGGTTTTCCCGATCCAGCAAACGTCAGCCGTCGATACTCGCGAGGGGGGCGGATACCAGCGAGACGTGTCGATACCATCGACCCGCGTCGATGGTATCGACGGGTCAACAGTGGCGCCGGCCAAGTCTATATAAGGAGAATAGCAACGTCATTTGACGTCACACCTTCAGAGCAAACTTCCTCCTTTGCGCCGAGCACTCCCCCGAGCCCTCCAAGACCGAAGAGCAGCAACACCGAGCAGGGATCTTCACCGAGCGGAGAATCACTTCTCCATCTTCCCCGAGCTCTCTTCTTCTAATCCCATCTGTCTTGCAACCATGGTGCACATCGCTGGATCATCGTCCTCGCGCGCAAATCCCATGGAGATTGTGGAGTTCGTTCCACCCCCTACTGCTTCCGTACCTCGTCCGCGCCTGGTTCACCCTTCCGCGGAGGCGAGGAAGGTCTATTAGGAGATCATGAAGCGGAAGATTGAGCCGACCCGGTATGTGGACCGGGGTATGCTCCAGAGCTGGGATTCGAGGCCAACTTGGCCTATGTGCTGGCCAGACAAGCACGTCACACCGGCCGACGGGCCGACCAACTGGAGTACCATGCGGATGGGCAGCCGTTCTTCGGTGAATGGCCCACCTACAAGGAGTTGGTGGCGGAGTTTATGGCGTCCCTCGACGTCTGCGTCGTACCCAACGACGTGGTGGCGTCGGATCGTGAGTGGATCAAGGGCAGAGTGTCCTTTTGGCTGTTCAACAACAACTACAACATCACGTTGAACCAGTTCAATGCAATCTTCAACTGGAACCACGGTCGCAATGATCATCGACGCCCTGATGCCCGCACCGACTACGACAAGATCTTCACCGAGCTAGTCACAGTGCCGGCGGGAAAGATCGTAAGCTACCAGAATGCTGCGGTAGCGGACTTCGAGCATCCCTTCGTCTGGGTCCTACACCGGATGTTGAGCCTTACGTTCTTTGCTCGGAGTGACCTAGCATTGAGCAAGTTTCAGGAGAGCGATCTTTTCTTCCTCTACATGCTCCTGAAATGACAAGAATGCAACTGGGGTGCGTTCTTTCTGTAGCGCGTCCTGGCGGTGAAGAGGAGTACAAGGAAGGCTCCGATCCATTTTGGTGGGCTCATCACCAAATTGGCGTCGTACTTGGGGCTGAATTTCCAGTCCATGACTCCGCTTTCTATGAAGAGTAAGGTGAACGTGCAACACTTGCACCGTTCAAACCTTATCCTTCTCCGGGATGGGTTGGCGTACGCACACTGCCACGTCAACCATGCTTACCAGGAGTGCGCACTGCCGGATGACATCTTCAACATCGAGGGCACACAGCACTTCCGGTGGCCTATCATAGCCATCGAGTCCGATGAAGAAGAAGAAGGCAACGATGAATAAGAAGGCGAGGCTGAGGAGGAAGAGGAGGCTTTCACACCTCTTCGTGCATGAGTAGCACCACGGAAGCGTCCTAGGATGCATCCGAGTGCGTCTTCATCATCACAGCCCCCGCCGCCATCACCACAGCCCTCGCAGCCAGGCGAGGATGTCTACTCAATGCAAGAGATGTACACAATGCTGTAGGATATACAGCAGACTCAGCAGCAGCATCTAGCGATGTATACCGGTATTCATGACACTACAAACCGGTTACTTGACAATCAACGGGCAATGTTCGAGAATGAGCGTCTCATCCTCGCCAACCAAGAGCAGATACACAACCGGTTGCAAAGGATGGAGATGCAACATGAGCCTTTTTACGGCCATTACTGGAGCCAGAGCTACTTTGGAGGCTATCCACGGCCTCCGCCGAGGACCCATTATGATCCGAGCTTCCAGGGGGAGTATCCTTCTTGGGATCCTACGGCTCCACAGTACCCACCTCCGCCTCCACAAGAATGATCAGGGTATCTCTGTTCCACTCTTAAGTTTGTTTTTGACTATGAGGCCATAGTCAAATTCAAGCTTAGGGGGGTAGATGGAACAACTCTATCTTTTCTTTTGTTGTTTTTAAGTTTTTAGCATTGTTATTTGTTTCTTGCATATTTAGTTTTTGTAGGATCCACGTGCTATCTAGTGTAACTGTGGATGTCGTAAAAGTTGTCATCTCGCTGTTAATTCATGGGAAATTTAAGGGAAAATTAAAAAAAAATTGTGTCTTTGATAGCTTGATTTGGTTGTCCTTGGGGAACACATCCTACGAAAATGATTGATTATGTCAACTTTAAAACAACATCTCACACCTATACTCCCATTGACTCATGAAAAGTGGACAGTAACGGTTGTTTGAGCCTAACCTAACCAAATGGTAATGAGACCTTAATTGGATGTAAGAGAGAGAACCCTCTAAACTACTACAAATGTCAGTAAGGAGGGACACATAATATCTTTCTAGGGTTCAGTCATCTAATCTTGTGATCATTCCACTTCATTTTTCCATAATCCACCTAAGAATTGGAAGTAAAGTGCAGTTTTAATGCCTTCTTGTGTGCATAGCATTTAGATAGGACTTGCATTGATATTTTCCATTCTTTTGCATAAAAAGAAAAAATATAGGGATTCATGCACATTACCTTTAGGTGCATGCCATGTAGTTGCACTCATGACTTTCATGCATAAAGCACAACATGTATCTTGATTTTTCCTCAAAAGTGATCTAAATTGTTCCATACCTTCTATATGTTGCAAAGATTTCCAAGCATGAAGGAAATAGCCCAATACACGTATCTCTAAGTAATTATGGATATGTGGGCTAAAGAAAAAGAAAAAAAATCTGAAAATCTGAAATAGAAAAAAAAAAGAAAAAAAAAGAATTTAGAAGAAAGTGGAATAAGAGGGAGAAAGGAACATGATATCACTTGCATTATAGGAAAATTGAGTACATGATGTGGCTTAATTAGAATTCCATCTTATTTTGAGGTGGAAGGTTAGTGCATGCATCATTTCACCCAATTTTAGGCATTAGGTCATTTCTAATGTGCATTTGCATCATTTAGGACATTTTGTTTTATGCATTTTGAAACTGTGCAATACTTCCAAGTTCTTCCATGAACCACCCATTCCATCCACCCGTTGCTCGGATTGGTAGGCCACCGTGAATTTCTCCTCACTAATGATTATCAGGAGAACTGCTTCCATGTAGATGGTAGTTAGGGCGAGCAACGTAGTATATGCGATCACAAGATGCATCAATGCTGAATCGGCGAATTTTATTATGTTAACTGCCTTATGTGATAGTGTTCATCGGTTTGGAGGAGAATTTCTTTTATTGATGATTATTGTCGCCTTTAGGGTAATTACTGTTTTGTGGTTAGAGAAGGCCGGTTTGAGAACGTTCAGTGGGAGTCATATAGGATGTTGGGTTGGTGTGTTGATTTTTAGTTGACATCTGCAATTCTATTCTAAGGATTAGTTGCTCGAGGGCGAGCAATGTTTAAGCTTAGGGGAGTTTGATGCGATGATTTTGAGTCGCATTTATAGACCTTTTTGCTAGGTGTTTTGTGCTCTAATTAGTCATTTTTATGGATAATATTGCATAATTCACTCATTTCGGTCTTTGCCATCATTTTATGTCAAATCCCCTTTGTTTTACTATTTTGAGCATTTTTTATCATATTATCATAATTTGTGTGGATTTACTTGGTCTTGTCTTGGAATTTCAGGAAAAACAAATATCAGCTTCCGTCGATACCATCGACAAAGCCACAGGTTGCCAGTCGAGAGGAGCAGCACAGAGTCGATACTATCGACACCCAAGTCGATGGCATCGAGATCCATTTAGGTTGCTGGCGAGGAAGCTGTCGATACCATCGACGAAAGTCGATGCCATCGACACATGGAGGCTACAGCGTCGCTAAAAGACAAAACCGACGCTACAGAGAGTCGATACCATCGACACCCAAGTTGATACCATCAACACCCAAGTCGATGGTATCGAGATGACCACAGGCACGCAGACGAAAAGGAAAGAAGGGTGCCGCTAATACGCTGGGTCGATACCATCGACCCGCGTCGATGGTATCGACGCCGGCAGATATGCGTTGGATTTGTTTTGATCTCGATCAGACGGCTGGAGTTATTTGACGACCTAATTAGGGACTTATACCTAATGACGGCCGCCCACACGGGATCATCATCTCATTTTGCATTGCACGAGTGCCGAGGAAGGAGAGAAAGGAGAACGGAGGCCAGAAGCTCATCCCTGTCGATCCGGACGCTGTCGAAGACGAATTTCACCACCGAGAGGCGGGAAAGCTCGTGTTCTACGCAAAGGATCTACCGGTTCTTCTCCGTTCAGGAGTTTTCTCACTTAATTCACGTTTTTCTCATGATTTCCCCTATTTCTACCATGTATTTGTGCGAGATGAACATGAGAGGCTAAAACCCTCCATCTTTAGGACCGGGAGTAGCCCGGGAATGCATTGTATGACAATTTTATATTAATAATTCATATTTTCTCTCTTAAATCCATGGTATAGTTTCGTTTTCTCCATTTATATTGTTATGCTTGATCACCATAATAATAACCTAATGCCCTTAATCACTTCGACAGAAGGATTAACGGTTGAAAAGAGATGAAACATACATTAATCGATAAAACCCTTGACAAAGGAGTTGTAAAATTAATGGTGAAAACTGAGAGATCGTTCGTAATGCGCTTAGTTTAGGGGAATGATTACTACGACGGTGGAATCAACCTAAACCTAAGTAGTGAATTACACCACGACAGTGGGTAATTCTATTTTCAGGCCACTACCCGGATAGAGAGAGAAGAGTGAGGAATTATATGAAACCTAATACAATGTTGACCCGCGGTGAAACCGTAATCCTAAAGATATCCTTTTGAATTGATTAAATTAACCTTTAATCGATTGTTTTCTTTGTTTTATTTTATTTTCTTTTAAATTTCGACAACAAACCCTACTTTGTTATCCGGCCTAGCTGATTGCAATTAGTTAGTAGGAGTCTCCAACAATTCACGTATCCCTGTGTTCGACTCGGGCCTCACAAAGGCCTATATTACTCGACGCGTATACTTGCGTTTAAGCGCGTAGTAAAATACACGTCACACACCCTGAATCAAATAGACATATAAACAAAATTAACATTCAAAAGTGCAAGTACCAACAATTTTGTACACTTCAGCATAATCATTTATCGGTTAGCTTTGTATAGTTAATTCATTGTTCTTTATATAAATGTACACCATAAGATATATATATATATATATCATTATAGATCAACAAATAACATCCGAATAAGTGTTTACAACAATTAAAGTCTTTTTTGTCACGTGATAATCTGTGTGTTTTCTATCTATACTTTTTGATAATCATCTTTAGCATTACAATAATGTAGAATTAAAATACCAGGCAATATTTCTGTAATGACACTCTGGAATCCACAGCTGTTTCACTCCATTGTAACTTTGGGTGGTATTATGTGTATAACGTGTATGCATTGTATATAGTCATATAATCGGCATAACGCAAATTGTAACTATTGGATTCAATATAAGCTTGCATGTTTCCTTCATGAGAAATACCCCACATTTGTCCCCACTAATTTAGTAACTATTGCACACCTTAATGGACCTTTGAGCTTCTCCTCAGCTTTTCTTTAGCCAAGATCTCAGCATAGTCATTCTTCAACACCGCTCTATATATGCAAATTATAGGGATTCCTTTTGGATATTCTCTAGGCATTTATTCTTTTTTATTGTCTAATGTCTCCCCTTCCTTCATCATCTTGATGAACGTCTTCTGAAAACTTGCTTCCTTGCACTTTTTCCTTGCCTATTTTCTATGAAATTCTTTCATATTGCACTTTCAATGTGGATGTTGAGACCTACACTAATTTCTCTCAATATATATGCATGATTAACTCTATATTTCATCTCACTTGTTAATTGACTATGGTGTTGATCTCTGTGGGGCCCCTGTAACACCCCAACTTCCGCCATCACATGAGCAGAAGTTAGATTTTTTTTAACTTGGGAGTGTCACAACCACGATATACATTACAATAATAATAGAAAAAAATAATAACAGACTAGTGTGAATAAGTATTCTCATAAATTCTTTGAAACAGAATATAATAAAAGAGTATATATCCGGAATCTAAACAACAATCTTGGATCTTGTATATGGCGACCCACCAAGCAATCCTCCTAACTTGTCACTTGTGAGCTTTAACTTGAATGTTCTTTCTGAAGTTTGAAACCTACGGACATCTCGTCCCTAATCATGCACAAAGGAAAATCTAAATTAGTGTAAGTGACATTAAATTATAACACGAAAGAAATAAATGTTTTATGAAAACTTGTCATCTACAACTAAAATAAACATCTTCTATTTGCATATTTTATTTACATCTTTTATCATTCTGTGTCACTATTATACAATACGTCCTCTTCTATGGCACTATGTGCCTTCAATGGTGCAATGCACCTTCTGTGGTATGAAAACCTTCTGGTGACACCGAGGTGTCTTCTATGGCACAACGTGCCTTCTGTGGTGCAACACACCTTTTGTGGCATAATTGCCTTCTATAATTTGTACTGCAATACTTCTATTTTGTGAGGACTTATTATATAATATTAACTTATATTTTGGTGTCATTTTCTATTTTTTTGCTTGGTCTATTTATGACTATTCTAATTATGTTTCTATTCTGATTCTGAACCTCAACTTACTGAGAGAATTCTAAAGTATGTACTATGTCCTTTCATTGTAGATTCTAAATTCTATTATGACATTATAAATGATCTGAGAAATGGGCTACTAAATAGAATCTAAAAAGCTAGGGATAAATCTATGATTTTCTATTCTAGTTTCTAACAAAATTATTCTAAATTCTAAGCATCAAATCACGAATATCTGTGTTAATCCAAATTCTGGATTATGTATCCAGTCCTGATATTTTAAAAGAAATCTAAATTTTAAATTTTAAATGATTACAAGGAATTGGCATACTGAGATAAATTTTCATCATTAAATTCTGAATTCAAGTGATTTCATGCTAACTTATGAGAATTTGTGATAATATATTAGGATTTTCAATAGTTCTATTGTTCCATAAGGACAATATTCTATGAACATTATACTACACGTCTAATGGAGTATTTTGAATACGATAATTAGACTATCAATCTGACATATATAATATGAATTCAAGGATATGGCCACTAACCTCTTATGTTGAGGGTATCCTTCTGGAAATGCTTATACCTTGATCACTACCCTAATAACTTGAATATTAATAAAGTTATATTAGTCCAAGCTTATTTGTCTCTTTTTATTTCAAAATCTAAAAGCCTCATCACCTTAAACCCCTAAACTAAATTAGCATTCTTATTTAGACTATTTGAAACTAATTTAAACTAGAATGAAATATTGGTGTTGAATGTATATCCAAAATCACCTTATCTAATCAATGTGTATTATCATATCCTAACAAGACACATTAAATACATAATGTACTATATGTGGACACCTTAATCCAAAACCTAGAGGAATCTTTCAAATATAATCATATCCATTTAGTTATTATGATTCAATTGAAATCAGATGTTAAATATCCCAACAACTCTAATTCATTGAGATTAAGCATATATGTAATATAATATTTCATCAATATCCACAAAACACATGATATAATATCGTATTAGGTCTAAAAATCAAATACTAATTTATAAAGGCATGAAACCTCACCAAACGTCAAAAATAGTAAGAGTATTCTACATTAGGGTTTGGTCAAAATTTTCATATCATTTCATTGTCAATCGATGGGTGAAAAATCCATAATGCCCTTATCAGGGTTTACATAGAAACATAGGTAAATGATCATATATCAAGCTTTGGAGTTATGTCAAACATATCCAAATACTCTTATTGAAAAATATTCACTATTTTCTAAGGTTGTTTCTATTATAAATACACAAAACATTAAAATCATATAGATTTAAATACACCACACATATAAAATAACGAATGTTTAAATAATCTTCTGGAAATATTTTTAACCATTAGTACTCTCTAAGACCTTTATTTTAGTAACTTGCTTGTTGAAAACTGATAACCATACTATGAGTTGTGAATTTTGAAATATAATACATTGTTAAAAATGCTTGGTCGTTCAAAATCTGATGAATGTCTAAGAAGAAGAGTGCTTCTTGACGAAAGGATTTGCACACTCCTTGTAAAATAGAGTTATGCCTCCATATTACAAATTTGGTTGGGCACAGTCAAGGTCCTCATTTGAAGTCATGTCATGGTTTGACTCTGCCACCCACCATCTCATTACGACCTAGTCTCCCATATGTTGTCATGTAACAAAGCTGACAAGTGAGGGTATTTCCCCTAGCCGCCATCCTAGGTTGTTGCACTGCCATTCGTCGCTACTACTGCCACCGTCCAGGATATGCTCCCACACAACATCATGTTACCATGGTTTACAAGGATCTTGGTCATAGGATGACTTGGAGACATCTTTGATAATGCTTCCCAGGAATCTACTCCACCCTCCCCATTTCTAAGTGTGTAGCAGAGAGCATGGAACTCATCCTACTAGTTGATTGGGTTGAACTATCAGTTCAGGGACTCCCCTTGATAAGGTCTAGATACCCAACTCTTTCTTTTATGTAAGTCGGGAGGCTATCTTATTCATCCTGCCCTCCCCTTGCAAGCAAATTTAAAAAAGGGCTACAATCACTAAAAAGGTTTGCAATATTAAACGAGGTAGTACTACTACCATAACATAAGTCCCTAACTGGATAGTTGTAGATCTCGGTAGGTGGGAGAGTATACAGGATGTATCTCTCCTGATGATTTAAGTGAAGTTTTGCTAGGCCATTGGTTGCCTTGTTGCTTTCTAAGCAGGTATGTTTAATGGACCACTCCGACCTTGACAAGGATCTTATCCTCATTGCTAGTTTAGCGTATCTAGGGTTGTCCTGCTATTCAGAAGGAGCTATCTTCACTACCAGTGAAGAATCCGACTCAAAGATGGCCTTATTCACGTTGTTTCCATGTGCAATCTCCATAGACAAGATTAGGCCTCTTAATTCAGCTCCAATGACATCTTGTATATGAATCTGCATGGAGGCTCCTCCTTTCCATTTTCTAGAGTTATCCCTAACCACCATGGCATAGGATTCTTAGCTAGGTTTGACTGTTGCATCAGTGTTGAATTTCAGGACGTCTGGTTGCGGTGCTTGCCATGTTGTCCTCCTGTTGGAGTGTGGATAGTGTTCATGGTTACTGGGGCTAGCTAGTGCTAGCACCTGGTTTTTAGTTTCTTTTAAGATGAATCTGGCTTGTTGTATAGGACCGATGATTTCATTCTAGAACACCTACTTATTTCTACAATTCCAGATATGCCAACATGTTGTTAGGAATAGAGTCGTGTCCTCTTCAATATTTCCTAGCTTCTCCTGAAACCAATCAGTAAAGTTGATATTGTCAAAGAATTGTGTAATTTTTCTATCTTGAAGGAGAGCCATCCAAACAGCTTTCACATTTTCACAATCCATGGTCGCATGGATCGTGGTTTCTTCCCCAGTCTGGCATCTTGGATAGATAGGATCAGTACTTCTAACTCTTCTCGCATTAGTTAGCACAGATTTGTGCATCAGGAGCCAAGCACAAGTTTTGATGTGAGGTGAGGTTTTAGCATCCCAAACTCTCCTCCAATTTCCAGCCGTTGGACGGTATCTCCCCTCCATCATCTTGTGTTAAGCCGACTTGGTTGAGTATAATCTGGAGGTTGTGTAGTTCCACACTCTAATGCCTCCTCCGTCTGCGTCCTTCGGGATATCAAGCTTAGTGACCTCATCTTCTATATTGGGCAGAATCCAATCATAGCAAAGACTAATTGAGTGTTAGCTCGGTTGGTTGACGTTACTTGTAGCTATGTTGATCACCTAGGTTAAAATCCTTGATACCCAACTCTTTTAGTTTCATGAAAATCAAGGACTCTTTTGTTCATGTAGACCTATCTTAAATATCATTTTATGTACCACATCTTGTGGAGGTGGGAAACCATTCGATTATTGTGCATCATGTGCGACAGCGAAATCAGTCTTGCCTAAGTTAAAACATTAAGGCCGATTATATTATTTTAGTGAATAAGATTTAATACATCAATAGATTAAATGCATGTATAATCCATATGCAATGACTCTATGCTATTTTCCAAATTTAACAACTTCCAAAAAGATAGTACACTCCTAAAATGTTAAACATTCCCTTATCAACAACCATCCTAGATAAGATTTGTTTTCCACCCCTAATGAGAGTCCCAAATATGGGTCACAATTATATGTTTTTATATTAACACAAGTTCATAATAAATGGGGAAACTCTCATTAACTACCAATCTCCTTATGATTGTTAATACTTACTTTGTTTTCATTATCTTGTAGTCATATTTTTCTTGGTTTCTCAACCACACTTTAATCATGTATTAGCAAACCAAATTCATTTCCATAAAAGAATCAGGTGGAACTCAAATGCTTCCAACAATAATCAATATATCCTTTGGGTTCTTGAAAGATTACCTAATGTATTTATTTTTTAGAGTATGATGGTTCCTTTATACAACATTTCATTATTATCAAGACATAAAAACACAATTGGTTGTACATGTAATAAGCTTTTGAATGTTGTAAGTCCTTCTGATTTATTTGAACTATATTGGATTATGCAATCTTAGAAAATGGGATGATACAACTATACCCACCTTAAGGAAAAAATTTCCTTGAAATTTGGGTAAACTATGGGAGGATACCCACCTTAGGGTTTCACATGTCTTACATATATTAATTGTTGATTTTGTCATAAAGTCTCATAGGACTCTATATAGTATGACCTTCTCAAGGAGAACGAACTATGCCTAATATCCTTATCCAACTATCATGTACAATGAACATGGAAATCTATAGAAAAAATAATAATCATAGACAAATATTCTTTCTTTACTCTTTTTTATGTATCTTTTTCTAGAGAATTGTACTCTGGTACCTTGGTCTCAGGACCTACACTAAGGTCCTTGGGTCAGATAACCTACACATAGGGCCTCAGTTATGCATCAAAATCGGCATGTACTTTGGTTCTCGAGCCTCATGACTTGCACATAGGGCCTAGGTCATGTGTATCTTATATTGTCATGCACTAGGGTGTTTGGGCCACATGAATTTCATAGAGGGCATGGGTCATCTCTGTTGAGTTGACCTGCACTAAAAGCATGGGGATAACTCGATAATCTCATTTCATCTTATTAAAAATGATTTTATTATTGATCTTAATTCATGTTGATCTAATGGTCTTAAGATGAACTTAAATCTTAAATCTTAAAACCTAAATATTAAAAAATTTCTTACAAACTTAATCATAGCTAATGCAGTTTACTCTTACAATCTCATCATGTACTTAACTCTTAGATCTTAATCATCTAAGAAATCTTGATAACATATGTCTAGTTTAGATCTTACAAACATGTAGGCACATAACTATGAATATATCGAAGTCTTACTTATGTTAATATTATTCTTAATGACTTCCTTCATCCTATCATGGTTCTCTAGGATGGGTGAACCCAAGGTACTACTAGTCACTAGTCTCTCATGAAACCATTCTTATCCCCAACAATATTGAATCAAACCTTACTCAAGCAACTTCTCTAGGATCTAACTTGTATGAAAATTATCTAAAACCCAATGTTATAGTGATCCTATAACATTGATTTGTACTATTACGTATCTTGTAACACCATATGATTAAAACATCCTCATGTATAACCTTAAAGAATTCTATTCACCTCTAACAGTCATCAAACCTTAAGCTTAAACTTGGTTCATAACATCAAGTGTATTATCCTCAAGTATTTTCTTCAACAACCATCATGATTAGACTTGTGATTGTAATCCCTCCTTGGAATGAAGGTCTTAAGGAAATCAAGAGTTATATAATTCTTATCAAGTACAGTAGGAAAAATACCTCATATCCCTCGAATAACTATTCCACTTTAAAGACAAGTACTCATCTATTTCAAAATGACTACCTTTGGTATGAATTTTAGGGTTGCAATTAGGTTTTAAGTAACCATCTACCTCAAACTTTTTGTGTCCATTTTTTTGTCACCTTTTAATGCATGTAGGTCGGTCAGAGATATGAAGGTGTCATGTCACATCATATTTATCCCGTTTGACAATACACATGTCCCATACGATATGCACTAAAAAGAGTGAGATAAGCATAATAAGTATATATTATGCATATAACATCACCTCTTCAAAACCCCATGAGCTTGTTTCCCATACCGCAATCATGTGAGAAAAAGAGAGGGGATGATATACACAAATCTAAATCTAACATAAAATGTCCAAACAATCTAGACACTAACTTTAACACATATCTCAACTTCTATTTCTTGACTGAACCTCTAACTTGAATTCAAATATCTTTCACTCACTTCTTTCATAACCAGGGTGCAAACTATCTTTCTAAATGTATCTACTCTGACTTGTCTTCTAACGGTAACCTAAACAAAGAATACGATAATTTCTTGATGGCCATCTACATTATTCCTTTGATACCACATTGTAACACCCCTACGTTTGTTATCACATGAGTGAAAGCTAGAGTTTTTTTCCAACATGGGGGTGTCACAACCATGATATGTATTACGATAATAATAGACAAAAACCATAACAACCTAGTGCAAAAGTGTATTCTCATAAATTCTTAGAGACAAAACATAGTACAAGATTATAAATTATGGGATCTAAATAGCAATCTTAGATCTTGTAGAAGGAACCCCACCAAGAAAACCTCTTAACTCATCACATGCAAACTCTAACTTGGATGTTCTTTTTGAAGCTTGAAACCTACAAACATCTTGTCCCCAGCCATGTACAAAGGGAAACCTAGATTAGAGTAAGTGGCATTGAATTCTATAACATGAAAGAAATAACTGTTTTATGAAAAATTGTCATCTACAACTATATTAATCTTCTTTTATTTGCAAATTTTATTTACTTCTTTTATCATTCCATGTCACTATTATACAATAAGTCCTCTTCTGTGACACTATATGCCTTATATGGTACAATACACCTTTTGTGACCTGAAAGCCTTCTGGTGACACCAAGGTGTCTTATATGGCACAACATGCCTTCTCTATGGCAGAGATGCTTTGCTTATATGGTTCAATTCACCTTCTACAACATGAAAGACTTCTGGTGACTCCAAGGTGTCTTCTATGGCATAACATGACTTATGTGGTGAAACACAACTTTTGTGGCATAGATGCCTTCCGTTTTGTATACTAAAGTACTTCTATTCTCTGAGGACTTATTATATAATATCAATTTATGTTTTGGTGTCATTTTCTATTATTTTCTGTTCTTGTTCTATTTCTTATTCAGATCTATTCTGATTATGTTTCTGTTTTGATTCTGAATCTCAACTAACTGAGAGAAATATTGAAGTATGTATTATGTTGTGTCATTCTATATTCTAAATTCTATTTTGACATTGTGAATAATTTGAGAAATGGAATTACAAATAGAATCTAAAAATCTAGGGATATAATGTTATATTCCTATTCTAGTTTCTAATAATTCTATTCTAAATTCTAAGTCTCAATTCTAAGTCTCAAATAGTGAATGACTATAAAAATGTGAATTCTAGATTATGTGTCTAGTGTTGATATTTTAAAATAATTATATGTTCTAAATTCTAAATTCTAAATTCAAAATGATAATAAGGAATTGAGATATTGAAATAAATTATCATCACTAAATTCTAAATATTAGTGATTGCAAGCTAACTTCTTAGCATTTATGGTAATATATTAGAATTGTCAAGAATTCTACTATGCTATAAAGAAAATATTCTATGAACATTAGACTACATGTCTAATGGAGTATTTTAAATATTATAATTAGACTATCAGTCTAACATATATAATATGTATCAAGGACATGGCCCACTTAACTATGACGTTGAGGATATGCTACATGAAATCTAAACACCCTGATCAGTACCCTACTCACTTGAATATTAACAAAGTTCTACAAGTACATGCTTATTTTTCTCTTTTTATTTCTAAATCTCAAGCCCTCAACACCTTAAACCCCTAAAGTAAATTAGGGTTGTTATTTAGACTAGAGAAAACTCTAATTTAAATCATAATCTTAGCATTGTATGTATGTCCAAAATCACCTTATGTAATCACTATGTACTATCATAACCAAATAACCACATTAAATACATAATGTACTATATGTGAACATATCAATCCATGATCAAGAAGAAACTTTCAAATATAATCATATGCCTCTAGTTACTATGATTCAGTTGAAATCAGATATAAGTATCCCAAAAAATCTAATTCATAGAGATTAAGCACATATGTAATGTTATTTCATCAATATCCAAAAACACATCATATAATATCCTAATAAGTCTCGAAATGAAATACTAATTTATGAAGGCACACACCCTCACCAAAACATTGAAAATAGTAAGAACATTGTACATCAAGATTTAGGTAAAAATCACAGATAATTTCATTATTAATCAGTGGGTAAAATATATGTAATTCCCTTATTAGGGTTTAAATAAAAACTTCGGTAAAACATCAAATAAGAAAGATAAGGCTTTGGAATGATGTCGAACATATCCAAATACACTTACTTAAAAATCTTTACTAATTTCTATAGTTTCTTGCTATTTTAGTCTCACAAAACATCAAAATCATATAGATTTGAATACACCACATATGTTAAATAAAAAATGTTTAAATTATCTTCTGGAAATATTTTTTGGCATAGTAATCTCTAAGGCATTTCCAGTAGTACCTTACTTTCTAAAAACTGATAATCGTACTCTGAGTTGTGATCTTTCAAATATAATACCTTGTTAATAATTCTTGGTCGTTTAAAATCTTGTAAATGGCTAGGAAGAAGGGTGCCTATTGACTGTAGGAGTTGCACACTCACTGGACTCAAAGCAAGATACATTTAAGGTTGGGATTCTAGTGACCTATGAGAGAGCCCATCTTCTCCAGGTTGGGAATGGACTCTATTTCCCCTATAAAATAGAGTTCTGCCTCCAACTTACTCTACGACGGCACACACTCAGGGTCCTTGTAAGACCACCGACATAGCTTAGTGCTAGATGTTCTTTCTTTGTTTAATAATATGCTTGAACCCTAATATAATCTCTTAAGATGCCTTAATAACAATGGATAAGTTTAGCTTTTTAGTTTGATCATGTTTGGTTGATGTTTGAGCTAGTTATGCTTGTTTTGGACCAAGTTGCAATTTACCCATGTTGAGGGTCAATCTTGCAATTTGTCACATGTGGGATGTGCATTTTGTTTCTTAGCATCATGAGAGAGAGAATGATTCATAGGGGTGCCTTGTTGGACCTTGGTTGATGTTGTGGCATCATAAGAGTTGAACTAGGATTTGCATGGTTTTGCTTGAGTGTTGATGTCGAGCATGTGGTGTTCTTTGAATGTAGTGACTGATGGGCATTGTGCCTTGTGTGTTCTTTCATTTGAAGCACCTTTTTTGGATTGTTTTCTTCGACCTATATGCTTTTCCCTTAGATTTTCACAAGGGTTGAATTATGTTTTAGGGTTTCGACCGTTTGGGTTGAGTGGCATTGTATAGAGGTCGCTACAATGCCCTCCCCTATCTTTGCTTTGACCGAAGGGATGTAGTGGACCATAATGGTATCTACATTTTCTTTTTTTATCACCATATGTTGCATGTCTTGTATGATTTATTGTATGGCCAATCCTTTGGTGGATAAGTGTCCTTGGTGCTCTAACATCTTGACACCTCATGATCTTACCTATCTCCTACCCCTTGTGTATATAAGCTTTGTCTTTTACATGCTAGAAACCCTTTTAGGTATCTCTCCTTCCTCTTTCTTCATTGATCTGACCTTGGATCTTGGTAGAGTTTTATAGGGATGATCTTTGAGCTTTGGTGGCCCATCATCCTTGCATGTGGTGATCTTGAGCTCGATCATCTTCTTTGTGGTGATCCTTGGTGATTCTCTTCTTAGTAAATGGCTCTATCACCATGATATCATTTCTTTTGCACTCTACCTTCTTTCTTACCCTCTAGTTCATGATACCATGGTTCGACCATGGTATCTATCTTGAAGATCTTCTCTTCACAAAGGATGGAGACTATGGTTTAACCAAGATGACACCTATCTAAGAAGAAGTTTTCTTCTTTCTCTCTTGTCCGGCCTAGCATTTGGGTTTTCTAAACCTTGCTTCCCTTTGACATTGGTATGTTTTCTCCTTCTTAAGGTGACCTTGTGGCCATGGGAGTTTATACATGTTGGAGTTTCTTCTTCTCTCTTTGGATCTTGTATCTTTGGAGCTTTGTCTTCATCCTAAGGCGGGTTGTATATGTTACGACCACATCTGAGCTTAATTGGTAAACTAGGGTTTACCTAGACAATTGCAAAGATTAATTGGAATAATCATTCTTGAAATCTAATTAATGACGATAACACAATTAGGATATTTTAACTATGATAAGAAGTATAAATGTTCATTTGTCTTGAGAATTAGGGTTTGAGAAGCATAGACCCTAATCGGCCCAAAATAGGGTTTTGATGATACATGAACTCAAAATTTGATAAGTATAGTGTCTCAGTAAATGATTTTTAGTATTTTATATGTAACTCTGATTTAGCTAAAATTTGGATATGATTTGGATATATAAAATGTAAACAACATTGGAAAATATCAGAATTTTTGAAGAATGTTCTGACCTGTTTATCGGTCGAGTTTCAAATTCGACCGATCATATTTTCAGATTGATATAGCAGTGTGATGATTGAATTTCATCTTTTTATTGGAATATCCAATTGATCTCAATTTTTACTGTGCTTGAAAAAAACAATTTTAGACATACTTTTAAATTGGCATAATTTTTGGATGACTTTTGATCTCTACAGTGAGGGTGTCGGTCGAGTTCTGTGCAGGACAAACTCGACCGAATATGCTGCAGACTGCAATATAGCAGTGAACTGTTCGATTTTTAATTATTTATTGGTAAATTGAAATGATCTGAAATTTTTACTGGAGGTCTGAAACGTCATTAGGTATAACATATAAAATTTCCAAAATTTTTGGAGCTTCTGTTATCTATTCAGTAGGCGAATTATAGAAACTATTGTGAAACTGAATATTCAGCCAATATAATTAAAGTTGAGTGTTGAGTCAATATGCAATTGACCCAAGCAGCTCAAATTGACTTATATGATCGACCAAACACACACACAGCTCTCATTCTTCGTCATCCACCCCAGAGAAACGAAAATCTAGAGAGAGAGGGAGAGTTAGGGCTTGAGTGGAGAAAGAGGAGGAATTGCCGACCTAGGGTTTTGCGGTCCGAGGAATGGTGAAATCAAGTAAGTTTGGATTCTTCGCATAGACTTTTATGGTGAATCTTCTCTCTCATGTAAAGATTCCGTCCATGCTCTGATTTGATCCAAGATGATGTCAAAATTCCCTCTTTTCTCACCCTTTCTTCATAATCCCTCATTTTCAAGGTTTCCAAGTTGAATGGAAGAAGAACTGGGAGATTTGCTAGGGATTTGATATGAGTTCGAGATCCCCTGAGTTGAGATGCAGTTTCGAGGTGTTTTCACACCTTAGGGTGAGTGGGTTCTTCCTTCAAACAGTTTAATGCACGAAATTTGATTATAGCATCCAAATCCCTAATTGCTTAGTATGTGATCCTAAACCGTGAATGTCCATTTGTTCTGTGTAGTTGCAATTTGATACAAAATGGGCTCCTTCTCTGCTTGAACGACTCTCTGATGATAGAATCATATTAGAAATGTATACAACACATTCTAGAAAGAATGCTTTTCGGATTCATATTGTATGATGTAATTAGGGTTTAACCTAACTGAGATCTCACTAGAGTTTTAATCCAATTGAAGATATATCTAGACTTAAACCAAACCTAGGTCTAAATGCTCTCAATCAAGCTTAAGGCTATCATATTTCAATATCTAAAACCTTTGGGATTCGTCACTAAGTCTATGACTTTGATTTCACTAGTTTAAGCTGGAATGATCTGTGCCACGGCCGTGGGGTGACACCACGACCGTGTTGGAGCAAACCCTAATTGAACACTTAAAGATCAAAGTTAAATAAAGAGGACTAGTATTCCTATAAGTGGTTAGGATGTATCTCATGGGTTATATTAATTGAATTTTTATTCTTGATACATGATATCTCAGTGAATGGTATGGAAAACTTAAATTTAGTTAAATTTCCATGGTTTCATATCTATATTGATTGTATATGATTTGATGAAAACAATCTTTATTTAGTGAATGTTTATATCCTATGAAATCCTTATGAAAGCCATGTGACAAGTGAATGAGGTAAATGAAAAGGTGAATGAGGCGAATGAAACCCTAAGAGTAGGGTGTTGGCATGTGATAAATGAATAAGGCAAATGAAACCCTAAGGATAGGGTGTTCAATGAATCATGTTATGGTGATATGAAAGGTCTCGATATGAGATGTGGTGATACTTAACTGTTGAATTGTATGTTTCTAGTGCATTTAACTTTATATGCTTGTTCTCTCTAAGTTGATATCTACATACTGCAGGGCTTCTTATTTTCAATACATATCTTGTAAATTGCAGGTGATGATATATGACATGCCCTAGAAAGGGATGTTACTGAGACATGATATATGTTGAATACATGAGTTATGATGTTTCTTATGATATGATATGGCAGGCCGTGTGAGCCTTGTGAGAAATGTTAAATGAGTTATGATTTTCTGTTTAAAATGTACCTATAATGCAAATGTTAGACTTAGGTGCCCTGAACACCGTAGAACCCCTTTGAGAGGTATGTACCTTAGGGGTGAAACTCGTGTCCAACATCAACCGGTTGAGTAATTCTGGTGGCATGAGGGTTGATAGGGTTATCCAACACCAACCGGTTGAGTAATTCTGGTGGTAACCCAGTGTTGACTCCCTGCGCCTGTGTGCTCAGGTTAGAGGAGGAGTCCAGAGCACTCGGAGTTAGTGCAGTAAGGCCGGAGATCTTGTGGGCCGGAGAGCCTGTGGGTCCTGTAGTAGACCAGGACTGGCAGTCAGACTTAGCATTTCCCGGGTGTGTCGCTAAGTCTTGTACGGTGTGGCCGTAGTGCACTGCGAGTCTCTATGCAGAGTACACTGCATAGATCAGGGCATAAGCTAAAATATGATTATATAGGTTCACAGAGTCCCTTATAAATGAAAGAGTTAAGGAAGACTAGAGCATAGTCTTCTAGTAGTTATTCTTTGGATGCAATATTTACATTCCTTGTTATTTCAATTATATTGTTTTAGAACTGCTCAGTGTAGTATTTATTGTTGTTAAATTTCATATCGTTTACTCAAAGTTATATCTGTAATCACATTAGTGCCTTAGACTGTTTCTTTGAAGTACTCATTCACTGAGCGAGTAGGCTCACCCCTCTACTCAAACATTTTAGGGTTGACCGCGTGGACTTGAAGATGGTCAGAGCATCAGTGTAGATCTTCCACAGGAGTCAAGTACGAGATTAGTTGGGTCAGTCGGTCCTTGTCACTCTAGGTCCTCAGTAAGAGATAAGAGAGAGAGTTGTAATTACGATGTGTAATATTATTCCTCTTTGAAATTGTATGCTAATTAGTAGGTCTTATGTGCATAAGGTGTAAGAGACATCATGAATGTTTATACATGTATCTTTGCTATTAAAGTCTGATTAGTAAATGAACTGTTCAGAATCCCTTGTTAAGATGATTTATGTGGTTCAATGCGAAGAAACAAGAGTTTTAAAGAAAGAAAAAAAAAGTTAAGGGTGTTCTTTGTATTACATAAATCCTATCTTATGCCCTAATCTCATGATTTGAGGAAATTGTGAGATCGGGGTGTAACAGCTTGGTATCAGAGCTTAGGGTGAGTTGTCAAGGACCATTAAGTTAGTAAGTTAGCGTCATAAGTGTGGAAGATAGGAGATGTTTTGATGTTAGCTTTGGGGATTTGAGTATTTGGATATCCTGACCCGATATCTGAGTACTTGGATCAACCAGTACAAGCTACTCTGTCTATTCTCTCACGTATACCCTGGCCAGGTATACAGTGGAAGAATGGGCTAGAGAGGAACCCTAGAAATGTTAGGGTTAGATAACGAGAAAAGAAACAAGAATTAAGAGCATAAATGTAAAAGGAGATAGAACTTACATTTCATAATGTTGTTTTTGTTGGAAATGTATAGAAATGCTCTTATATGTTTGAATTGAAATATTCAATACTTTGAAATATGGGTCTTTAATATCTGTTGTACACTATGCAGTTGTAGCGTTGATTGATTTCATTTTTTGTAACAAGTAGACTAGAATTGACCTTTGAATGAGCTTTTGTTAGTGGATAAGTTTTCTTCCACATTTATGAGATGAATAGGAGTTGAGTAATCCTTTGTAGTTCTTGGCTTCATGACTTCAGGTTTGGCCTGGTCCGGTTGGCAGGATGCGTTACTAGGATCTAATGAATCCTATCAATAGTATAATAAGAATAGAATTTGAATAACTAGACCCACATCAGAGTAAGAATGTGCATACAGTAAGATGTTGAAACATATGGGCAAGATCAGAACAACTAAGAATTAGTTGAAACTGATATCTGAGGTTCAACTTTGGGGTCTCAAATGTGAAACCCTTAATTGGGAATAATAGAACATGATATGAAGTTCATGATCAGTTTATTGATTAATATTATATGAACTATACATATGAAATATAGAAACGATATGTGAAATGTATGTATGGTTCTAGATAACAAGAATCGATCATGAAGAATGGATCATATAATTGAGTATAATGCTTTTATGAACTCTAAAGCAAAGGCTAAGTAGAAGAATAGAGTTGAGCATTCAATAGGTCCATAGAAGTGAAGAGTCTTCAAAAGAGTAAAAGTGAAGAGAATCATATGATAATATAATTCATAAGACTAGAACAACAAACTAGTTTCTAAGCAAAGAACATAGGTGTAGTTTAACGAATGAATAAGTCATACAAAGGTAGACTGTATTCAGGAGAGGAAAAACTTGATTGAAAGAGAAACTATGTTTGACCCATGCATGATCCACTTGATTTAAAAATGAAGAATATGTAATGTATTCAACATGAGGAAAAAACTAATAGAAGGACTATTAATTTAGAACGTTAACTTCACAATAGTATAAAGATAAAGGAGGAAATATGTGCAACATGGTATACATGACCATACATATGAATAAGCAACATGGTCATAAGAGAAAAAAAATTAGAATTAAAGATGACGGGTTAAAGAGTGGTATATGGTAAGAGGACTATGAAACGTAAGAAAGGGTTTGAAATATGATGGAGAAGTTATAAAATAAAGAGGTTGTGAGATTCAAGCAAGTGCTAATTAATCAAATATCTTTGTTGATAACTAAGTAAATCTACATACGAGAGTGTATTAAGGGAATGTTTGAATACAAGAATTCTAAGTCTCAAAATCATCTTCTCTCTTATATATTCCTTAACAATAGCAAGGTGGGAATGAAATGATAAGAAAATGAATCATATATGATGCATAACTACCTTGGTAGGGTCATCTAGTGAATGTAATAGTGACATACATTACGATGAAGTGCGATAAGAAATAAATTCTTGTGTGATAGCAAGAATGATGAATAATCTATTCTTACCTTGAATGTTTTAATGTTAGGGATGTTTATTGTATATGATCAAAATGAGAAGGAGAGGTAGCAAAACATAAGTAGTAAAGAATGAGGAGAGAGATAAGGGAAAACACTAGCTTTGTGTAATATGTGAATTTGTTTTTACATGTATGATTTGTTGAAGGCATATTAAGGTATGAAAGTTGGTTCTACATATGATTTCAGTGTATTTGTGCAAGCTATATGTTAAATTAAAGGCGTATGATAGTTGTAGTAATTCATACCTGATATGCATCTTACTATTGTGTATTTGTGATATGGTGATACGGTTTGGATGATGTCAGAACACATGGAGAGATACCCTGAACAAGGTAGTCATACTTATTCACTCATATTAATAGAAAGGGATGATAATCAGATTGTCTGGACAAGTAACCCTAATGAGGTGTAGCTTGTTATACCTAGCTCTAATATAACTGAGTGATGGTAATTGAGTATGATTAATGCTTGAATGACTGATACAATTGTGGATTACCTTTTTACTGCTGTTGAAACCCTAAAATGATATAATACGATGGTTACACTTTGGATTGTGTGTGGGCCCATAACCCACAGGTCCCAGGATCGAAACATGATAGTATGGAATGAGGTGGTAATGCTTCACCTCATGCATCTATGACCCAATTGGGATGCCAAGAGTAGTATTGAGCAATTGATTGTTGAATCTAGTCTTTTAATTCAAGACTGTTTTGCTATTTGAATAGCACTTTATTAAAGTTTATAACAGCATGGTGAACTCGCTTTTGTCACTTAAAGGTGATACAGAACAATAGAACTTTCTGAGCCGCATAAGTTGAGATAGTTGTATCAGAGTATCAGAGTTGCACAGTGAAAGCGTGGTGGTTTATCTTTGCATTATATGTTTGACTGTGGCATAAAGAATTTGCTTGATATCATTGAGAACTATTTGAAATATGTTGTGATTTGGTAAAGAATTAAAAGATCTAATGTTGAAAACTACATTCAGGTATGAAATACAAGAATATAATGACATGGAAGGCTTTAGAAGCTTAGAATAACCTTGAATGTATCTTTCTTGTAGGTTTATGTTTTGAGGATGAAACATTCTAAGGGGGGGAGAGTTGTTACGACCCCATCTGAGCTTAATTGGTAAACTAGGGTTTACCTAGACAATTGCAAAGATTAATTGGAATAATCATTCTTGAAATCTAATTAATGACGATAACACAATTAGGATATTTTAACTATGATAAGAAGTCTAAATGTTCATTTGTCTTGAGAATTAGGGTTTGAGAAGCATAGACCCTAATCGGCCCAAAATAGGGTTTTGATGATACATGAACTCAAAATTTGATAAGTATAGTGTCTCAGTAAATGATTTTTAGTATTTTATGTGTAGCTCTAATTTTTCTCAAATTTGGATATGATTTGGATATATAAAATGTGAACAACATTGGAAAATATCAGAATTTTTTAAGAATGTTCTGACCTGTTTATCGGTCGAGTTTCAAATTCGACCGATCATATTTTCAGATTGATATAGCAGTGTGATAATTGAATTTTATCTTTTTATTGGAATATCCAATTGATCTCAATTTTTACTGTGCTTGAAAAAAACAATTTTAGACATCCTTTTAAATTGGCGTAATTTTTGGATGACTTTTGATCTCTACAGTGAGGGTGTCGGTCGAGTTCTGTGCAGGACAAACTCGACCGAATATGCTGCAGACTGCAATATAGCAGTGAACTGTTTGATTTTTAATTATTTATTGGTAACTTGAAATGATCTGAAATTTTTACTGGAGGTCTGAAACCTCATTAGGTATAACATATAAAATTTCCAAAATTTTTGGAGCTTCTGTTATCTATTCAGTAGGCGAATTACAGAAACTATTGTGAAACTGAATATTCAGCCAATATAATTAAAGTTGAGTGTTGTGTCAATATGCAATTGATCCAAGCAGCTCAAATTGACTTATATGATCGACCACACACACACACAGCTCTCATTCTTCGTCATCCACCCCAGAGAAACGAAAATCTAGAGAGAGAGGGAGAGTTAGGGCTTGAGTGGAGAAAGAGGAGGAATTGCCGACCTAGGGTTTTGCGGTCCGAGGAATGGTGAAATCAAGTAAGTTTGGATTCTTCGCATAGACTTTTATGGTGAATCTTCTCTCTCATGTCAAGATTCCATCCATGCTCTGATTTGATCCAAGATGATGTCGAAATTCCCTCTTTTCTCACCCTTTCTTCATAATCCCTCATTTTCAAGGTTTCCGAGTTGAATGGAAGAAGAACTGGGAGATTTGCTAGGGATTTAATATGAGTTCGAGATCCCCTGAGTTGAGCTGCAGTTTTGAGGTGTTTTCACACCTTAGGGTGAGTGGGTTCTTCCTTCAAACAGTTTAATGCACGAAATTTGATTATAGCATCCAAATCCCTAATTGCTTAGTATGTGATCCTAAACCGTGAATGTCCATTTGTTCTGTGTAGTTGCAATTTGATACAAAATGGGCTCCTTCTCTGCTTGAACGACTCTCTGATGATAGAATCATATTAGAAATGTATACAACACATTCTAGAAAGAATGCTTTTCGGATTCATATTGTATGATGTAATTAGGGCTTAACCTAACTGAGATCTCACTAGAGTTTTAATCCAATTGAAGAGATATCTAGACTTAAACCAAACCTAGGTCTAAATGCTCTCAATCAAGCTTAAGGCTATCATATTTCAATATCTAAAACCTTTGGGATTTGTCACTAAGTCTATGACTTTGATTTCACTAGTTTAAGCTGGAATGATCTGTGCCACGGCCGTGGGGTGACACCACGACCGTGTTGGAGCAAACCCTAATTGAACACTTAAAGATCAAAGTTAAATAAAGAGGACTTGTAATCCTATAAGTGGTTAGGATGTATCTCATGGGTTATCTTAATTGAATTTTTATTCTTGATACATGATATCTCAGTGAATGGTATGGAAACTTAAATTTAGTTAAATTTCCATGGTTTCATATCTATATTGATTGTATATGATTTGATGAAAACAATCTTTATTTAGTGAATGTTTATATCCTATGAAATCCTTATGAGAGCCATGTGACAAGTGAATGAGGTAAATGAAAAGGTGAATGAGGCGAATGAAACCCTAAGAGTAGGGTGTTGGCATGTGATAAATGAATAAGGCAAATGAAACCCTAAGGATAGGGTGTTCAATGAATCATGTTATGGTGATATGAAAGGTCTCGATATGAGATGTGGTGATACTTAACTGTTGAATTGTATGTTTCTAGTGCATTTAACTTTATATGCTTGTTCTCTCTAAGTTGATATCTACATACTGCAGGGCTTCTTATTTTCAATACATATCTCGTAAATTGCAGGTGATGATATATGACATGCCCTAGAAAGGGATGTTACTGAGACATGATATATGTTGAATACATGAGTTATGATGTTTCTTATGATATGATATGGCAGGCCGTGTGAGCCTTGTGAGAAATGTTAAATGAGTTATGATTTTCTGTTTAAAATGTACCTATAATGTAAATGTTAGACTTAGGTGCCCTGAACACCGTAGAACCCCTTTGAGAGGTCTGTACCTTAGGGGTGAAACTCGTGTCCAACATCAACCGGTTGAGTAATTCTGGTGGCACGAGGGTTGATAGGGTTATCCAACACCAACCGGTTGAGTAATTCTGGTGGTAACCCAGTGTTGACTCCCTGCGCCTGTGTGCTCAGGTTAGAGGAGGAGTCCAGAGCACTCGGAGTTAGTGCAGTAAGGCCGGAGATCCTGTGGGCCGGAGAGCCTGTGGGTCCTGTAGCAGACCAGGACTGGCAGTCAGACTTAGCATTTCCCGGGTGTGTCGCTAAGTCTTGTACGGTGTGGCCGTAGTGCACTGCGAGTCTCTATGCAGAGTACACTGCATAGATCAGGGCATAAGCTAAAATATGATTATATAGGTTCACAGAGTCCCTTATAAATGAAAGAGTTAAGGAAGACTAGAGCATAGTTTTCTAGTAGTTATTCTTTGGATGCAATATTTACATTCCTTGTTATTTCAATTATATTGTTTTAGAACTGCTCAGTGTAGTATTTATTGTTGTTAAATTTCATATCGTTTACTCAAAGTTATATCTGTAATCACGTTAGTGTCTTAGACTGTTTCTTTGAAGTACTCATTCACTGAGCGAGTAGGCTCACCCCTCTACTCAAACATTTTAGGGTTGACCGTGTGGACTTGAAGATGGTCAGAGCATCAGTGTAGATCTTCCACAGGAGTCAAGTACGAGATTAGTTGGGTCAGTCGGTCCTTGTCACTCTAGGTCCTCAGTAAGAGATAAGAGAGAGAGTTGTAATTACGATGTGTAATATTATTCCTCTTTGAAATTGTATGCTAATTAGTAGGTCTTATGTGCATAAGGTGTAAGAGACATCATGAATGTTTATACATGTATCTTTGCTATTAAAGTCTGATTAGTAAATGAACTATTCAGATTCCCTTGTTAAGATGATTTATGTTGTTCAATGCGAAGAAACAAGAGTTTTAAAGAAAGAAAGAAAAAGTTAAGGGTGTTCTTTGTATTACATAAATCCTATCTTATGCCCTAATCTCATGATTTGAGGAAATTGTGAGATCGGGGTGTAACACTATAACTTCCCCCTCTGCTATTATTGCACCATTAAATTGCTTGTATGTTAGTGTTCTATATCTAAACATGATACCAAGATGTTATATGATGTTATAGTGATCTAGGGTTTATTATTTTGAAGTATTATTATATGGATTACTCTTTCTCCTAAACCCTAATTTCATGCAACCAATTTCCAAGTCATGCTGCATTTGTGTTCCTTACATGCACCTTGATCTTTGGTTCTATCGCCATGCTATGTTTTAGTTATCATAAAATTTTTGGAGGTTTTAATCTTTAGTATATGAGTTGGGTGCATGGTTTTCCTCTTATTATCATGTTTTTTACCATGTGCACCTTGTTGACATTTGTTAGGATTTTGATGTTCCTTATTGCATGGAGTTTTCCCTCTTGATGATGCTTTGTTTTCTTGATGCTTAACATCTATTTTAATCAAAGGTTGGTTCTATTTTGGAGTAGACGTGTTGTTTAGAGTAGCTTCACCTTCATATCACTATACTTGCCTTGGTTCTAGGTTTTTGAGTTGGTCGCTACATGTTGTTGGTGGGTTGTTGTGTGCGCAACAAGCCCTAGCCCTAGTGGTTGAAATAGTCATTAGATATAAGATCTGTTTTGGGTCACTACCCTTTTGGTTTTGTTGTGGTCAAAGTATCTTGGTTGAGTTGGTTGATGCATGCTTCATGAGTTGTTGTCGGCACTACATGGCTAACCCTAATCACTTTTTTTTATAACCTCAATTTTGCTTGTATGAATTGAAATGCAATTTTTCAAATAAAAGGGATTTTAATAGAAAATTGTATGATTTGTTTTCAGAGAATGTATTTTTTTTTAATATTTCCCTTGGATGCATGGTTTTGTGGTTCATAGTAGTTTGATAAATCCAAAAATGAATAGAAGGAAAAGGGAGAGAATAAAGTCCCATAAAAAGCAAAGAGCAAAAGAAAATAGATAATAATTATATGTGCTTAAGAGAATTATATATAATTTTCTAAAAAGTTGCATAGATGGCCACAATTGTTCAAATTTTAGTTTCACTTGGTTTCTAATATAAACAGTAATAAAAATAAATAAAATAAGAAAGGAAGAAAGAGAAAATAAGGTGTTTTAATGCTTGAAATATGCCTTATAAAGAGAATAAGCAAAACATCTTTTCCTTTTGAGTTTTGGACTCAAACTCAGCCAACAAGTAGATAAAGTCATTATGGTCTTTCCTTTAAATTTGAGTTCAAAAGGATGGATGGATTAGGATATATGGATTTTTCTAGAATCTCTAAAGTGAAAGAGTTTATAATAAATGACACAAATTATCTTTTTTTGGATTATAAAGCGACGGCCTGACCCCTTTATTCACGTAATGTGTTGACCATTGGATTAGAGACTGACAGAATCCACGTCATCTCCTACCCCAAGCCAAATCGAGAAAGGATTCCAGTTTTCACACAGTGAATCCAACATCCATCTCTCTCGTACCTAAACCTTTTCACTCAAAACAAGAACAGTCAGATTCATGAGATTTTAACAAACTCAATGACCCATGTTTCTCACCATGATTACAGTATGATGAGTTTCCCCAATTTTGTAGTTCCTTCTTAATAGGGGGCTACATGGAGGAGGCGTCCTTGCAATATCCTATCTATAAAAGGATCTTCCCCCTAGACCTATGTATCACACAAAACAATTCTCATACTCAAAAATGATGATCTTAAGATCCTAGGTGCTCCACCGCAAGCCTACCTTAGCTCAGTCAACAAGCAGACTGACACCACGAGGGGTGGGCATTTCTGATCACCAACGGAAATAATGAGGGGCAAAACCTGATTGGGCATCTCGGGCGGAGCTGATGGGGCCATCGCCTGATGTTTTGAAGGTTTACAAATAAAAGATCTTGGAGTTGACCTGATCGAATGAGATCCAGTTCCCGAGGCAAGAAAACGAAGTAGGAGAAGGTCGAGTGCAGAAAGACACTTCTGCCCCTCAACTTGATAATGATAGTTATGGGTTTCCCGTCTTTTTACCCGGGTTTTAGCCCCCACTCACGTGGCATTTTAGGCCGAAATGGATAGACATCACTGGCTATAGGCGGCCCTATATATGAATGGGCTCGGTCATATAGAATGATATAAAGCAATGTGTCAGGCTGCTATTGACTCAGTAATATTAATCTTGAAAATTTTATAATAATTGCTAGGATTGTCCAATAAAGACAATCTTTATATGAATTGTGCTCACAAAAATATGAGAAAATCAATAAAAATATAATCAAAGCCTAAATCTACATGTAACTTGAAAAGTGTGTAAGGATGTTATCTTTAATAATTTAATTAATCTAAAAACCTATGTTTTGCAGATTAATGATGCTCCCTAACTATTATGAGAAAATTTTATCCTTTTGGCATAAAAAGGATGGATTAGATCTAATTGCATGATTTTTGTTCGTAATTTTCTTAATTAGGGTTCCATGATTATAAAAGTGTATTAATGGACTTAGAAAACCTAATTAATGGATTTAAATATGGAAATCAATCAAGAAAGCATGAAAATGATGTTCTTGAATTAATTTTTGAATATAGACCCTTAATTTGGATAATTTGGGTAATTAGGATTTTTATGAATGGAAAAGAGCTTTTAGGGTTTGTTGACTTAAAAAGGGTAAAATTGGAAACTGAACGTTTGGAAATCAAGAAACCCTAAGGAAACCCTAATAAGGCTTAGAAACCTTAGAATGGATTTCCAAGCTAATAAAAGATGTTTGCATGTGATTGTAAGCACAAGGTGTTATGAATGCTTTTCAGGATCAAGATTTGATTGATTTATTGCTTGGCTTGTTTGATTGGAATTCTTGGTTGGATTATATGTCTTGCTTGATTCTGTGACTTCCAAATCAAGTATGTGGTTATTCTTATGGCTGATCACTCTAGTTTCACCACAATTTTTGATCTTTTACCGGTTGCTTGAAACTAATTGCTTGGATGAACTTTTATTATTGCAACTATAAAGTGACTACGGCTATCACCATTAATATATGCATGACTAGCTCAGATCCTAGTCCTCCTCTATATCTTTGATTATATGTGTGAAATTTATGACGTAGGTATTGGTCTACCCTTGTGGTAGGATCATCAGGTTATCATGAGTCGATGTTTGGTCTACCTTTTGGTAGGACCATACAACTATACAACTCAATGTCTTGATATACCTTTAGGGTATGATCAAAAGGGGCTATTTGGGATCTACCATACGAGAAAGGTAGGATTCATGTCCACTGCAGGGACATCATACAGGTTTGGATATGTCAGGATTGAGTAGTATACTTAAGACGTAAAGTTTGATCTATTAAGAAATAATTTGGTTGCAATATGTTGTTACAGATAGATGTAAACTTTTGTTTCCCCCACATACCAGTATAATTCATTATACTGATCGACATTTCATTTGTCAGCAATTTAGGGAAATATGCAGTTACGTTTATGGAAAGAGAATGTTTAATAAAAGATGACATTGAAAAAGAGAAAATTGAAATATTGTTTAGAGGATTATAGTTAGATAGATCTTTACCTTGGGTAAAGTTCTCAATTCCAATGTTATGAAAGGTACTTGAAAAGAAAGTCTTTATCCTACTTTAAGCTTCGTTGTGGTAGAATTTATTAATTATTTTTTAATATTTGCAAAACCATTTGATCATGTTTTGGTATAACGACTCTAGCTTCTTGGCCTTCCTTAATTGGGAGTTGTCGAGGGGTAGGGTCATTGAATTTGGTATCAAAGCATGATTTTCCATATAATCTCTAATAATTATTAAATTTTACAAATTCTTTAGATCCCAAAGGGAGTTATTAGAGAATTTCCCAAATATGGAGGTGTAACGACCCCGCCTCCCGGTAACCCCCAATTAAGGGAGACCAAAAGGTCAGAGCCATTATCCCAATTTCCAGATCAAAGGTTCGAAAAATAATCAATAATAATTATGAAAATTCTACCAAGACTATACTAAAAAGTTGTAATAAAATAAAACTTTGCATACCTTTTTAAAACTTTAGTTTACTAAACTTTTATCCACAACTGAAACCATTCTAACTAATCCTCCTTGTACTTTAATTCATGTATTCACAATATACCAATTTACTATTTGTCCTTTTGGGATTTTGTACCTAAATCACCGACAAACAAAATGTCAGTCGGTATAACAAATTATACTGGTATGTAGGGGAAAACAAAAATTGTGCAACTATGTTAACAATGTAAGTAACCAAATATTATTTAACAAACAAGGTTACGTTTTAAGCAATACTACTCAATCCATACCTATCCCCTATCTCTGTGCCATCCCTACAGTGGACCTGGATACTACCTCTCTCATATGGTAGATCCTTACCCCCATGGTCCTACCTCACAGGTAGCCATTACTTAGGGTTGTGGAGTCGCATGTCCCTACCCAAAGGTAGCCCAATCTCTGACTCATTGTGACTTGATGGACCTACTCCATAGGTAGCCATGTACTAAGTCATCCAATGATCTGATGGACCTACCCCATAGGTAGCCATGTACTAGGTCAACCTATCAAGCTACAGAGGGGACTAGGATCTGAGCTAGTAGGCATATATCTTAGGTGATAGTCATATCCACATTATAGTATGCATGAATTAAATTCATCCAATAGTTTAATTCAAGCAACCGATGAGATTTTGGAAATCCTTGGAAAACTAGTTCGAGATATTCATAAGCGTAACCACATACCTGTCAGGCTGATTTGAGTACATAAATAATCCAATCAATGCAAGAAATCCAATAGGCAAGCAAGCACGCAAAGAGATCCTGAAATATGCATATAATTTCCTATCATAAATCATTAAACCTAGCTTGCTTCCTAGGGTTTCTAGTCGACCTTTAGGGTTTCCATTGCAATCATTACAAACCCTAGTTAGGCAAAATTGCTCTTAAACCCTAATGATTTTAACCTGTTTAACAGGTTTAGCATATTATCACAGGTATCAAATTAAAAGTGATCTTTACCCCTTTCTCCTAAATTAGGGTTTCTAAGTACCTAATCCTTCATATATGGTGTAAAACCCTAAATCTTTCAAGGAAACATCTACATCAGGTCCAAGTTCATCATTAACTGTTCAACATGTTGCAATTGCTCAATTTCATCAATTAAGTAACATGAACTCAACCAATATGCTCATTAGGGTTTTAAGGTCCATTAAAGCATATTAGTGTATATGGAACCTTATATTAATTAAACTATGCATAATCATTATTATTTTGGATCTAATGTGTCCTTTTATAATCAACAAGTTAATATCAACTTTAAACATCCATATAACCCTTCCCAAATTATTAATCATCATTGATTAGGGTTTCTTAAGCATTAATGCATTAAAGTTGATAACTTCAACTACTTTTTGAATTACAAGAGATATTAGGATATAAATCTATTTTTAATGTATTCCTCACATTTTTTGAGCAAAATCCATATATTATATGTATCCATCCGAGCTACCATTAATTAGATACAATTTTTACAAACAAATCACTTACTTGGACTAATGGGAGGCTGCCACGTCAGCCTTTCCCATGCACCACGTAGCCGACCGAGAATATAACGAAATGACATGTTTGCCCTTGCATAAGTGATCGGCTCTTCACACCCCTGAGGGGTAAAAGCGTCCAACAGCCATGTGGTCATCTTCTACCTCACGATACCCTAGCTGTCGCTGACCTGCAGCACTTCGCGGGTCCACCCTCTCCTCCCCAGGGCTCGAGGGTTGCCACCAGCTACTGCCCTAGCTTCGCCGCACCGTTGGCACGTCCCAGCTCGCGACCAACGTGACTGGTTTGGGATGGGCAGGACACGACTTGCAACCATGGTGCCAACCTTCTGCAGGTGTTGCACGTTGGTCGTGGGCATGGGAATGATAGCCAATCTTCCTCAAGTTGTCGTGGTAGCTTCGTGCCTCCATTGAGACCCATTATAGTTCCTTGTTGCCCCCGATACTGACTATGGTGGCTATCATCACATCTTACATAGGATAGGAACTGTCTCCATATATCACCCTGAATGAGCACACACGCTCTCATCAGTCTCTCCAGTCTGGATCATGCTAACCATCACTTAGGGGTGATAAGCTATACTCGCATAGAGTTCTTCATGTACCTACTTACACCGCATGGAAGTCAACCTTTAGGTCATACTCAAGAACCTTTAAACTCGTATCATGGTATAGTTGAACCATCTCTCTTACATGTAGTTCAACCGGATTTGTCTCCCGACAGTACTCTCTCTTTTCTTAGATTATGTCATTTAGGTAAGGCGGTCTACCATAACCCACATTGCATCCTGACTTCTTTGGTCCAGGGAGACTCACCACAACATCTATAGTGATGAACTCCCATTCCCTCCCAGGGACTCTTTATCCTCTATATCAACTCATTGGGTTACTGGCGTTCGTCCTTCACCTGCTGGCATGCATGGAGAAAAGCCACATGCAACTTCATCTTAGGCATCCAAAGTACTACTGCCACTTACTATCTTAATAGTATCAAGGTGTATCATGATCTCTTGTACGTCATGATTCCTCAAGGTTGATTCCTCAAAAACCCTAAAACACTCTAGTCGTGTGTTTCATCACCTTCTTTTCCAACGAAGCGCATCTGAGGTTCTACAACCATCCTTTCATAACAACAAGCCCTAGGTTGGCTAACCAAGCAACCACTAACTCGATCAACGGATCTCGTTACATCTGAGTGTTAGCCAAACATATCTCCTTTTCGATACTTAGGGCTAAGCTAACAACCTATTCTAACCTCTAGCTAAACTAGGTAGCTGTATCTCAACCGGAGCATCCATTACCACCTCACATCCTTATGTATTAGGTAATGTTGAAGACATACACCTCAATGTATTCCATTTATCATCTCATCTCGGACTATAGGTCTATCTTCATCAGGAAAACTCAAAGCTCATCCTCTTAGTTATCAAACTCAAACTTATTTAACTCATAAATTCCATACAGCTCATGATAAGAACATCCTTATAAGATGACTACCATATTTCTCTTGATGTTGGTAAATCATCCACACATCTAACACTCCACAAGGGTACACTGTTATCATAGCAACGATTCCACTCACATCATCTTTATCCTTGGTGTATGGCATGCTTACTATCCTATATCTCACTCCCATAACATGAGGAAATAAGAATTTGGCAGCCGTCCAAACACAAAGTTCTTTCTGTTCCAAGAGTAGAGATGGTACATCCCACATTTCCAGTACACCTTCAAATCTAACTTAAAATGTGCATCACATGTCTCTACATCATGAACATCTCGACATCAGGGTTACTTCCATGGAAAACTAGTCTCTAACCCACTTGGGTCATCATACCATCCTTGGTCATCTCCTCTAGGTCTGTAGGGTGCTGGCACTTTTGGGGTCATCCCTCTTCCCTTATGCATTAGAGAGTGCCCTGTTCATTTTTCCTTTGGGTCCCATGAGTTCATGAAGGTGATCAATCTCCTAACCCATGGCCCTCCGATAATGACAGTTGTTACCTCCTATCCCCATGGTCATGTGCAACTAGGGAATTAGGCAACTCCTACTCCCATTGGTCTTATCCCTACCTGACCCTAGGATAGACTTAGGATCCAAACATAGCACATATACAACTTGAAACCTTACCCAAGTCTCCATCATCTCTCTCAACCTAAGTGGTTTGACTTACATCCTTTCATAGGGATCATGGCGACCTACCTTCCTTGGTCAAGCCCCATCCCCATGCACATAGAGATGATTATCTATGGGTCTGTAGGTTCATTCTCTTACTATGTACTCTCCACTTAGCTTCTCAAGATCCTATGAGACATCTTTGGGTTACCTCAACCCAACAAAAGCTGGTATATACCCTACAAAAGGGTCCCTCTCCCAGGATGGGAGGAAACTATCTCTTGATAGTAGCAAAGGTCAAAAACGTCCTTATGTCCAGGGTTTACATCCACATGAGCATTTTTGACCCCAGCAAGCTACTAAGGCATGTAACTAACCAACAGACCACCTACTAGACCATGCTAGGTCTCCATGGTAGGTCCTACTTGTTCTCATTCCTTAACATTGGACCAACATCATACATACATATGTCACCAACCTATATATGAGGGGTTCATCAAACATATACCTAAATCTCAGGGGTTCCCATTCCTCTAAGCATGAGGACTTCCATGCTCCAATCTATTGAAACTTAAATCTTGTCATGAGCATCAAGTGCACCAGGTACTACTACTTCCCCACTTATAGGTCTAGGAACCCTAGGTTCACTTTTTCTGCAAAAGTTGTCCAATTGCATACTCAACATTCTAACAATGAACCAAGCATGTACAAGGTACATCAATGACGTCCTATTATCCTTCCAATTGAACAACACCTCAGATATGAGTTCTCCTCAAGGACAACCAACCAGATATGAGGCCTCCCAACTCATTACTAAGCCTCCTCAGGGTCTAAGGAACTCTTCTTCCTATCCTTAGAAGGTCAGCACCTATGTCCAGCAACCTCATCCTTCTTCTTAGGGTTTGGTCCCTTTTAAGGCAACCAAGATATCATCATCCTCCAAGGATCATGCACGAGGCAACCACATCCATCCACATAGGTCACAACATACCCAACATCTCAGGGTTCCTCCTATCCCAGAGTCTAAGCTTCCAACCTACTTGCTTGGGTCCTGCTCTCTCTCTCTAGAGCTAACCCTACAAACAACCTTACTACTAGGGGTCCTCTCTCCATGAAGGTGGATCAAGCTCACAAGCATACCCCTACATGGGTGAAACCTATGTTCAAACTTATGTTCACTAAAGATTATCCATGGCTCTTCGTGCTTATCTCATAAGCTATCCATCATGCCCTTCTGGCCTCGTTTTAACCTACTACCAGCACTACTGATGTACCATGGGTGCATGTTATGCCCTACTCGTATAAGCCCATAGGGTTTCTATATGTTCTTCCCTAACCTCATCAATGAAGGAGTTATCCTTCACCCTAGCATGCATGACCCTTCATAGGGTTGGATCGCCAAAGGTACTAGGTCAGCCAACCTCACATGGCACATACTATCATAGGTATCCAAAACTAAAAGTAGGTCAACCCACACACATGGTCGACCATGACATCCATCTTATCATGCCATCTCTCTCTCTAACCACCGCTTAGGGTTAGGGTTAGCATCATCCTCAGAGGATGTGTCAGGTCTCTACCTTTAATGGAGATCTCTGCCTCCAAGACCCACTCTCTACTCATCCACCTGACTAGAAGATCTAACCTCGGGTCTCTCTTGAGGGTATGACAACACATGTCATACGACTTAAGCATGCAACTAATCTTTAGTTTATGCTTAAACGATTCAGCTTATGTCCATGACATCTTGTTTACATGATTTTCATTAATTTTGTGGAGGATTCCTTAACCTTATCATATATACCCTATCCTCAAGAGGGTGAGGAAGAGAGAGAAAAACCCTAAACCTTAGAATCTTAACAAAATTAGGGTTGAGAAAGGATGAAAATAGATGAGAGAGTCCTAAAGGTATCTTATTTTGAGTCAGATCCTAATACATTAGCCAGGCAGTCACACAGATCTGGGAGTCCTCATATTCTGACTAGCGGTGCAGAGGAAAATATTGCCAGCCCCCAGACGTGATCCTTTTCTAGTCACCTCTGTCTTTCACAAAATCCTTTAATAACTCCCTCGGTTCTATAGAATTTGTAAAATTTAATAATTACTAAAGATTAAATGAGGAACCGACACTCTAATACCAAATGTAACGACCCCACCTCTCGATAACCCCCAAATTAAGGGAGACCAACAGGTCAGAGTCGTTACCCCAATTTTTGGATCAAAGGTTCGACAAATAATCAATATTAATTATGAAAATTCTACCAAGACTATACTAAAAAGTTGTAATAAATTAAAACTTTACATACCTTTTTAAAACTTTGGATTACTAAACTTGTATCCACCACTAAAACCATTCTAGCTAATCCTCCTTGTACTTTAATTCATGTATTCACAATATGCCAATTTATTGTTTGTCCTTTTGGGATTGTGTACCTAAATCACCGACAAACAAAACATCAGTCAATATAATGAATTATACTAGTATGTGGGGGAAAACAAAAATTGTGCAACTATGGTAACAATGTAAGTAACCAAATATCATTTAGCAATCAAGGTTACGTTTTAAGCAATACTACTCAATCCATACCTATCCCTTATCTCTGTGTTGTCCCTACAGTGGACTTGGATACTACCTCTCTCATATGGTAGATCCTTACCCCCATGGTCCTACCTCACAGGTAGCCATTACTTAGAGTTGTGGAGTCGCATGGCCCTACCTAAAGGTAGCCCAATCCCTGACTCATGGTGACTTGGTGGACCTACCTCGTAGGTAGCCATGTACTAGGTCATCCAATGACATGATGGACCTACCCCATAGGTATCCATGTACTAGGTCAACCTATCAAGCTACAGAGGGGACTAAGATCTGAGCTAGTAGGCATATATCTTAGGTGATAGTGATATCTATATTATAGTATGAATGAATTAAATTCGTCCAACAGTTTAATTCAAGCAACCCATGAAAACTTTGGAAATCCTTAGAAAACTAGTTTGAGATATTCATAAGCGTAACCACATACCTATCATGTTGATTTGAGTACAAACATAATCCAATCAATGCAAGAAATCCAATAGGCAAGCAAGCACACAAAGAGATCCTAAAATATGCATATAATTTCCTATCATAAATCATGCCATCAAGATTTATTAAACCTAGCTTGCTTACTAGGGTTTCTAGTCCAATTTTAGCGTTTCCATTGCAATCTTTACAAACCCTAGTTAGGAAAAATTGCTCTTAAACCCTAATGATTTTAACCTATTTAACAGGCTTAGCATATTATCACATGTATTAAATTAAAAGTGATCTTTTCCCCTTTTTCCTAAATTAGGATTTCTAAGTGCTTAATCCTTCATATATGGTGTAAAACCATAAATCTTTCAAGGAAACATCTAGATCAGGTTCAAGTTCATCATTAACTGTTAAACAGGTTGCAATTGCTCAATTTCATCAATTAAGTAACATGAACTCAACCAATATGCTCAATTAGGGTTTCAAGGTCCATTAAAGCATATTCGTGTATATGGAACCTTAAATTAATTAAACTATGCATAATCATTATCCTTTTGGATCTAATGTGTCCTTTTATAATCAACAGGTTAATATCAACTTTAAACATCCATATAACCCTTCCCAAATTATTAATCACCATAGATTAGGGTTTCTTAAGCAATAATGCATTAAAGTTGATAAATTCAACTACTTTTCGAATTATAAGAGGAATTAGAATTAAAATCTGTTTTAAATGTATTCCTCACATTTTTCTTAGCAAAATTCATATATTATATGTATCCATCCGAGCTACCTTTAATTAGATATGATTTTTACAAACAAATCACTTACTTGGACCAATGGGAGGCTGCCACGTCAGCCTTTCCCATGCACCACGTAGCCAGCCGAGAATATAATGAAATGAAATGTTTGCCCTTGCATAAGTGATCGACTCTTCACACCCCGGAGGGGTAAAAGCATCTAACAGCCCCGGGGTCATATTCTTCCTCACAATACCCAGTTGCCGCCGACCTGCAGCACTTCACGGGTCCGCCCTCTTCTCCTTAGGGCTTGAGGGTTGCCGCCAGTTGCTGCCCTAGCTCCTCTTCACCTTTGGCGCCTCCCAGCTCGTGACCAATGCGGCTGGTTTGGGCTGGGCAGGACACGGCTTCCAGCCATGGCGCCAACCTTCTACAGGCACTGCACGCTGGTCGTGGGCATGGGAATTATAGCCGATCTTCCTCAAGTTGTTTTGGTAGCTTCATGCCTCCATAGAGACCCATTATAGTTCCTTGCTGCCCCCGAGATATCCCTATACCCTCTTGGTAATGTTTTTGAGAGAAAACAAGAAGAAGGACAGAGAAGGATGCATGGGATACTCTTAGACTCGAGCCAAAATTTCTCCCCCTTATATAGGGGAGGGTAGCAATGCCCAAACATGCTTGCCCATGAAGAAAATGAAGTCATTTCCTAATAGGAAACCAAATTTTTTTAATTAAGAATTATTCTCTCCCTCTTAATTATCTCCTTGATAATGTTTATTCTTTAGATATTAGGAATTCGAAAAAATCTCTCTTATCATCTATGCGCTTGGCTTTTAATCCATTGGCCACGAAAATATACTTCCTTATAGTAGAAAGTACCTCTTTTGATAATACCAAAAATTCATTAATTATGTATCACATTATCCTCTTATTTTGTATTATTTTCATTTTCTCTTTCTTCTTATCCATTGGGACTCCTTGGACCCCAAGAAATCCTTATATTTTGAAATCCTTTTTGAAGGATGCTCATTATCCTTCTAGAAGCACCTACATCCATTATTTCTCTTTATCTTACTTATTTATTTACTAAAAGATTTTTTTGCAAGGATTTCTCTTTATCTTTTATTTCCTTTCCCTCTTTTCCTATTTCTTTCATTAGAAATCACATATAAATGAAATTTACTCAATTGTGGCCATTAATGCCACCTTCTAGAGAATTCTATATAATTATCATAAATATTTTGCTTAATATTCATTATCTTGTATCTTTTTCTAATATTTGGATTTTTCTTCATTTCTTCTCTTTTATATCAATTATTGGATTAATCTAATAATAGGAACCACAAAATTCCTATCAAAAGGGAGATTTGAAAAGAAATCCCTTCTTTGAAGAAAATCATATAACCTTTTCAATTAAGTCCATATTCATAAAAACATTACATTTCAATTATGAAAACATATGCAAAATTGAGTTTGTAATAGGAGGTGTCTAGAAAAGGATCACGATCTGGGGGCTGGAATCATTTTCCTCCACCCCGCTAGTCTATTTATGAGGACTCCCAGAATCAGTGTGACTTCCTGGCCAAAATCTAAGGATTTGACTCAAAATAAGATACATCTAGGATTTCTCATCTATTTTCATCCCTTCTTTATCCCTTTCCACTCGACAAACTTTAAAGTGCTTGAGGTTTTCTCTCTCTCTCCAACTCCTTCAAAGTTTTTGGGATAAGAGTGTTAAGGATTAAGGCATCTTCTGCCAAATAATAGAAGTGAAAATATTTTATGAGTTTCTCCCCTATAAAGGTAAACCCTGGATGGAACTAGGGGTGGTAAGGGAAAACAACCCCAGTGGGTCATGGGACTCGCAAAACTTAAGGAGCAGGTTGTAAACCCTAACCTCAACCCAAAACCTTAAGAAGTGGATAAAGAAAGAGAGATCCCAGTAAGTTGGATACCTTATTTGTCCTTGCATGCAAGTACGTAGGTTAGGCATGCATGATATACATGGAGGACGAGTATGTGAAACACAGACAATAAGTGGTTTCATGACCCCTAGTGCAACATTTGGTTTTGGTGACCCGACCTAGAGTGGATCGTCCACGAAAAGAAGAAAAGATCTAAGAGAGAGAGAGATAACACCCTAAATCGTAAGGTTAGTGGTGACCAAAGGTTTACCTCCTCCAAGTAGGAGCCCTAACAAAAGTGTTTTTGCGCTCATATATGAGTATGAGATAGGTATGCACCTATGTGGAAGTGAGTGACACCAAGGCTGGCAATGGGATTAGTTATAAGCCAGAGGGGTGATAACTGTTGGATTGGATTATGAGACATGCATAATGGAGGAAATAAATGAGAAGCTTTATGTTACGTAATGAGGTAGTATGGTTTATGATGACTTCAGTTGGATTTCAAAATTTGACTATAGTTTTGATGTTGGACATATGATTTGATAATACAAACATGTGTACATCATATAAGGTAGTCTAGATGAGAATAAGAGGTGTATCTTTAGGAGCCTCCACCTCATCGGCAAAGATGGAACCTCTAGTGCTAGGAGTGGTTATAGGGTTAACTTCAGAGAGAGTGAGACCCAGAAAGGAGAAGGTTGGGAACCTAGACTCCAAGACATGAGGAATCATGAGAAAGATTTGTTTGACATGTCCTAGACTAGACTAACCTGAATGGATGAGTTGAGTTGCTTTAGGCATGATCTCTAGAGGCTTGTTGTACCCTAGGCGTCTTTGGAGGGACCAAACCCTATAAAGGAGAAAGAGGCTTCTTATACATATTTATAGATGATATGGGTACCTACCATCTAGGTGAGAGAAAGATAGTATCAAGATCCCAGAGAGGTAAGGAATATTAATGTCATACGAAGCTTTAAATTCAGATTGATAGTCCTTGTGTAGGACTCTAAGGGTTTTTGACGTGGAAGAGAAAGTTGGGAAGAATATGCCATATCATGTTTTGGTTTGGTACGTGCTTGAGCGGCTAAGTCTTGCAGTTTAGATAACTAATGCAAAAGAAGGTAGATATGAGGTTCCTAGACATAAAGAGGGGAAGTAGAGGTATATGGTGCATATAATGCTCATAGGTTTAGTGAGTACATAGGGATTAAGCATGAAACCCCCTCAAGTTTTGGATAAAAGGATACCCCACTTGGACTGAGGTCTATGATTGATGAGCCACTCACACAAGTTGGTGTCGTATGCATGTATGAATCTGGTCCAACCTTGAGAAATGACGAACAAGTATGACATAATAGAAGACTTAGAAATGGTTTAATAAGTAGTCTACTTTCTAGTCCACATGTGTGGGAGGCATGATAGGATATATGCCTACATGTGATGATATAAACTTTGAATTCAAGAAAGTTTTGTGACCCTTGGTACTATCAAGTGATAGTTTTATCCTTTCCTAGAAAAGGACCCTTCCTAAAGGAGTGTGTACCAAAAATTTGTTTAGAATTGAGGTAACTTTAAAGGTCACTTAAAAGAACTTGAGAAATTAAGTGCATGAAGCATAAAAGTACATAGATTGAGTATGATTCTTTAGACCCAAGCATGACCATCTCTAAGGGATATGAAGAAAAATCACTATGGAAGTGACTGGTAGAATGGGGCCAGGCCCAGATGGGTAGGTCACCATGTTTCCCATGAAGGGACATAAGGAAAACTATGAGTTCCCAAAGACATGATAGAAATTTGGGTGAGGATTCTAAAGGATGAAATGTTCTTGGATATCATCATAGGAACCATAAGCAAGCTAGTGGAGTAGTAAAATCCAACTTATTGATCTCAGTTTGGCATCTTTCTTCTTCAAAAATATATTTTATCATTGGATGGTCAATCCAAACTATAACCTTGGCCCCAATCAAATATTATCAAACTTTTTGGAAGGTGAGATCCACAGACAAAAACTCTTTTTCAGTTGTAGTGTAATTAAGTTTGGCGTCATCCAGGGCTTTTGATGAATAATAAATAACAACAGGGGTGTCATCTTGGCATTGTCTTAAAACAACCCTTACTGCATAATCCAATGTGTCACACATGAGCTCAAATGGTTGGCTTCAATATGGATCATGTACCACATGTTTGGAGATCAATCTCTCCTTTAATACCTTAAAAGCCTTTAAACATCGCTCATTGAAATTAAACTCAACATATTTCTCTAACAATTCATAAAGCAGTTTTCCAATATTTGAAAAATCTTTAATAAAATGTCGATAAATTCCAGTGTGTCCTATAAAACTCCTAATACCTTTCACCCATGATGATGGAGGGAGCTTATAATCACTTCAATCTTCAGCAGATTGACTTCCATTCCTTCATTGGACACCTTGTATGCCAAAACTATTCCCTCACTCACCTTCATGTGGCATTTTTCCCAATTCATAACAAGGTGAGTGTCCTCACACCTTTGTAAAACATTATCTGCACTAGCAAGATAGTCCTCAAAAGATTCACCATACAATACAAAATCATCCATCAAGACCTCAAGGCAATTCTCTACCATATCCAAAAAAATATCGACCATACACCTATAGATGTGGTTGATTCATTACAAAGTCCAAAAGGCATCTGGTGGTATGAAAACATGCTATAGGGGCAAGTAAAGGTAGACTTCTCTTGGTCCCATGGTTTGATGGAAATTTGATTATACCTGGAATACCCATCAAGGAAACAAAAGTAAGAGAGGTCAGCAAGCTTCTCAAGGATTTGGTCGATAAAAGGAAGAGGAAAATGATCTTTTAGTGTGGCGGCATTCAACTATTGACAATCAATACACACACACCAACCGGTCTTGTTATAACCTGATTTATCCCATGTTTTAATATTTTTTTACAAATAATGTAATATGATGGACACATTGGTTCTCTATGTGTCTTGTTTGGAAATTGTGGTTTTAAAGTTAAAATATTCCATAAGGAATGGATTTCATGTGTTCTATGGTTTTCAATAATCCAATAATATTTTTAGATCACAAAAGAAAGAGTGGAGATCCAATAATAAAGAGATTTCTAAAAGTAATGGAGAATTGCCATTTTAAATATGGAACAAAGTGGAATACTCTAGAAAAGAGAGTTTTCATGCCTAAATAATAGATAATGGCTTTATGGTGTGACATGTAATTTAAAAATGAAATAATATGCAAGTTTCCAAAGGGAAATAAAATACAAGGTATTTTAGATGATTAAAAGAGTAATTATCTAACCATTATTGGCAACACAATGTTTGGGGCTGCAAATAGTGTTATATCATCCTGACTTTTGGGATACTTGAAAATATAAATGAAAGGGAGATAATTCTAGAATATGGAAGAAAAAGGACTTACCATGTGGTGTGTGCATTTAATTTAGAGATATGCTAAAAGGGAAAGTTTTTTGAATGGAATTTACTCCAATAAATTTCATAAAATTAATTAAGGTTAGGAAATACTTTGAAGAGTTACCCTCCAAGTTTCATATAGAAAGGATGTTTCTAGTGGCCTAGTAAAATTCGTGGAGATAGAGGGACCTAATCGAAATAAATGAATTATATTCCTTTTGAGGAGATAGAAAAGGGGCATATAGAAATACGTTTTTGACACCAAATCTCGCCCACACTTATATTTTAGTGACTAAGACTTTTCTTTAAAATTTGACGTTAATTGAAAAAGAGAGAAGAGAGTTATGGATTTTTAAAGATCCTCTAAAGTGAATGATTAATGGATAATCGCTATATTTTGTCACATTTAATGTGACAGGGAAACTAGGTTCTTTCCCTTTTTTGTCGCACAGTGTTTGAGTCATTAGATCCGTGATTGAAGACTGGACAATCTTCCTCCTCCAACCTATTTTGGCAACACGTCTATAGTAACTTCTACTCTCTATGGTCTCTCTCTCTCCCTCTGATATACAATCTCGGCTGAAACCTTTTCCATTAGTTTCAGGTGGAGATTTGGAATCTAACCGTCCCTACATCGCCCTACTTCGGAGTGAAATTTAAGTTTTTCCCAAATTGTTGAGAAGAGGCATACTCCATGGACAGACAAAACTCTTCCCTAATCTTCCCCTACATAAAGGTCTTGGCCCCGACCCTTCAACTAAAAACCTCACACATGAGTCCCTGCTACAGGCAAACACACAACACCTTGTATTCCCCTTTCCTCTATGCATGGAGGATGACAATCGTTTGGTCCTTGAATCTAGAGCAGAAGGCTAAGTTCCATGGGAGGGAGACCGTATGACAACCTTAGATAGTTGATGAGGAGCTGGAGGGTAGGAGAGTTGGTAGCCCTCTCGCACAATAGATTCCCCACCCTCGACGCCCTATTCTATAGCAGAAATAGGGGGTGCAGTCTGATTCATCCCTATTTTAGGGCTTTATCTTGTGTCATTTTGCATTTCAGTCACATCTATACTTGTTAGATTACATGTTATTTCCCCCAATATGCTTATTTATATCAAATTCACTTATAGAGGCTTTTTGCATGTTTTATAGTTACTTTGTCCACTACTTGATGGCATGTAAAGAGGATGCTCAATCTAGGGTTTCCTTAGGCTTGGAGGAGCCCAAAATGGGGCAAAAACCACTTCCAACCTACCCCAAGTGGTAAAAGAATGTTTTGAAGCAATACCCTCCATGGATGATCAATTTCAAAGCTCAAATGCATGGCACAGACACCACCACGACCGTGGTACCCCACCACGGTCGAGGTAGACATGCCCTAAGCACAAAAAAACACTAGAACTCCCAGAAATTGATGAAAATGGCCAAAATGACCGTGGTGATCAACATGCCCGTGGCCATAGGTTCCCACCACGACCGTGGTGAGCCCCCATGGTCATGGTCATCCATGTATATATTCCTATGATCTCCACATTTTAATTCCCACGATCGTTCCCATCCACCACACTCGTGGTCTACCCTACCCACCACGGCCGTGGTGACCTACCACGGTCGTGCTACTCACAAACCCACCTAGTTTTCACTACTTTACCTATTTTACCACTAACTTAACCCTAGACCCCCTAAACACCTATATATACCTAGGTGGTGGCTGGGGCATGCAGCTAGCTACCTTCTACCCCTTCCTAGCTCCCCAAATCACCACCCACTCCATTCCACTCCATATCCACCTCAAATCCACTCCATTTCACCATTTCCACCACATAACCCCCCATATTTAAGCCTTCCATCCACTTCCTTTCATCATTCCACATCATTTCATCCTTGGAGGAGGGACGAGGATGACATGTAGCTACTGGAGAGGAGGATTGCTTCATCTACACCGAGCTCCATGGCTTCTTCTACCTCTTTCTTCTCTCCTTTTGTATTTTCCATTTCTATGAGTAGTTAGGCCCATGTGGGTGGGTTGTTTGGGGGAAATTATGTTACTTTGATACCATGTTGGGGGGAAATGACATGTAAACGTTGTAATTCCATTTGTTAATGATTATATTCTATTTGCATCTCATTCTCCAGGGATTGCTTGTTGGTTTGTGTGTGAAATCACCTAGGAATTCAGGCAAATTGCTTATATGTGTGAATTTTGGGATTTGCCCCCTAGGTCCAATTCTTGGATCCCTAGGTTGCCTCCCATCTTCCTACATCCTAATCAATCTCCCTAAACCTAAGTGAGAGATCTAAGTAGACCCACCGTGAGAGTGACACATGGAACCATGACTTGGTAGTCACAGTCAGCTCTCACAGTGATGGTGGTGAGTGTGATTCTTAGACCTGAAATCACTACACTCAACACATGTCGTCGGGTACACTTTGACATCATCAAACGCAGTCCTGAAACATGGGTTGTTATAAAGGTGATGATTGGGTGGCTTTGACACATGGGGCTTTTGAGGTGTGAGTGATAGATATGGGATTTGTCCCTCCTAAGGGAGTTTGATATCCTTGGCCACTTGATGAGTAGGATTGAGAAAGGCATGCGCATGCACGTGTGAATCAATATGTGATATTGATGTCACATACATCTCACCCAGTCTGCTCTGAGATCAAGGAAATGAATGAATGTTGACAGGATGACTGTTCCATGCCTCGAGTTCATTCAGGATATCAGTGACAAAGGAATTATACATTCACTATAACGCCATTCACGGATTGTAGGATTGAAAGTTGTTCTCCAACTTTCTATTTCACTTGGGTAGCACTGATGTGTGACTAGGCACCGCTCTTTGCTTGTGAAGTCATAAGTGTTATGGACTTTCACTGCCAACGTGAAATGGACCTGTTGGGTCACACACATAGGATTTAACCTGGAAGAGGAGTTTTTTCCACAAGCAATGTTTAGATTGATTACTAAAGGAGTTTAGTAGTTCAATTAAACACTCAATTAATCGATAGCTCAATATCATAATGTTCAAGGTGTTGGGCACATTGATTGGAGTATCGGATTGATTGAAATCACAATTGACTGATTCTGCACAATCTGCACTCCCAACCGATCGGCTCATGTGATGAATCGATCGGCTGAGCTTGGTGAACCGGTCAACGCAAGTGTTGAGCCGATCGGCTCATGGTCAGGGTGAAACGATTGCTTCAAGTGTTGAAACGATCGATTCAACTGGTGCAACTGAGCAAGTTGGGAAAGTAGGATTGGTGATAATTTTCCTTGCGTTTCACTTGCCCAATTTGATTGGAACAAGGATTGGTATTCGATACCAATTAGAAATAAAAGAAGGAAAGTCAATCGGGAACTGATCAGGAACCCCAACCGACCGGTTTAGGAGTGAACCGACCAGTTTAAGGGATTCAATCGATCGGTTGAGTTGTCAACCGACCGGTTCAGGTCCCCAACCGACCGGTTCAGGTCCCCAACCGACCGGTTCAGTTGTGAAATGATCGGTTCGGGTTGCGAGTTGGTTGTTTTGTAGAAAATCTCGAACCCTTCTACTCCTGCTTTTAGTCCCGTATTGCCCAGGATGGAGAACCCTGTCCCATGACCCTCCTATATATAGGGGTATTGGGGGCTTCTCAGAGTACAACTCAGTGCAAGCCGGTTGCTCTGTAAAGTTGTCGTTCTCTCTGGTTTTGATAACCGAGAGAGCCCCAGCAAGCGCTACCTAAAAAGGGAGGTGCAGTAAGGGAAAGACAACTGCAGTTGCAACTGGTAGCAAGAGAGTGTGTTGGCGACTAGTACGTCAACAGGAGGGTGTGATTCCTTTCGGTTCCTTGTGCGACAAGGAGATCGAAGTTCCAGGCGGTCTGTGTGGACGACTGTAGAGGCGGGAGACCTCTGCCGCTCGGAGGACGACTGTCAATCCCGACAGTCCCGGTGAGACCAGGAGTCTTTAGTCCCGGTGCGACCAGGAGCTGCACAGACACCGTCCAAGACCAGTGGTGAAGACCGCGCAAGGCGCGAGGTACTGTCACCGAGCAAGCCTCTGGACAAGGTATGCATCCACAAACCATTTTTCCTATTATATAGACGTTGACACAATTCCTTTCGTTCTGGGTTTTGGGGAGAAAATTTTTGTTTCCGCTGCTTCTCTCCCTCCTCTAAAACCCAACAGATATTATGATGTATGATGTGTTACATGTATTTGATCTAGAGTACTATGTGATGTACCCAAGCCATGTGTTGAGAAAATAATATACTGAACTCCAAGGGAGGTTGATTTACCCTGAGTCAGTGATGAGGGTATGAGATATCAAGGCGAGAGAGAGCTCAGGAGTAAGGAATAAAAAATGATAAATGTTCTTTGGAAGCACCATGGAGAGGATAAATCCACATGGGAGCTGATGATAGACATGGAAAAGTCTTATCCATAATTGGTTGTATGTTTGGTGGATTTTTGAGGGAAAATTCCTAGAAGAGGGAAAGGATGTTACAACCCCAATTTTTTGGGCTTATATGGTTTGAAATGCACTTTCTCCAATAATATGCATGTGTGAAATTGTATGATTTATATGTAGTGAATGGATTTCTTTGATAATATTTCCTTTAAATGAATGATTTGTGGATCCTAATGAGTTAATGAGTCCAATATGATAAAAAGGGAATAAAAATTGAATGAAATTAGATAATGCATAAAAAGGAAAAGAAATTAGGATAAAAATGAGAATTATGTGGAATTCCCAAAAAAGTTTTATGATTGATCATCATGGATTAGATTTCAAATACACATGGTTTCTAATGATAAAAGGAATCCAAATAAAAGATATAAAAGTGTAAGAGAGAGAAAATATGAATAAGATATGCCTTTTAAGTGATAACTTGCATATGATGTAAAGTTTCTCATAGTTTTGTATTTGAGTCCCAAACTTGTCACACAAGTAGTTTAAGTCATTATGGATTTTCCTCTAAAATTTGGGATCAAACAGATAAGTAGTTTAGGAAATATGATTTTTGTAAGTTTCCATAAAGTGAGAAGGATATCTTTTAATGTCACGATTTTCCAATTTAATTGGAAAATGTTTTTCTTGAAGCGTGAAATAAGGGTCATCGGATCCGAGATCCGATGGTGGCTGCTTTTCAACTAAGAATAGGAAAGAAGAGAAGTGTTTAGAGATTTCCCAATCGATTCTCTCTGCACACAATCTATGTGCGAATCCGGGGACTGCTTCATTAGATTTGGGGAAAGAAACCGGACCCAATGATCCCTTGGTGCCTCTATTCTATACACATCTGGGAGTTTCCCCAAATCACCATGGAGCCAGAACTCCTTTGACCCTTGGTTGGTTGACCCTGCCATTAAAAGACATGATAATCCCTTGTCGAGGGGAGGGAAGAACTTCTTAGGACCCAAGAGGTCTTTCCGTGGGATCAAGGTTTAGTGAAACTGTCCCAAGACCTATCGTTCCTATTTCAGGTTCCCCTATTTCCGCCATCGAGAACTGCTTTCTCCCCCACCCCGTTCTTCCTTTCTCTAGTGATGATGCGGCCATGAGCAAGTTCATGGAAGGGAATCATAGGGGGCGATGCGATTAGCTTCCTTCCGGGGGACTAGGAGTATGAAGTCAACCTTTAGGTTGACTGTTCACCAACATTGGGTCAGGAACAGAGAACGAGTGTGAGGTTGTTGGTGATAACCCACACAATTACCAAATCACTCCGGGTGTGCATCAACCCTTAGCCTTTGGCATAGGGGAAGAAGCATCTTTGTGTGCCCTCATCGAGATGCCATTCGAGCCAGTCGGGTTGTTGAGATGGTCGTGTGTCATTGGCTGCTGAAGACTGGCATGGAAAAGAGAAAGGAGCCAATTATGCTAATGTGGCATTCTGTTATTGGTCCAAAGGTAATTTACTTTGCAAAAATCATAACTAAAGATTGGTAACTCAAATCAAAGCATGATATATATATGTAAGTTGATCAGAAAAATATGTAGAACTCATAAAATATAATTAAATCTTTAATCTATTCACAATTCAAAAAGTATATAAAGTTGTTAGCTTTAATGTTTTTATGAATAAGAAACCCTTACTTTGATGTTAATGGGATTGAGTAAAGTGCTATGGATGATTTAACTTGATATTATCCTATTCTAAATAAAAGGATGTTTAAGATCTAAAACAAGAATCTTTGTTCTTAATTGGCTTATTCTATGTTTTCATGTATATAAAGTGCATTAATGAGATTAGAAACCCTAATTTAGGTGATTATGACTTTTAATGGTTTTATTTTGAAAAACCATGTATAAGACAGAGATATGATGATCCTAAGCCAAAGTGAGAATAAAGAATCCCTAATATGGACAACTTGAATAATTAGGGTTTTATGATGTAGAATCTATTTTAGAGTTTGTTGACCTAAAATGATAAAGGTTGAGAAAATTGATCTAAGAACCTCTAATGAATCCTAATGAGACTTAGAAACCTTAGAAAGGTGTCCCAAGTCAATAAGGAGTTGTTTGGGATATGATGGTAACAGTTAGGCACTATGTATGTTTTCAGGATCTACTTGATTGGTTTCTTAACTTGCTTGGTTAAATTTCCTAATTGGATTGGATTGGATTGGATTGGATTGGATTGTGCTTATTTCCTGTGAGATCTCCAAATCAGGTATGTGGTTAATTATGATTACTTGCTTTGATTTCTTGGCATTTTTTGATGTTCATCAATTACATGAAAATAAGTGCTTGGATGACTTTATTTTTTGCAATCTTTAAAGTGAATATGATTATCACAATTTAAGTATAAATATGACTTGCCCGAACCTACATACCATCTCTGGATGTAAGATTTGAGACCAAGCCCAAAGGTGGTCAAGCCCCAGAGGGAAGACCACATGGCACCCAGAGAGGTGGCCCATAAGGCACCAAGCTCAAGATGGAGAAGGTAGCCTAAAGTTACTTGTAAGGACTAAAACCTAAGAGAGGATAACCCAGAGGATGAGTAAAAGTGGTTGGGAAGTTATATTGAAAATGTAATCTTGTATTGTTAACAACTATTTGATGTGTTGAAGTTGTTACAAATTATGTGCAAGATATTGGTTTTCACCACATACCAATATATCATTTATACTGACTGACATTTTGTTTCACCACATAACAATATATCCTTTATACTGACTGATGTTTTGTTTGTCGGTATTTTAGGAATACATGAAAGTGTACAAAAAGTAAAGTGACATTTGAAGAATAAAGCTAATCTATTAAATAGGATTTATTTAGATAGAACTTTACAATGGGTAAAGTTCCATTTTTCTATTTTTGAAAGGTATGTGAAAAGTAAATTTTTATTCTATTTTACCCTTAGTCTATGGTACAATTTATTAATTATTTGTGATTATTTGCAAAACCATTGATCCTATTTTGGGATAGCAGCTCTAGCTTCTTGGTTTTCCTTAATTGGGGGTTATCAGGAAGTGGGGTCGTTACAGTAATCCTATAGCGTCATATGCCCCATCCGCAGTGGACAGTCGCCACGTCTGGATCTCGGTGGCTAATCGGAGCGGCTAGATCTTTGGAGTCCTCTAAACCTGGGTACTCATGTGGAGAGTCAAAGAACTCAAACTTGTTGTGCATCAATGGACCTACCGAAGATGTCCACTGATTGATACAACTCGTAACTCAAGTACCACTGGAATCCCCAGTTGGTGTTGGATACCAATCATCTAAGGAGTCTTCCCTCATTGGCATAGACTCCCACACCCAACTAGTGTGTTGCAACTTACCTCGGCTTACATGATACCTCTAGTAGGGAAGCACATTTCCTCCCCACAATGATTCCTCATGTGAGGATTTTGTAGGGTTCAAGGCAACTAAATGTCAAATCAACTCTTAAAATTCATGATTTAATCGTCACATAAACATTTCTTAATCGATCTATCTAAACAATTCATCTTATAGATCATCTGGAATATGTATTTCAAATTAAACTATTGAGCACCACTACATCACATACTGAGAAATAATGATATGAAAATACTTGATTGACTAAATTCCTTATTCTAAGTTGTTCACTTTCCTCATTCACATATCACATGACATACATAAACATTTAATACATCATAAATTGTCCTTAAATAAAGGTTGCTTTCAACAATTCACACATGACCAAACATATATATATGAAACCCAAGAATGAACTGAACTAGGGTTTCCACACCATTCACTAATATCTCATGCATCAAGAATAAACTTGTACAAATGAATTTATAATGATAAAAGAATCACATCATTTGAATTTCATGAAGTCTATTCACAAACATCCAACTTTCCATCCATCTAGGGTTTCACCCTCTTTATTGAGATATCAAGCAAAAATTGATAACATCAAATGAAATTGAGGATAGTATCAGACATATCTGTACTAATCATTCGTATAAATAACCATTCACAAATAAGGAGATTCAAATAGGAAATGTTATTTATTCAATTATACAACAATTTCATACATAACTGAAAACCTTAGATTTCGGTATATTCTTATAAATTGTACAATAAATTTAAGAATTCTTTTTATATAGTTTGCATAAATTTCAAATATGATTTTATCATTATGAATTCATCACAATAGGAAAACAATTCATTTCTACATCATCTTTCATAAGCTTAAACTGAAAGGCAGATTTAGGGTTTGTCGTCGCATACTAATGAATTAAAGATTAATGTGGACTTAATATAATTTATGAAATCTAATGTTTAAAATAAGTACCTACTCAACTAAGGTGTGAAATCATGTTAAAATCGTATCTCAAGAACTAAAATTCTATATTCCATATCGAACTCCTAGCAATTCGCCACTTTCTTCTCCCTTTCAACTCAGAAACCCTAAGAACGGAGAATTATGGAGAAAGAGTGAGAAAATGTGTTTGATACCATTTTGAATCAAATCATAGGAGGAAATGAATCTTTACATGTGAAAAAAGAATCGCCAAGAAAAGATATCTATATATGAAAAACTTACTTGATTTCATCAACTTTAGGAAGAGCAAACCCTAGATCGTCATTTTCACCAGTTTCTCCACTCAAAACCTTGACTCTTACTCTCCCTCTAGGATTTCATTTTTATAGACTGAATCACAGATTATGAGAGCTCCTAGTGTATTAGGTTGATCATGTAGAGCAATTAAGGTGCTTGGATCAATTCCAAATTGACCCTACTAATACTTTCTCCTATTTCAGCAGAATTTTCTGCCATAAAAATGTTACTGAATATCATTTGATAGTCAAAAATTATCCAAATATTATGAAAACATAGTATCATGTTTGTAATTGAGTTGCAGATATCCAATAAAATTTTAGACCATTACGAGCTACAAATATATAACTTAAAATCAACAGTGCACTGCTATACTGCAATCTACAAAATAGTCAGTTGAAGAATAGACATACTTAAACACACCCAAAACGGTCGTGCAAGGTAACACGCCCACAATAAGTCGGATCCAGAATGATTTTTCTTCCTACCATAGTCTTGGTGCGTTGAATCCATCACATTTGAGTATAAAGACGGTCAACACTTCTATTTATCCAAAACTGTCATTTGGCCTAGAATGACTGTGCCACCAACTCCCTTACAGGGATGTGATACCCCCCACATTCGTGTTACCCAATCCTCCAATCCCATTTTCATGGTTCTTTCAATCACTTCACCCATTCCACCTAGGCATAGCATGTTGGGAAAAACCCTAATTTTAGCTGACTTGGGTTTCTACTTCTCATACCCTAATTATTCAAAATGAAAGCATGCTTGGAGTTATCATCAGATTTAATGCAACATAATTTAAATACCATACTTAATAAGGTTTAATCAATTGTCAATATAATTAAGCATGCAACAATCCACGTAAACTCCAATATACTAATTAAGAACATATGCAGTCATAACAATTCTTTCCTCATAAAATGTTTCATCCTTGAAACATAAATACACAAGAAAAGTACATTCAAGATTTCTTTTAAACTTCTAAAATAGTATACATCACCACATTCTTGTATTTCATATGTGAATGGTGTTTTCATCATTCAATCCTTTAATTCTCTACTAATCACAAGAAATTTAATATTAAGACCTCTCAATGATGGCAAAAGAATTTTCTATGTGACAATCAATAGTAGGAAAGAGAAGAGAAATCAACCATTTTCAATCGTGTCATACTCTCTTGAGGTGTTACCTCAGTACTGGTAATCTAATCTAGATATCTCATTTTATACGATTCAATCTATGCTATTGTAGTTTATCACATCTGAGTTACTAAAGTAAGTGCACTTTTTGTTTCAAATTTACTATTGTGTTACTTCAATAGAAAAGTACTTATATGTTGCGACTAGATTGAACAACAACTATATGGTACTGAGTTAGATTACTAGTATGAATGACTAAAATCATAACACCCTTCTTATTTAATATATTACTCACACATGTACAACCAAAATCATATGTAAAACAAATTTACATCCCTTAATGTGCCCTCAACAAATTATACTTCTAAAAACAAATTCACTATGGTCGCTTTTCCATTCTGATTTGCATCCCCTATTCTCCGCACTTGTTTCACCCTCCCCCCCAGGGAAGAACCATCCCTTGATGTGCCTTCACCAAATTATACTTCTAAAAATTATTTCACATTCTATTGAAAGTCATTTTTTCTATACTTTCTCTTCTGTTCACTACTACTTGCTTCTTCTTACTTATCCTTCTCGTTTTGATCATATATAATAATCATCTCTAACATTAAAAATATTCGAGGTAATAATTAATTATTCATCATTCTTTCTATCACTACAAGAATTTTCTTTTAGATTACACTTTTCTCATGTCGCACTTCTCCTTTTTCTCAAATCATGCTTCTTACATTTCAAATCTATTTATTATCCCCCATTCTTAGTCATCTCCATTTTGTTTTATCTACCTTATTTATTTGCTACCTTTAAATACTTGATTACCATCACTGCTAGTTTCTTCTCATATAACTGATCTCTAGATTTTATTTATAATGATGTTAGTACTCAAGGTCAAATCACTAATGACATCTTTTAAACTACTTCAAACCTACACTTTCTAGGGTTTGATCCTTATTCAATAACATGATCTAGTTGTGACATGATATTACTCCTTATTTTGATATGCAACTTCTCTAGAAGTTTACCAAAGTCTTCCAAATCTCTATCACTTGAATTTCCTTTCTCTTAATTGTCCTTTCTAATATGTTACTTTCCTGTTGGAGTTTCATCATCATTCCATATTGTGCCATCATTATATTCAAAATATGTATCTACCATGGTTGTTATGTATCATTTAGAATCCATTCTCTTATCAGTTCACCCCCTCATTATTGTCATTAGGAAGGATACAAATGAGAAACTGGTTTTGAGATTTAGAATTTCAATCATCAAGTATTCACTTACACATTCCCTAGATCTAGTTTTAATTAGTCATCATCAAGAAGACCATAGGGTTTAGCATCTTCTCACATCTCACAATTTACTCTTTTTTTAATATGTAATACTCCCTCATGTTTCAAACTCTTCTTTAATTTCCGTCATCCTATTACTCTATGCTACTCTTTCATATATCATTATTAGATTTTACTTATCTCTTATGATCATGTTGCTCGTTCAATGCATGATAATATATTCCATGCCATATATATTTCTTACTATCCTATTACTATTATTAGGTTGAAATTCTAAATCAATATTTTTCCTACTAATTTCATCTTATGTTTAATACATTACATATCCTTCATTTTCAAATCAAATGGCTCATGCACGAGTCACACATTGTCTTTCTGGTAATCAAAATATCCTATTCAGAATATAAGTCACCTTTTTATGACTTGAACATTTTTTTAATTGCACCTTTATTCTACTTTTGAAAACTAGTTTCATTATATTTCTATGAACTTATTGAGTATATCCAATTGAAACTAGCTAGTTACTCCATTGAGAATTTAATTCAAAACAATAGTAATGATTAGTGCATTAGAGTTCATAATATAATGACACATTCCATTCTCTCTATTATATTATGTAACCTTCTATACTTAATCAAACTCATCATTTCCAACATTTCTCTTTGTTTCATTTGAGTTTCTTACTATAATCTTATAACTTACATGTTCATCTAGCTCCCCTCACTCTAATTCTTCTAAGAATTCTCCACTTCTATATACTTGTTATACACTTAACTCTTTCTTCTATTTCCCCTTTTGTTTCATATTGAAGAAAATGCCCCATTTAATTTTATAATTCGTGTCTCTTTATTCATTCTTTGTTCTTCATTTTGTATGTTACATATTAATATAAATCTTGTATCTATATTCCCTCTACCTTCATTCACAATTTAGGGTTTTTTATATGAGGCTCCAAAGTTTGATCTTAGATATCAATTCCAAATGATTCTTAGTTATTTTAGTCATTCTCTTATATCTCAATATCTTAGTTTGTGTACATACTCATTACATTGTGATACTACCTCTAAATTGTTTAATTACTCTTATTATATTAATAAATAAGAGTCATTAGTTCTCAGTGACGTATCCTACTAGCCGAACCAGGCCGAATGAACAGTCTTGAAGACAAGATTTATTCATGATTAACAAACTCCTATTTATCTCACACATAGGGAAAACTCATTTAAATATAATTTCTAGTCTACTTGACACAAGGAATGTAAACATAACTGAAGTAAATTCATAGTTTACAGTAGTATTAAGAAACCACATATATCTCTAAAAATTGAATATCCAAATTCAAATATATAGGAGTATTTATGTTGGTGTCCAATCAAAACAACAATATAAAATAATAGTTGTAGCTCATTCTATCCTTATGCCCTTATCCATTCATTACTTTTCGGTTTCCTAACCCTGTCACTTTTAGGATTTCTCTCTATCCCATCCTTCCTCTAAATACCTAGCCAATGAATCTATAGTAGAATAGACAGAGTAGCTCGATACTGGTTAACCTAAGTATTCAGATATCAAGCCAGGGTATCCTAATACTTAGACTTCCCAAAAATATAGACACAACACCTCCTAACTACCACACTTATGACTCAAAATTTCTATCCTAATGGTCCCTGACAACTCAACCTCAACTCTGATACCAAGTTGTTACTCCCACATCCCAAATAACATCCAATCATGATATTAAGGCGTAAATTGAGGATTTAACATAATACAAAGATCATTCCTAACTTTTCTTTAATTTTAAAACTCTTTCTTTCATCACATTCAATCACATAAACTAACCTTGCAAGGAAAATAAAACATTGATTTCTCTAATCTATTTCCAACAATAAAGATACATATATGAACATTCATTCTATTTCTCACACTTCCATGTACATTAGACATGATTATTGTAAGGAAACAACTTTACCGATCATCATTTATAGCTCTCACACTTCTGTACAAGGACCTAGAGTGACAAGGACAGATTGGACTTGACTGATCTGATATATGACTCATGTGAAAAATCTACTATGATGCATTGACATCTTCATATAACATGGTTTCCCTAAAAGTATTGTGATTAGAGAAGTGATCATACTCGCTCAGTGAATCAGTACTTCAAATAAACAATTTAAAACACTTTAACAGTCAAAACATATATTATTGAGCTATTGAATTTACAATAGAATATTAATGAGATATACTTGCACTAAACATTTATAGACATATATATGGAAGGATACTCTAGGTATCTATAAAGAATAAATCAATAACTGAACAAACTTGATTAATCACAAAGGAAATTAGTAATTCATAAACATATAAACAATAAAGGTATAACTACACACATGATTAATCTCTCATTCATCTTATTATTCCCTAAACCCACCTGAAGTGTACCATTACATGTGAAATCATCACAACAAGTTGTTATCTCACTATACTATGCTTAGAAGCATGCCACGGTTCCTAAGCCTATAGTATCATCTACCCCGTCTATAGTGGGCACTTGCCACGTCTGGCTCTCGATGACTAATGTGAGTGGAAGAATATTTGAACTTCTCCTCCAAAATTGGTACTCAGGAAGAGAGTCAAAGCACTTTGTTTTGTTGTGCATCAGTGGACCTACCAAATATGTCCATTAATCTCCACAACTCATAACTAAGGTACCACCGACATTCCCGGTTGGTGTCGGATACCAATTATATAAGGAGTTTGTGCTCACTGGCCTAGAACCCCCACCCAACTAGTGTTCTACGACTTACCTCAACCTACATGATACCTCTAGTAGGGAAGCACATTTCCTCCCCAAAATGTAGGCAACATGTGATAAGGAGCAATGTCTTAGCATAGCCTATCTAAACAGAGTACGAAGATGTAGGGTTAGAGGATCTCCTTGTCTTACTCCTCTCATCTCCTGGAATGGTTGCAGATTCTCCCCTTTCCATGCTATGGATATTTCACTCGATGAAATGATATTCATGATGACATGAACAATGTTTTCTGGTATAGTTGTGCATAGTAGTGTTTCCCTGACAAACACCCAGCTGAGTCTATCATACACCTTTGCTAGATCCAACTTGATTACCATGCTTTGCTAGCCATTCTTCTTGGCTTCCATAGTATGGATCACCTCTTGAGTGAGGTTGATGTTATCCGATATTCTCCTGCCAGGTATAAAATTAGATTGAAAAGGTGAAACCCAATTATCCAAGTGTGGTTTAATGTGCTCTACAATTATCTTAGAGATAAGTTTAAGACTGACATTGTTTACGGCAATTGGTCTAAGTTGGGCACAAGTCTCCGACGTGTTGTTTTTGGGGATCAGGATCAAGGTTGCTTTGCCCATTGATTGTGGTATTGGTCTTCCATTGAAGCATGACTCCATTGATTTCTTAATAGAAGTTTTGATGTTGTTCCATTGATTCTGAATGAACCCTGCACCTATGCCATTTGGCCCCGACACCTTAATCGGGTTGAACATCATGATGGTTTTGTAAATCTTAGCTTCAGTTAGGTCATACAGTTGTTGATCAGTTAGTGTTGGGAATAATCCTATATAGTTTGCTGCTTTTGATTGTGTTCCTGGAAAATCCTCCTCCTTGAATAGTGTAATGAAATGGTTCCAGATAAGGTGTTTGAGATCTTGCTCATCATCAGTCCACTCTCCTTCCTCGTTATTTATTTTGGTTATGGTGTTCCTTCTTCTTTTCCCCCTGACAATAGCCTGATAATAGGTTATGTTTGTGTCACCTTTCTTCATCCAGTCGCACCGTGCTTTCTACCGCCATTCCTCAATTTCCTGGTTTTGCAGCTCCATATATTCAAATTGTAGATTTTTTATGTATTGATCAAGCTCTCACGAGTAGTTCCTACTCAGAATTTGTTGATACCGCCCAATATCATTCATCAAGTAATGTTTTCAACTTCCTTCCAATCTCCTCTCTTCTTTGTCCCACTAAGAAGATGCTTCCATGAACTTTTTGCTAGCTTTTGTAAACTCCTCCTCATGATCCCATGCATTTTCCATAAGGTCAGGGAACAATGATCTGGTGACCCACATGTTGCTCATCTTCGTGTGTCTTAGTCTGTGGTGTTGAAAATTCCTAGTTGTGCGTAGAAGTATGGGTGTGTGGTATGAAGCTATTCTCGATAGGACTTCTACATATGTGTCTGGGAATAAGTTCCCCCACTGATGATTGGCAACCACTTGATCGAGACATTCTTGAAGGATTCCTCTCTTGAAGGGCATTCTTGCTCATGTGGCTCCTAGATCCTCAAGCCCTGCATTAGCTAAACATTCTACAAACTCACGACAGCTAGATATACTGATATGGTGACTCCCCAGTTTTTCATTTGCTGCTAGGATTGTGTTAAAGTCTCCCATTACCATCCATGGTAGGGACGTCGAAGAGGCAATAGTATTAAGGTGGCTCCACAGAGCTCGTCTCAGCCTTTGTTTTGTGCTAGCGTAAATGAAGGTGATCAGATATCGTTTGTTGATGAGGCAGTGCACAAACTACTGGTGGACCGCCAAAACATCAACCGGTCCCACCCTATTTTTCCACATGACTCATATTCCTCCCAAAAAAACCCTCGCCTCCACTCTATGTGATGCGTCAAAACCCAGGCAACGGACAATTCGATCAACATTTGTTCCACTGGTTATTGTTTCAATGACTGACATAATATCAATCTGATATTTGGTTGTAATCGTCTTTATAGTAACTTGGGTGTCTTCTGAACAGATCCCCTAGACATTCCATGAAGCACATATAATGGTTAAGTTTGGATGTTTTTTGGTTGGGCATTATTGCCCTCTTCCTCTTCCACTTGGCTTGTATCGTTGTGTTTCTTGCCTCTTTTCCTTGAGCCAGTTCTGACGAACTCCTTAGAAGAGAAGATATTCATGTTTCTTATGTGGATTCCCATGCTTCCTCCTCCTTGTGGTGTGGTGTTTTGAATGTGAGCTCCCTTTCCGAAGCAGAAGGTCGGCTGATCATGTGTACCTCCTGTAATGATCACATCATCTTCTGTTGGAACTTCAATTGCTCTATGTTGTGCATTGGTGTTGTTGTTCTCTCTTTGGATTTCTTTTCCTTTATTCATTTCCTATATAGATCTATTAACTACATCTGTGTTTCCACTACCAGTGTTTTCCTCTACAGTGTTCAGGGGAACTAAATGTCTAATTCACTCTTAAAATTCACGGATCAATCATCACACCAACATTTCTTAGTTTATATTTGTAAATAGTTCATTTTATAAATTATATGTAATATTAACCACAAAATGAACTATTGAGCATCACTACATCACATATTGAGAAACATTGATATATTAATACTTGATTCACTAAATTCCCTATCCTTAGGGTTTCATTTGCCTCATTGATATATCACATGACTCGCAAAAAGATTTAATACATCATAAGCTTTCATTGAATAGAGACTACTTTCAACAATTCACACATAAACAAACATATATATGGAACATTGGAATGAACTTAACTAGGGTTCCCACGCCATTCACTAAAATGTCATGCATCAAGAATAACCTTGAATAACTAAATTTATAATGATAAAAGAATCACATAAGCTAAATTTATAAAGTCTATTCACAAACTTCCAACATTCCATTCATCTAGGGTTTCACCCTCTTTATTGAGATATGAAGCAAACACATTGATAACATAAAATGAAATCCAATATAGTATCTTACATATTTATACTACACATTTAGATAAATTAGTCATTCATAAACAAGAAGATTCAAAGATCCAAATTCTTCATCCAATTATACAAAAATTATAGACATAATTGAAGACCCTAAATTTTGGTATATTCTTATAAATTCTACAATAACTTTAAGAATTCTATTTTAGAAGATTTCCATCCCTTTCTAATATGATTTTATCCTCTAAAATTCATCACAATAGGAAAACAATCCATTTCTAGATCATCTTTCATAACCTTAAACTAAAAGGCTGAACTAGGGTTTGTAGGCGCATACCAAGCAATTGAAGATTAACAAGGATTTAATCAAATTTTGTGCAATCTATTGTTAAATGAAGTACCTACTCACCTGAGGTGTAAAAACACCTTAAAAACATAGCTCCATAACTGAAATTCTAGAATCCATATCAAACTCCTAGAAATTCACTTTGTTCTTCTTCCTTTCAACTCATAAACCCTAGGAATGGAGAATTACAGAGAAAGAGTGAGAAAAGATAAGGATTTGTTAGATTAGAGGAGGGATAGAATCTTAACATGTGAGAGAAGAATCACCAAGAAAAGATATCTACCGATGACAAACTTACTTGATTTCATCAACTCTAGGAAGAGGAAACCCTAGACCGCCATCTTCACCACTTTCTCCATCCAAACCCAAACTCTCCCTCTCTCTCTAGGATTTGTTTTCTCTGGAATGAATCAAGAATTATGAGAGATGCTAGTATGTTATGAGATGATATATAGAAATTGAGGTGCTTGGTTTAATTGCAAATTAACCCTACTTATACTTTCTTTTATTGCAGCAGAACTTTCTATCATAAAAATGTTACTGAATATTGTTTAATAATTAGGTCAACACTCATCCAAAAATTAAGATAAAATTGTATGGTATTTTTTATTGAGTTTCAGAGATCCAATAAAAATTTCAGATCATTCTAAGCTACAAATAAATAACAAAGTCAAACAATGCATTGTTATACTACAATATGCAAAATAGTCGGTTGAAGAACATAATAACCTAGACACACCTAGAACGATCATGCATGGTAACACTCTTGTTCTAGGATGGACCGAGAATGGCCGTGCTTCTACCACGTGGTTCCTTAGAATCCATCAAATTTGAGTATAAAGATGGTCTACACTTCTATTTCTCCAAAACTATCGTGTGGCCTAGAATGCCTGTTCCACCAACAACCTTACACTAACGTGCTACCCACAACAGTCATTCTACCCAAGTCTCCAATTCCCATTTTATGGTCCCTTTGATCACCTCGACTATTCCACCTAAGAACGGGTGTGTTGGGCAAAAACCCTAATTTTGTTCGACTAGGGTTTATACTTCTCAAATCCTAATTATTCAAAACTTAAAGCACACTTGGAGTGCCCATTAGGTTTACCACAACATAATTGAGCTACCATCCGTGATCAAGTTTAAGCAATGATCAATCTATTTAAGTGTGTTATCATCTAGATAAACTCTAGTTTACTAATTAAGCACAAACACGGTCATAATAGATGAATTGTTTTGATCTTATCAAAAGATTTAGCCAAGACATGTTGATACTACACTATTATGTCTTCTTCTTACTAGTTATGTCTGTCATGGGCGACACATACTCAACATTGTGTTGATTGTTTTCCTAAATTATTCACATCCATATGTAGTATGGATATGTGAATGGTGATCCACATGGAGTGAGAATGCCTGTTGGGTGGATAGTTGTTGTGGTTCCTATATAGTGATGTACATGTCCAGTTACAATTTACCTTCAATTTGCAAAATCCTATTAAAAGTTATTCTTTTGTATTTATATACAATTAATATATTTTGAATGTAGACCTCCAAGGAGTGCACCACTGAAAAGTATAACTCTGATGGGGAGAAGGAAGGGGAACGAAGACACCATGACTACACACCTCAAGCAAACACTTAGAACTAGGACTCATGACAATCACAGAAGCATAGGAAAGGCGGAAGGAGGAGTAATAATAACCATCAAACTGCAGTTGCTGTAAGTACAAGCAACATGTTCACTAATCTTGAGGATGAAGGCGGGAAGCAAGCAATAGAGCCAAGCACAGATAAAATTCCTGACAAGAGAGGGACCACTAGGCACCCTAAACGCACCGAGAAAGTATGGAGGAAGAAGAAACTTGTTAGGGAGGAAGACAAAGTAGACCATCCAGAAAGTGTGCTACAAAACATAACCAATGTATCTACTCTGCCCAACATGAATAAAATCTGTACCGAGAGGTCAAAGGAGGCTCACATCGCTGTTTACCCTGACGTGGATGAAGTGGTGGAAGTCATTGAAGTTAATGAAGGAGAACCAAAAATTGAGATGGATGACTCGATCAACATGGAGGAACCAACAAAATAGATGTCTCAAGTGAAGATCTCAGTCGCATTAACGACATCTTGGCTATAAACATTCCTATTGTTCCAGCACGGAAAACCAAAGGCAGCAGTGCAAAAATGAAAAGGCAAGGAAAGCAACAAGCCCCCACGCCCTCCGAGCCCCACCGCCACAGTCCCACACTACCTAGCACAGAGACCTGAGAAGAACTACCTCCTGCAGGTAACACAACCACAAATTCATAGCCCCCATCACCTGAGCCACCACTTGTAGAGGATGATAACAAAGAGAACCAGATGCCTCCTTCACCCGGTCCCAGTGGTCTCCCAGAGCCCACTGAAAACAACAATTAGTTGGTTAATGATAGACATGATGTGCTGGAATTTATGAGGAGCTGGAAAGAAGGATACCCACAGAAATCTCAAAGAGCTTATGTCATCATACAAGCCCAAGATTGTCTATATCATTGAGCCTTGGGTGAGCGGACTGAAAGCTTCACGCATCATATCTAATCTGGGGTTCAATAGATCCTTCAGAGTTGAAACCACGGGCTTTGCCGGAGGGATCTGGGTGTGCTGGAATATCCTCGACTGCTCATTCCAAATTGTTAACTATCATAGATAGTTCATCACATGTTGTGTTAACAACTCCACCTTGATCACGTTTGTCTATGCTAATCCTCATATTAACATTCACAATCTTTTATGGAAGCACATCATCCAAATGGGGGAGACCTTCTATAAACCTTGGATCATGTTGGGAGACTTTAATACCACATGCAATCCTGAGGATAAAAGCAACAGTACACATTACAACCATTCTGAGGCCAGACTATTCCAGGAAACTTTGACAATGGCAGGTCTCACTGATCTTGGTTTCTCAGGCCCAAGATTCACCTTCAAAAGAGGGATCCTACAGCAACGCCTTGACATAGTTGTAGCAAACCATGCGTTTCTGCAACATTATGAGAAGTTCACGGTTAAACACCTTCCGAGTATGCAATCTGACCACAACACACTGCTTGTGAAGTCTCGCACCCCTACTAAAGGCAACGCAAGGTTCATAACAAAAGCCAACTGGACCCATGACAAGGGACTTAAGTCCTTACTAAAGAACAACTGGGACTCATCGGAAAACTTCAACACTGCCCTTGGCAAAGTCAAACACTCTATCATCAAGTGGGACAGGCAACAGGTTCTGGAAAAGAAAAGGAATAAGACTGTGCTCAAGAGGAACATCATGAAGCATGAGAAAGAGCTTTCCATCTGTTACAACCCGATCACTGACGGCATATATACAGACATGAAAGTTGAACTCGACTTGGCACTGAGAGAAGAGGAGGAGAAATGGAAAATGAAAATCCACATAAACTGGCTTACCAACGGAGACTGCAATACTAGATTCTATAACATCTATGTGAAACAACGCCCGAGGAGGAATACAATTACCTCCCTTCAAAACAAAGCAGGTATATGGATCACAGAGGAAGATGATCTCAAGAACATGGTGTACAGTCATTTCCTAAACTTGCTTACAGAACTGGTCCAAGGCAGAGGTGCAGCCATAGCTGTTGTTCCCGGCCACTTCAAGAAACTTACAAACTGTCAGAAGAAGAAGGTTGCAATAGATCCTTCTGAAGATGAGTGCGTGGACATACTCAAGGAGGTAAACCCCTATAAGGCAGCTGGCCATGATGGGATCACAGCCTTGTTCTTGATCCATCACGGGGACTCGGTGAAGCAGTCCATGCTCAAGATACTACAAAGTGCTTTATGAGGAGAACCCCTTCCCGTAGAGATGTGCAATGCCACCATGGTCTTGATACCCAAAACTCAACACCCTACAAGTTGTGACCACCTACGCCCTATATCCCTGAATAACTTCAGCCTTAAACTTATTTGCAAGATTGTTGCAGAACGTCTAAAGACTTATCAACCTGGGTGGATTTTTCAAGAACAAAGTGCATTTGTCCCTGGACGTCGCAATACGGATAACATAGCCCTCACACAGGAGATTATCCACATGATGAAAACGAAACGGGGGAGAAAGTACATGGACATTAAAATAGACATGTCCAAGGCCTATGACAAACTTGCTTGGACCTTCATTATTGATACCCTCCAGAAGCTAGATCTACCAGGCAACATTGTAACTTACATTATGAACTCCATCACGACTGGAGAGTGTGAGGTCCTTTGGAATGGTGATAAATATCAATCCTTCAAACCTAGTCGTGGACTCCGACAAGGGGACCCGTTGGCCCCTTACATCTTTGTGATGTGCATTGAATGCTTAAGCCAAATGATACATGCTCTATTTCAAAGCGGAGAATGGGTACCCGTTAAGCTCAGATGGCAGGGGATCGAAGTATCCCACCTGTGCTTTGCTGATGATCTGATTCTGTTTGGAAAAGAATCATGTGCCCAGATGCACATAATCAAACGATGCTTCTAGGAGTTTGAAAAGGCATCCGGGGAAGCCATCTCAATATCCAAAACCCAAGTATTCTATGCACACAGTGTTCACCGGACAGGTAGAACCCACATCAATAGAATCGGCAAATTCCATGAGACGGAGGACCTCGGGAAATATCTTGGAGTACTTATAATCCACAAGTGGGTGACTAAGAAGACATACACTGGTATGCTTGATAGAATCGAGAGCATAATGAATGGATGGGCTGCAAAATGTTATCCCTCATTGGCAGATGCTGCTTGGCCAAGTCCACCCTTGAGGAAATTCCGACTTATACCATGCAAACAGTGACTCTTCCTCTCACCCTATGCGAACGTATAGATAGCAACATCAGGCGGTTCATTTGGGGAAGCTACCACAAGAATCATCCTATGTCCCTAGTGGCCTGGGACAAGGTAACCAGCATAAGAGAAGATGGCGATCTAGGACTCAAGACTATGAGAGAATGGATCACAACTTTAATAGCCAAAAATTCCTAGGAAATAGCCACCAACCGGAGGTCTATTTGGTGCAACTTCATGAGGAGACGATATCTAGAACACTCAGAAGGAAAAGGAAGTAATCTATCTAGGCTAGCTCAGGCCACCTTGAAATTTAAGTCCTTTATCAATGAAAATTCCTACCTAGTTATTCACAACGGAAATACCATCAACTTCTGGGAGGATGTTTGGGTGGGGGTGGGAATTATCCTTAAAAACAAAGATTTGCACCTAATTCCTGAAGCGTTGGCAAACCTATCTGTTGCAAGCGTCGTTATGGACACAGGAAGCTGGGATACTGAGTTCCTGCAATATCAGCTCCCAAAAAGGGAAGTGACCCAAATACTAAACTTGGAAACTCCAAAGAATACTAACATGGATAATAGGCATGTGTGGGCTGCCACACCAAATGGCCAATTCTCTATTAAATCTGCATATCATATCCTGCGTAGACATCACAATATCCATATTGAAGGAGAATGGAACACTGTGTGGAAGACCCGAGTGGCTGCCAAAGTCAACTACTTCACATGGATTACCTCACATGAGGCGTTGTTAACCAAAAAGAGAAGAGTTCAACACAACCTTGCCTCAAGAAGCACATGTGAAAGATGTAATTCCAACGAGGAAACTTTAGCCCATGCTCTACGAGACTGTCAAATATCCAAGGAAGTTTGGACATAGCTCTATTCTGATCACCTCCCACATGAGTTCTTCCTGTAGAGCCAGCAAAGTTGGATTACCACACAGTTGAAACATGGTGACCAGAAAGCACAATTGTTCATGATAGCTGAGTGGAATCTTTGGAAAGCGAGGAACAATACTATTTTTAACAACTTGAACACCCTGACCTGTCATTTGGTACAAAGAATCAAGCGTGATGCGCTTTTGATGAACTGAGCAGCACTGAACAAAACTCCGCCTAGGCAGTGCCCGAGCGAACGCTCCTGGAGAAGATCCCTGCCAGGGGTAGTCAAGATAAATATAGATGCGGCCTGGACCGCACAAAAGTCCACAGTAGCAATTGTTGGATGGGACCATGAAGGGAAATGGATCGGTGCACATGTGAGGAAGATGACCACCAACTCCGCCTTGCATGTCGAGCTCACAGCTGTGGACATAGCACTTGAGATAGCTCACATGTCTGGGATAAAGAAGGTCTGTATAGAAATTGATTGCAAGGTGCTCGTAGAAATGCTTCATTCAGATGTAACGGAAAACCCCCACTTTTCCATCATTCTTGAAAGAATCTAGTAAAGGATCATCATGCACTCATAGTGGGAGGTCACCTACACACCTAGAAGTTGTAACAGAATGGTCGATACCTTGGCCAAGAACCACCAAAAACACACCACTAGCTGCTTTACCTATGTAAGGCCGTCGGATTGGCTATCAACCAATCTTGATGAAGAGTCATGTAATGGTAGTAGTACTACCAAGTTTATTATTCTAACAAACCTGTCATTTTGTAATACCTTTCCCTATTGGCTTGCACGAGGAGGGAAAGATGAACAAATAGCCTCCTTGCTATATATATATATATATATATATATATATATGTATGTATATATAGAATGTTTATGTGACTATCTCATATGAAACTCATTTGACTCTCTTATGGGTACACTTTAGCTGCCTTAGATAGTAGTCTCAAATTTCTATGATGATATATAGGGATGTTACAACATATTTTTTCTTATTGAAGGTATTTTTTGTTGATGCATACTTAATAGAATCATGATATGGCACTCAAGAGCTATAGTGTAGTTTTTGTATGCTTGATGTACAAAGTGTAATATGTAAATACTCGACCACTTCAATAGTAACTAAAATTCCAATATAACAATTTAATATTTTTTAAGTTGATATTTCAATATAATATTTTTATATCTTGGATATCATTCTTCATGTTTTCAATTAAGTTTCATGTATAATTTGGTTTCATGTATAATTCACTTGTATATTATACTTTTATTTCTTGTTGGTAGGTTTTTAAGTCTTATGTGGATATTAAATGTCATCTCTATTTTACCGCTCAATTCTACTTAAAATTGATGATCTCTTGTGTATTGAACCATTTCAATGGGGAATAAGAAAATGTAAGTGAAATTGAATTGTGTATAAGGTGTATATTGCATGTAAAGTGGGCCTGCAACAAGGAGTTTCCAAGTGCATACATAAAAATATGTAAACTTTCATGTTTTTATTATTCATTAAAGAATCAAAAATATAGGTAAGGACCATATTTGAATAAAATACTTGAACTTATATGTACTAGTGGTTTTCATTTCATATGCTGACACCAAAAGATATATCGCTTGAAGATTTTTTACTAACACGGGAGATGTTAGAGTGTTACAACACCCTCCAAGGTGTCTCTTAGAAAAATGACATGTTGCATATATTTTAATTGCATCTCTACAAAACATCTATTCTAGTATGATTGTCTTTTTATCCATTACAGATGCATTTAAGCTTTAACTTTTCTATATTACCATTTTCAAATGCATAGTGTTTCTTATGGATGATCCTAGATGTTGATTATAGTATGATGGCCTATAAGTTAAAGTTGATTGCATGTGCAAAGTGATACATATTCTAATTATTGTTTGCATTTTCCATTTAAAATTTATCTTTCATTCTAGATTGAAAATTGTTGTTCTTAAGTTTTTTTATAATTTAGTTATTGTATTTAGTCTCTTCTTATTTCACTGGGCATATCATGTGCATTGCACAATTTTTACGATATTAGACTAAATTGAAGATAGAAAAGACATCTTCTTATCATTGTATATAGTTGAAGTAGATGATATTAGATATATTACACAACTATGCTGTGAGCAAAACAAGTTAAAAATAAAAGACACATGTGAAAACTTGTTTTTGATAATTTCATAGTAGTGTTAAGGAAGAGGGTCACTAAAATGAGAATAAGAGATAAAAGAAATGATGATGGGTTTGGCAAATATCACTTCACAAATACTTTCTTACGTCTCATTGGGGTGACCACATCATATACCTCTTCCTACAATGGTTGTGCCACACTTCAAACCTTAACAACCATAGAAATATGACGTGATGTGATGTAGAGATTGAGCGGTCTTGTAAAGACTTGAACTTTATGATCAAATATTTACAAAGTATACCAAAATTTTAAACAAATCTTTATTACAATGATACTTTTTCATCAGAATCGCGGAAGCTTGTTTATACATTGGATTACAAAACAAAATTATGAATAAGTCCTATCTAATCTTCAATCTACAGAGGTCATCTCTTTTATGTCTCTTCTACGTATTCTTCAAGCCACCTATCCATGAATGCCCAGAGCAAATGAAACCACAAATGGACACCATAGAGGGAAAATATGGGTCAGCAAAGGTGGTACTAAATCCAATTATTGAGCTATAAAATACATAGTTACAAAATATGATTCAGGTATAATACGGATTCCGGGAGGGGACTATTTGGTGGACTTATTTTAGCCACATGGGAAAAAAGTATCAAAGTTTCTCTATATATAATTCAAGATGGTATTCACAAGGTTAAATATTATACTAAATTGTCCAACTTCAAGATATCAAAATATTCAAAATGGTATTCACAAGGTTAGCAATTACAAAAAGTTGTCCAGGTTTAAGATATCAAAATATTCAAATTATTTGCAACCAAATGATCAAATTTATATATTATGATTAAATAATGCCATATCATTTCTTTATCAATGACTACAATGCCATGTGTTCAATCATATATGAGATAATGACACAGTAGCCTACTATTTTAACTAGTATATTGGGGACCACTAACCCATTACAACATGTACACAAGGCAACGGGTTGTACCCAACCACTAGGAGCCAAAGCCCTAAATGGGCCAAATCTCAAAAGGACCAAATCCCAGGGAGTCAAACCTCCAAGAATTCAATTCCACTACTATCCTAGTATTTTAGAAAATCCAACAACAATGAATTTTGTGGTGGTGACCTTCCAAGGAAGAAAAGCCTTATAAAAAAGTTTAGGGTTCAACACCAAACAAGATATATGATTTTCAATAGAGAAACAAAATAACTCAACAACTAAATTGGGAATCCAGAACCTGAGAAATTCAAATCAAGATTCCAACATGGATTCAAGGATCCCAACATGACATGAATCTAGCAAGAGAGAATGTACTAGGATTTTTTGATGTTTCTTGGCTTGGAGTCAAATGTTGTTCAATTTGAGTTATTACAAGTTTTTGTCTTCATTTGGATTTATATTACACATTTTCTTCATTGTTATGGTTTCTATTTTCCATCTATGTTTATTCTAAAGTAGATATTTATTTCTTCTACAATCAAATGGTCAACTAATTCAAAGATACACATTTTATAAGATATGATTTATTAATCTATCCTCACTAAAGGAATCTAGGGTTAATTTCACATACATTCATATATGAATCATTAATACTTCTTATACTACTTCTTAGGTCTCATTTGACTATATCTAAAAAATATACATATAATAATCTTTTTAGGTGAATGAAAATGGTATAGTCCAATACCGAATCACAAATATGTTTGTCATCCATACTCATATGTATAAAGCATTCCTTTTAAAATTTATTATTTATTCTAAAATCTAATTAAAATGGAAAAGAATAATCTATTATTTGATATATCAGTATTAAAGATTTTTAGAATTATTTGTATACATATCATTTACATGAATGCATATACTTATGTGTTGTTGTGTATACTCATGACAAACTACTATAGAAAAGACAATCATGAAACCTATGCTTACTAGGATTAATCATTTTACATATTGCTAAGTATTATTACCTATATCTTTCTAATCTTTCATCATATTAGATCTGTATTGTTTACTATCATACATGATTTGCTACATGCAAAAGAATGGATGTGTATGATACCTTTATTATGGAGCTATTTAGTGATTATGTAATGGTTTTACTACATAGTCATATGCATCAAATTTATACACATGTAAATTATATAGGTAATACATGGTTGGATGGTTAAGATCATTTATTAATTATGAGTTACTTCTTTATATTAGATGTACCACTATACCAAATATTGAACTGAAAAGAAAACTAACGGTACCTCACTGATTGACCGAGGTAGGGTTGATCTAGATGCATGTTGCTACACCAACTACTGATGCAATAGTTATGAAGGTCATGTTGCAGGTCAACAAGGAAGGCTTGGTGGTGGAGGACCTTCCTATGGTGTTGCACTTCCATATTTGACTCTTGGTCTTAGGTTGACAATATTGTAGGATGCTTCATTGCATCCTGCCCAATGATCCTTAGTCATTAGTTTGTCTGAGTAGGTAATGACTTGGTCTAGATGGAATTGTCATATGTACTTTGTGACCAACTGGAGACACTAAACTTAATCGGGCCTTAGCATCATGGAGGTTGTGATGAGATGATTTCCAATCAGATTGCATAGTGCGAGATCAATGTTGGCTGGGGAGGTCAGGATAGAAAGATTGAAGATGGTGATGTTGTTGTGTACTACTGATATCTAAAGATGTTGCAGGGTAGGAATGATGATTTTTGACATCTAAAAGCTATAGAGGTGGGCTATAACCCCTGGGCCCACTTCCCAAGTCTCTAGCAGAGTTTTAGGCATGAAGATTGGCCCCACATATCAACATTAACCTTAACTTTATGTTTTATCCTCACTCACGTGCAAGCCAGTATTAACTTACTTACTGGCCACCCATTCTAGTACTACCCTGGGCTAAGCATGCTTAACTGAAGAGTTCTTAGGTGATGGGGTCCCAGAAAAGGAGGTGTACCTTGGTGATAAGGGTAGTCTAATTATTCCTTTTAATATCATTATGTCCAAATGTTACAATCTCCCCCACTTAGAATGTTGAAGTCCTCATCAAGGCTCAATGATATAGCCTCATAATCTATCCTCATTTTAGTGCAAACCTAGAATAGCACATGTACTCCAAGCTTCCATCTATGCCTACCGGCGTATGGATGGCTCCATCTACTAGGATAGCCCTTTCCAACATGCTCATACCCCACGGCTTAAGATTGGTGTGTCATGCCGATGTGGGACCCATCTACTCGAAGGGATTTGGCTCTGATGCCATTTGTAACATCTGGACCCACTGCCCAAGTCTCTAGTAGAGTTTCAGGAATGAAGAATGGCCCCACAGATCACCACTAGCCTTAATTGTGCACTTTGTCCTCACTCATGGGCAATCCAGGATAAACTTCCCGAATGGTCACCCATCCTAGTTATATTGTGGGTTGAGTACACTTAAACGTAGAGTTCTTTAGTGATGGGCTCCCTAAAAAGGAGGTGGACCTTGGTGATAAGGATAGACTAATTATTCCTTTTAAGATCATTCTATCTAAGGCCTCGATTCTTGGGACATAGGCCCTCGACTACCTTGTGATCCGGATGTATCCACCAATTCTGGAAGTTGATTACAGGTCAGGTTACTACCTACTTGGTTGCATGCAGTCAAATATTTGGGTTCATTGTCATCACTGAGGGAGGATACTTTGGGGCATAGTGACGACGACTAGTTTGTAGGTTAGCATTTTCTAGCTAGTTATATGGGTGAGAAATCCCTGGTCACTTTGTGGGTTGCGGGTGGCCAACTGTAGTTGATTGAACATTGTTGTAGGTTGGATGGTGATGTAGATCGCTGGTGGTAGAGGGATGGTGCTTTGGCAAGAGGATACCCACAGGTGTAGGGTTGTCAAAATCATGTAATGATTGTCAGAGTTGCAGGGGACGTCATGATCTGTAGGTTGTTCTAGCAATTCAGTAGATCAGGGTGAGAAGGAGGTAGAGATGGAAGAGGAGGAAAGGAAAGACAAGGAAGAGAAGACGGCTAGGCGATGGCACAGTTGCAGAAAGGTTGAGAAGCAGAGGGCATTTAAGAGTTGTTATTGTTGTTAATTTTGAATTCATCGTTACATGCAACAGCGTCAGGTGCAATTTAGGTTAACAATTCAGGTCGATCCAGATAAGAAAATGTAGAATAAACCAATGCAAGAGAACAAAAGTAAATAAGGTCAAGATCAAACTAGTTCATTGAAAATGAACGTGATATACTTAAAGAAATCAGCACCTTGCAATCCTTTTGGATAGGCATTGTTCTCCTAGTCGACTCGGTCACAAACCTGAAGAAAAGACGTCTCGCTCATGTTGACGAAGAACGTTGCAGATGAAGTTGTTGCACTATCAGTGCAGCTCAGCAACCGCAGGAACCACCTCCTGATAGGTTGAGCCTTTGAAGGAAGAGGATGAAGGAACTTCCTACGTTCACGAGAAGATCTCCACATAACTCCACGGAAGCAACGGTAGCAAAAGACTCATGCTTTAAGATTTGCAAATACTCACTCGAACGACTGACGGTTGTTTTTAACCCTAATGAAAGGAGGCCTATTTATAGCCTTACATGCCCTAGTAATCTAATTTCTATTAAGACACGACCACTTGGTTTCTCTTGTACACATTGCAGAAAAGTTTGCAAAAGAGACACTTTCCAGTTAGGATTAATAAATCCAGATAAGAAAGAAGCAATTAATTAAATCAATAATTGATTACGTAGTTGTATCCTAGTGCAAAAAATAAGATGGAAGATAGAAAACATTCTCCACAATCCACAAGTCACAAGCTCGAGTCTGTGCCCGGCAGGCCAGGCCAAGTGAGGCAAGGCGTGGTGTGGCATGGCGTGTGTGCGCATGTGTGTGTGTGTTGTGGTCACCATACCCACCAAGGAGGTAAGCATACCCTCCTACTAGGGCCCTTGGACACTAGTGTCCATGTGATTCTACATATAAGGACCAAAAACTTTCTAGGAGTGAGCAATGTGGGATAAAACTTCTTTCTCATTTGCACTAGAGACAAAACTACCTCTCTCACATGTACTAGTTGCACTACATTAGGCTTAACCCATGCTATATACATGTATGTAGCAATCATATATCTAACAATCCCCCATAGAGTATAATGTGTAGTGTGTTCTACCATTCAGTCCTCTATAATGTGCTTTCAGCATATACATTTCGGTTTGAATCTACATGAGTTATCCAACTGTGTACCCCACAGGAACTAGGTGAACAAAAGTCTTGAACCTGAATCTTGGGTGCAAGAGTATAGGTTGGTAACAAACAATAAAGACATGGTAGAAAATAAAATAATGCATTATTGACATGCATACAAATTTTTATGTCATGATTGATAACAGAGAACAACCCAATTCTCCTGTTGCGGCCTACACAACATCAATCATTTAGTTGGAATCTCTAAGGATGTATTAGCTAACATCCAGTCCTAAGACTTGACACCATTCAAATTCTAATCTCTTACTAACTTGTAGTCATGACAGTAACAGGTTTTCCAGGGGATAGACACATGGATGCATAAAGCATCAAAGTAATTATATAGTGTCATCCAATTCACCCGACAACTTGTTATTACCACATTGAACCCCATTTGTGGGATCTGCACTCTATAGGGTTGGATTTCTACTACCTACGAATAATGAGGGTTTTCAGTCCCATCCCCAGCCTAGATGTTTCCATTAAAGGTAAGGTAAGACCTTTAGTGAAAGGATCAACTGTATTATCTTTGGTATCGACATAGTCAGCAACCACGACCCCATTAGACACTAACTCCCTTACAGACTTGAGTCTGACTTGGATGTGTCTACGCTATTTTTTATTATACTTGTAACTCTTTATCTTGGCAATAGTTGTAGTGTTGTCACAGTGAACTGAAATTGCATGAAGTGGCTTCTTTACAATAGGTAAACTGGACATAAGTCCCATTCATCTTCCAATCTAGTTTCATCTAAAGTACACAACTCTACCTCAAAAGTAGACTGAGATAATATGGTCTATTTCTTTGATCTCCAGGAAGAAGTTCATCTGCCCAACAGGAATACATATCTTGAGACACCATTACTCCCAAAGTTGACGGCAATCCATCTTGCATCACTATATCCTTCAACTATAGAAGTATATTTGCCATAATACAGGCTAAGGGAATGAGTTCCCTTGATATACCTCAAAACTCTGTCAAGAGCTTCCCAATATGTCTTGTCGGGACAACCGGTGTATCTACTTAACTTACTCATGGCAAACGCAATGTCTGGACGTGTGCAGTTCATAAGATGCATCAAACTTCTGATAATCTGAGAGTATCATAATTGAGACACTAGAACCCCAGTCTCATTATTGAACAAGGCCTTGGATGAATCATGGAGAGTCTTAACAGGTTTATGTGATGTATAGTATCTTCTCAACATAGTGAGAGTGAGAGAGAGTTATACCATCCGTAGACCTTATGATTTTGAGCCCTAAAATCACATCAGTGACACCCATATCTTTCATCTCAAACTTGCTACACAAGAATGTCTTTGTCTCATTTACTACTTTCATATCATAACTAAAAAGTAGGATATCATCAACATATAAGCATAATAAAATGAATCCATCATTGACAATTTTACAGTAGAGACATTTATCAAATTCATTAGAAACAAAGTCAAACGATGATATCACAGAATCAAATTTCTGATGCCATTTCTTAGGGGCTTATTTCAAGCCATATAATGACTTAACAAGTCTACACAATTTGGACTCATTCCCACGACCCCCAAATCCCTCAGGTTCTTCTATATATCTCTTCCTGAAGATCACAGTGTAAGAATTCAGTCTTCATATCCATCTGATGGATATAGAGATTATAAATGGAAGCCAATGCTATAAGTACTCTGATTAAGGTCCTACAAGAAACAATGGAATAGGTGTCAAAATAATATATTCCTTCCCTCTGTGTGTAACCCTTAGCAACTAACCTAGCCTTATACTTATTGATTGTCACGTCTGCATTAAGTTTCTTCTTAAAGATCCATTTGCATCCAACTACAAAGAAATCAGGAGGTAAATCTACCTATTCCCAAGTTCCATTCGAGTGAATTGATTGGATTTTATCATTAATGGTTTCTTTCTAAAACTTAGCTTCTGGAGATTCCATAGATTGTTTGAAAGTTACAGGATCATCCTCAACATTGTAAGTGAGAAACTCACTTCTAAAGTCATTGGATGTCCTAGACTGTTTACTTCTCCTTGGTTCAACTATTTTTTCAGAGTCATCATATTCGGAAATAGCTTGTTCTGAGTCGCCCCCAACATTTGTCATCCTTTCCACATTATTAGGAATGGAACTTGTGGTGAATGAGTCCTCTTGATATACTTCATTGGGCACACTACATTTCATGGGAAACACATCCTCAAAGATGTATCATCATGTAATTCTACAATTGTATTGACCTCAATGCTTGAGATATGAGATTTTACAATTAAGAATCTGTAGGCATAATTTGTAATTAGCAATTGTATTTAATCTCTAAATGTTGGTTCAAGGATGCAGTCATCATGTTGATCCCAGCCTCTTCAATTTCAGATGTGGCAGCTTTCTTGGCCTTCTTTGAAGGACAATCCTTGTTCAAGTGGCCAACTTGTCCACAAGTCCAACAAGGTTTGTTCTTTGGTTTCTTCTAGATCTTCGCCTTAGGTTTAAGTGAATTCTTAGATTTCTTATCCTTGTTCTTTGCAGTAATAAAGTTAACAATCACATTAATATCAATTGGTACTTAGATAGTCTTCTCTTTCAGATGTTGTTCCTGAATATTGATGTCCATCATGAGATCGTTCATTGACATGTCTTCTTTGCGATGCTTAAGAGTCATGTCAAATGACTCCTAAGATTTTGGGAATTTCTCAATGATTGACATTGCAACAAGTTTTTTAGGAAGTACCATGCACGCAACAGCAAACTCTTGCACCAAGAGTTGAAAATCATGTGTTTGATTAGAAATAGATTTACCTTCAGACACATGAAACTTAAGAAATTTCAAAACACAATATTTTTCAATTCCCTGATTCTTAGTATTGTATTTATTTTCTAATACTTTTCACATATTCTTAGATGTAGTAACATGCGGCTTAGAGTATGAGTCACACAGTTTGTTATTTAACGTAAATAAAATCAACCTGTGACACGTTTTGTCACCCTTCTTCCAGGTTGCAATTATATTAGCATTATCAAGAATAGTTTCATCTACTTTGAGTTCGTCTTCTTCTAAATATTGATCATACCCTGCCATGTTAAGTCAGATTTGTATCCTACTTTGTCAACGAGTAAAATAAGTTCAAGTAATTTTTCAGGCATACTAGACGTATCAATTTTCATACTAGAACCACCCATAGTTAACTAATGACAGATAATGATTTCTTTAAGAGTATTGTTAATTTTGAATTACGTCGTTACATGCAACAACGACTGGTACAATTTAGGTTAATAGTTCAGATCAATCCAGATAAGAAAACGTAGAATAAACTAATGCAAGAGAATAAAAGTAAATAAAGTCAAGATCAAACAAGGTCATTCGTTGAAATTCAAATGTGATACACTTAAAAAAAATTAGTGTCTTACAATCCTTCTAGACAGGCGTCGTTCTTCTAGTCAACTCTGTCACGAACCTGAAGAAGAGAAGTCTCTCTTGTGTTGATGACGATCGATGCAGACGAAGCAGTTGTACTACCAGTGTAGCTCAGCAACTGTAGGAACCACCTCCTGATAGGTTGCGCCTTTGAAGGAATAAGATGAAAGAACTTGCTACATCCAGGGGAAGATCTCCACGTAACTCCATAGAAGCGACAGTGGAAAAAGACTCCGGCTTTAGAATTTGCAAACACTCACTCGAACGACAGACGACTGTGTATTCGAAAGTTATTTTTAACCCTAATGATAAGAGGCTTATTTATAATCTTACACGACTTAGTAATCATATTCTTGTTAAGAAATGACCACTCGGTTGCTCTTGTACATATTACTGAAAATTCTTCAAAAGAGACACTTTCCAGTTCGGATTAATAAATCTGAATAAAAAAGAAATAATTAATTAAATCATAATTAATTATGTAGTTGTATCCTAGTGCAAAATGAAGACGGAAGACATTCTCCACAATGTACAAGCCACAAGCCTGAGCCTGTGCCCGACTAGGTCAGGCCAGACGAGGTGAGACGTGGCGTGGTGCGCGTGTGCATGTGTGTTGTGTTCATCATACCCACCAAGGATGCGAGCATATCCTCCTCCTAGGACCCTTGGACATAAGTGTCTCATGTGATCCTATATATAAGGACCACAAAAGTTCTAGGAGTGAGGAATGCGGGATAAAACTTCTTTTCTATTTGCACTAGAGATAAAATTATCTCTCTTACATGTACTAGTTGTACTACATCGGGCTTAACTATGTTATATACATGGTTGTAGCAGCCATATATCTAACAGTTGTGATCGCTGGTCCTGTCAGGTGGAGTCGCGGTCATGGTTAGGGATGAGCATCGGGTCGGGCCGGCCCGATCCGACTCGTGACCCAGCCCGCATAACCCGATCCAGACCCGAACCCGATTTATAATATGGGTGGGTCGGGCCTAAACTTTAAACCCATGTTTTATTTGGACTGGGCACGGGCGGAGGTAAACCCAGGCACGAAAACCCGAATGCCCAGATTAGATTTTATGTATGTTATAGATGTATATATGTATCTTTGTCCTGAAAGAAAAATATACATATTTCTTAATGCAATACATAGTATGTAGCCAACCAATGGAAACATGGATAATCTGTAATCAATCAACATGATTAGTGAATTGATACTAGTAAGATAACCATCATTGACATGGATAGACATCTTTGATTTCTTAGTTTTGATCTCACTCTGTCCACATGTAGGGGACAAATGATCTTTTGCTCAGTGCATAGTATATTATGCTCATTTTTTTGTTCATATGCCCACATGTAGGAGACAAATAATCTTTTACCCTTCCAAAACCCATGTCATTGTATATACATATAGGATGAGAAGCAAAAACTCACAACATTGTAGATTCCAATGATTTTTTAAGTCTCATACATTCACATATACGAGAAAATGATTTTTTGCTCTTTCAATATCCATTCATTGTTGTAGGGGATCACACAACTAAGGTATACATATTCTGGCTACATTTATCACAATATACATATATATATTAAGGTTGATCACAAAATACATATCACACTAGTTTAGTTTCCATGTCAGCAAGTTAGATCTAGCAAAATTTGGTATGGTCATTTGATGTTATATGGGAAAACCCGAATTCGGCCCGAAACCCAACATTCTCATATGGGCCTGGTATGGACCGACATTTTTCAATTTTATCCGGGCCAAACTGGCCCATGGCCCGCTTTAAAATGTAGGTTTGTGTTTGGAACAGACAAAATCCGGTATAACCTGACCCGATGCTCATCCCTAGTCATGGTGGAAGATGAGAATGGTCATGGCAGTTCGGTAATTAGTGATTATATAAGGTGATGGCAATCATTCTATGGTTTCTGGGAGTTGGGCGACGCTCTAGGCACGATCTAACTTACTCGGGCTGCGCTATGCTTTGGAAGGAGTTACGCTACACACAGTCCCCCTTACCCACGGGTTCCCACCCGTTTTTTGGGAAAATACATCTGCAACATTTGCAGTTGTCTTTGTATTAATACTCATGCAAAATGCAGAGAATGGCACAATGTGTCTCTCCACTCTTCTTTCCAGCGTATTAATACTAATGCAAAGTCCATGCAAAGTGTATTAATTCGTTTTTTCTCTTGTAATTATTCTCTCCCGTTCTAATCCACCCACTTGCATTCCCGTATTAGTACAGTACCTACGGAATCCAATAACAACATTGATCTGGAAGCATAAGTACAGTACCTACGGAATCCAGTAGTAACATTTGTCATCTGGACATAAGTACAGTACCTACGGAATCCATGCAAAATAAGTACAGTACCCAGTTGTTAATTCCAACTCAGTTTTTTCAAACATTAGTACAGTACTTACCATATTATAAAACCAAGCATAATTACAGTACTTAACAAATTACAAAATCAAGCATAATTGTATAACTCATATGGAAGCATAATTACAGTACCTACAGAATCTAATAATAATATTTTTTGCCTGGATATAATTTTTTTATAAAAATTTAGTGCACATCTGGTCAATAATGAACTATAAAATGCATCTATAAGTATTGTACCCAATTATTAATTTTCAACTCAGTTTGTCAAATATAAGTACAGTACCTCTCAAATTCATTTGTGAATGTATATGTATTTATTGTAGGTACAGTACTTACGTAATCTGCAGTGGGGATAATTATGCAATAGAATTTTTTTGTAAGCTATAGTGAATTGATATCTGCCATTTGCATGACTGTTGTATGGAGTCGTATTTGTACTTTGCATGTATTTTGCATGCTTTTACATGGGTAATAGTATCAAAAATCGGCTGCATGCTGGTATTAATTAAAAATCACCTATTCCCGAGTACCGGGTAGGCCAGCGGGTATGTGAGGTGTTATGTGTAGAATTTTTCTTTGGAAGGGGCTCACCGGATGTTTCTTCTCTAGCCACCGGTCATTAATGGTTGTAGACATTTGTTGATGCATGTACCCAAAGTCACCTATATGCCCGACTACCCACCCAATTCTCGGGAGCCAGCGATACGCCTGTAGTAGCCGCTTTCCACTGATACGCAATCAATTTTATATAGAAGCCCAAAGGTCGTTCTGCAATCCCAGTGTTTTCTGTCTTTCTAATGAGGAGTTTCTACTGGATCCTAGTTCTTTGTGTCATTGTTTTCTCTCCCTGCCTATTCTACCTCCCTAGGATTCCGCACTAGTACAATACTTGATTTTCCAGCTTGTTCCACCGTGTCACCGACGTACGATACCAGAGTTGTTGTTCTGTTTTGGTTGTTCTCTCTGGTCCTGACAAAGCTCATCGCCGATCATCTACCCCGAAGCTAGAATGCCTTTCAGCATCTAAGATCGTCGTCGGTCATGCACACGCAAAACTAATGGTGATAGCAAGAATCGTACGACCTTTTAGAAGCTACAATATGTTCCCTTGTGCTCAGGTACCCTTCCATATATCTATGGTGCACAGTGTCAATCCCCCTATTGTGCATAAATACACTATATTCATTTCATTCCCAAATCTTGCACAGTATTATATTTTGAAGGAATGAGGTTTGGTATTGTACATTTGAACATGAATATGATTTAGGTTCCTCAGGTACTATGCGTTTTGAACATGCATTTCATTATTTTAAATGAATGTGATTTTTAGTTTGTTGAGCTACTGTAATGATGTTTTGTCGAGGTACAATACATTTGCCATTATGTCCTATATTATTTTATAATTTAGTATAATACGTATTCAAAACTACTGGTAGTAATGGTCATGTTTTGTACAGTGCTAATATATTAAAAATATGTATTTTCAGGTGCAAAATAGTTGTCAAGTCCTTTTGAGCAAATGGAAGATTATCAAATGATCCACCTTTTGTAACAAAATTAGTCATAGATTTGGAAAAATGAATACTTGTAAAATGTATATTTAGTATTGTACGTCTTATACTATACGTCTTGTAATGTAATGTTGTGTAAAAAAGAAAATATGTGCAATACATGTAGTATTGTATTCTAAATGAATGAGGACTAATGTTGTACTTTTTGACATATACTATTGTACTACTATATTTGTGAATGTTAATGTATTGCAAAATATTTTTACTTGAAGGGGAGAATAATCATCACTAGAACATGAGAAAGAATTGTTAGTACTATATCGGCAAAGAATTGTTAGTACTATATCGGCATGTTTGGTTCGCAGTATTAGTGATGGGATAGGACTTGAAATTCATTAGTAATCCTAATCCTATGTTTGTTTACATAAAAAAGTATTTAAGGATATTAATCCATGGATAACAAGAGTCCCATCCCCCCCCCCCCCAGGTATTGAGCGGTATAACTATTTGCACGCTCCCGACCCCGACCCCCGAAACTTTTCTTGTAGCCGACTCCCGACACCTCTTCTGACGGCGCGTCTCTTCCCCGATGTGCACAACACTGCACGAGCATATCTTACTCGCTGAGCTGCTCTGACATCTGATTGAGTCTGCCTTGGAGCATGTAGTAATTGCACGCCGTTGCAGGGTCGCCATGGACGCGTTACAGAGACGGCAAGGAAAGGTGCCATATTTTATCAATTGCGTATTTGTGATCGACAATATTGTGCGATCCTCGTCAATGTTCGTCATCTTATCATGCTGCTAATCTTTCGCAATCTGAACCTGTGTTGGTATTTGATTAAGACACTCTTTGCATCATGTGAATGTTAGCAGTCGGAACCTGCTGCAGGTAGAAAAAAATTGACTTGAGCTTTTATATTGCTGATTCAAACGTGATTGACAAACAACCCAACAGGTATTTTTTTTAATCCTATTCTCAATAGTTACTTAACTAATAGATGACGATCTAACATATGCTATATAATTTCTGTTTATGATATACTATTCTAGATTGAACAAGTAGCAGGCTAAAAACAGTTGACGCAACTGCTAACAAAAAATTAATCAATCAGTTTGTGTTCTTTCAGCAAGTATTCTCATGTGTAAATGCCCAATTCGTATAAGTTTGATTATAAAGTCGACTTGATGATTATTAAGTTGACTTTTTGTTAATATCAACAGATCTAGATAATTATGAAAACATAACACATGATCGAATAAACAATTAGAATGATTAAGTAGTGTTGCCACTAATCCTATCCTACACGCAACCAAACATAAGATAGGATTACCGAACCTCCCATCCTTTATATATACTTTCCAATCCCATCCACTTACATATCCTACTCTAATCCTTTCTAGCGAACCAAACATGCCGTATGGATACATATAAAATGTATTTTTAGTGATGTATGTCTTGTACTGTACATTTCGTACTATGTCTTGTACTGTAATGTTGAATTACTTCTTGTAATATAAAATGTGGTTGTTCGTATTATAATTCTTGTACAATGTGTTTGTTAGTACTATACTTCATGTATATAATTTTATCAAACGTTACATTTTGAATGTAAGAAAATTTGCTTGTTAATATTGTACTTCATGTACAAATTTGAGTTAGTATTGTACAATTGTATAATACTATACATAATGTGAGTTGCTTTTGGTAGTACTGAAAGGTTAGTATTGGATGATAATCTGAACTAGCATTCTACGACTGTACAATAAGAATCATCAGAAACAATCACTTGAACAAGGGATTATCTTCAATAATTTGAGTAGTATTGTATGACTATTCGATAAGGTGAACTAGTATTATCTGTATAAAGTTTGACACTAATAATGATTGAATGATGTTTAATGTATATACAATAACACATATAAATATGTCTTATACTGTATGTATAAGGCGCATTATCAAAAGTTGTTAGTACCGTACATCTCGTACTTTACATCTTGTATTTTATGTAAAATTTGAGTTAAAATGATAATGATTATGCATGAGCAAAGATTACAAGATGTAATGTTTGTAAAATATTGTATATATGATTAAAATTTGGAAGTTGTATTATTATGTATATATAATGACATTAGATGCAACATATGAAATAAATTATAAATAAAATGTATCTACAAATATACATGCATTACAAGCGTATTTGAGAAAAAATCTGGACTGAGGAGAAATCAGGAGGAAATAGAGCTTTTTGAAGAAAAAAGGGAAGAAATTAGAAATGAAAAAAATCTAAATACTTTTCGTAATCTATAGTGGATTGAGATATTATAGGTACAATTCATTGGGGAGTGGATACAATATCTGCATTTTGTATGTGGTTTGTATAATTTCTGTGTTTGCCCACACCAAAGATCTGCATTAGGTGGATTATCTGTGATATGCATTAAAATTCATTTTTTTCTCAAGCTCCGGGTATGCGAGCGGGTGGGTAACTAATTATGGGGCGTGGAGGTAGAGAGGGGAATGTCTTTCATCCATCGTTCCCTTGCGGCTGGGTGACCGTAGGAGTGAGCATTCGGTTAATTTGGTCGGTTACCGTTAATTCAGTTCGATTAAACGGTTAATTTGTGGTTTGAGACTTTAACCATTAACCTAACCAAATTGAGTCGGTTAATTCGGTTATTGTCCAATCGGTTAATGGTTGATTTGGTCGGTTAATTTGGTTAGCCAAATAACACTCGTGTAATAGTATTATTTGAAATACTCATAGAATTTGGGACAATTGTTATATTATAGTAGTATTGTTGTAAATTTAATTCTGGTATGGCTCGTAAAACTTGATTACTATATATATGGGGAAGTATTTTGAAATAAAAGTACAACTATATATGTATGTATGCATGTGTAGGATATTATTTATGAATAAATTATGACTATTCGGTTAATTCAGTTAACCAAACTAAAAATATATTTAACTATCAAATTAACCATTAACCGATTAACCAAAATAAATCAATCAAATTAACCAAATTAACCAAATTGACCCAATAAAATTAACCATTTAGAATTAACCGTTCAGTTAATCAGTTATTAATCAAATTCTACACACCCCTAGGTAACCGCGCGCTAGGGAATAAGAGACCCAAGCACGCGGGACTAGTCAACTAGTCCTTTATTAATACTTAATTTCAATTCCTCTCCTATTATAAAGTTATGTTTTCTTTAATCCTTTATGTCTCCTAGTATACCATTTCATTTCCTTTGAAATTCTTAACACAACTACAATGTCCAATGCTCTAATTTAGCAAACGTATTAACGCTCTTTATTTTTGCTCCTTAGAAGACTAATATAATTACCCTCATAAACACATCAATATTATTATTCAATGCATAAATTTTACTTTGATGTGATTCTAAAACCAATAGTTCTTAAGTCACAACGTGTTCAATGAATTTAAAGTGAAACCAAAATTTGAAGGCAAAAGAACTTTAAATTTCACAGATTAGTGTTGGGACTAGCTCATTAAATACAATTGAGGGGACATGTTTTCCAATGGTATCCTAAGGAAGAGTAGTATTCATTTAAGAAGAGATGTTTACCATAGAAACTAAATAGTTTAAAAATGTATGGTATGTGAGCAAAATAATTGAATTGGCCTCAGAATGAAGGAAAATTTGCATTTGGATTCAAATTTAGAGAAAAAATGAGAATTATAGTCCAAAATAAATTTCTTTCTCAAATCTCAATGTATTACAGATCTGAGCTTTCATATCCTTAACAACCATTTATAGATCATTCTAGGTGCCAAGTCTGAGAGGTCACATCCTCCACCTCCTTTGACCTTGATTGTGCCACACTTCCAACCCTATCAACTATAAAGACACAGTGTGATTGCGGATGTTGGTGCAAGTCATCTCCCATTATACGGTTACATATAACTTTATTTTAATACAAATAACCTAAATAGTAACTAAAAAACTAAAGGCATGCAACCATTACCACGACCTTTCATTTACGGTAACAAAGGGGAAATATGTTATTCGTAAAATCAAAGGAAGAAGTACATTCAATCCCTCCTACTGCCTTACACATAGCCTTATTAGAATATACAAAAGCCAAACTATAATTCAGAAAAACTAAATGAAAAAAATGCATCCAACCTATTATACTCTCATTTTGATGCATTTTAAAAACAAGAAACTAATGCTAAAGTAAAATTATAAAAAAATTGTATATGACACCTCCTACACTCTTTCCTATATAGTATGAGTTCAAATGCAAAAACTATTTTGTAACATAAAAATGAAAGAAAAAATCGTAGAGAAAATACTTTGTGGGCTATCTTATATAGTATATATGTAGTATTTCTTTTATATCCACATTGGTATGTTCCTCATTAAATATTATACTCTTGATATAATTTGATTTATCTTTCCCAAGATTTTTATTTTATTCCATAGTTGTTGTAATATTTTAAATACTTTCATGTTATACATGTTTTTATTCTTTATCTCATGTTTTAGATGATTTATTATTATTACCAAGCCCCCATTTATACCTCCATTTTTTGTATCATCTAGATTCACAATTTGATATGTAGTGGATTCTGATAAGTGGTCCAACTTTGATTGAAGTATTATTAAAGGCTATTCTTGTCAGTATATTCATACCCTCCTAGTATTCATTGTTGTCCAACTATATTTCTCAAATTTAGTAAATCTTAACAACTTTAAGATTGATATTATATTTTTTCTGGGACTTTATTCATCCTGCTCCCGGTTTAGGCTGACTATCAAATTTCCCATGTCTACAGGGTTCCCAATTTTGTTGCTCCAGATATCGGAGGCGAATTCTGGGCAGGACTCCCAAACACATTGTAGAATTACATTCTTTGAGGCCCATTTTGCTAAGGTATCTGCAAGCAGTTCTTGGAATGAAACACAGTACCATATTTGGTTTCCTCCTCATCACTTTCCTAATGGCTGATTGCAGCTGTCTGAACTGAGGGATGTCAGGTTTCTTGGAGTTCACAGAATTACATGCTAGCTTGCTATCTGATTCAATGATCACCTGGTCATTATTATCCTGCATCATTTTTGTTGCTTCCAGGATAGCCATTAGCTCCACCTTGAGTATTTCTACTGATTGTTTATAGGCTATACCCCCTCTAATCTAGTTCCTGTTCTGATCTCGGATAATGAAACTTGTAGCTGACGTGTTCCTCTTCAGCCTCACAGATCCATCTACATATACCTTAATCGTGTTCGATAGAGGTCTGGTACATGGAATGTCAGGTATATGTTTGCTTCATTGAGTCATATTTTCTGTTGCGAAGGCTCGTATAGCTACCTGGACATGGTTCCCAATTAGTCAGGCAGCCTGTTGTGGCGTGGTCTTGCCATTTTCAAAAATGAATTGGTTCCTCCATTGCCATAGGAAATGTAATGTTGTCGCAAACCAAACGGAGTGATGTTCATTTGGTGTGTCATCTTTCAGTTTACTAGATATCCAGGTTTCAAGGTCATCATGGTTTAGTATGGTAGTATGATTGCTTGTAATAAGGCTCCATACCTGGTTTGCAAAGTAATAGTCTCGTAGAACGTGGAGTGTAGACTCCTCTTGTTGATTACATCTTGGGCATAGGGTAGTATTAGTGAATCCTCTCTTTTGGCAGTTCTTGTTTGTCATCAGTCCATCATGTAGGGTTTTCCATAAGCTGACCTTGATCACATGTGATGTTTTTAAGGCCCAGACTCACTTCCAAGGTCCATGTATCAGTTTTTTGATCCTTGTTAACCGTAGTTTGTAGATTGATTTCATTGAAAATTTTCCTTGGTTATCTGTTATGTAAGAATAACCATCCTCTCCGGCCTCATTGTCTGGAGGTATCATTCTCATTATTTGGTTTGTAGTTTTTGGCTTGAACCAGTATGTGATGAACTCTTCATCCCAACCTATACTAGTTGTCATTGATGCTACTTTGAGGTCCATTAACTCTCCCGGTATTCTGCGGTGAGTCTGTGTCGTGGGTATGGCCGACGCTTGGACCCATTTTTCTTTCCAGACATCTGTTGTCTCCCCATTGAGAATGGTTCGCCCAACTAGATTGTCCATCTCCTATGAATTCGATCGAATGAACTTCCAAATGCGAGAACCCACAGCTCAACCCTTATCTTTCATATCATACTTAGCTGACATAGCTATTCTCCAATGAATCTTCCATTTGGTACAATAGTCCCAAACGTTTTTTGAGAGTAGTGCTTGATTCTGTATTTTGGCTGACCGGACCCCCAATCCTCCTTCATGTTTAGGTGCTATTAGTTTCCTCCATGAGATGGTATCGATCCTCCTGTGCTATGTGGTTCCTCCCCATATGAAATTTCTCACCAGGTATCAATCCGATCACATATCCCGGTAGGTAGAACCGTGGTTTGCATTATACTGTAGCCTGGTTGTTTCTTTGTTCATTCTTCCTCTGTCTCCAATCTATTTCTCTCTCCTTCTGGTCTACTACTCTCATAGTGTCCTCTTTGTCGTGGACCTCCTCTTCTGTATGTAGGTCACCGAACTTGTTATTTAAGGGAATTCGTACCTGGCTTGAGTTATTATTCTGCTTCCTTGGTCTTCTCAGTTCTGGCCTTGCATACATCGCTTCCGAGAACTCTCCCAGGGGGTTAGTTGGATTAACTTCTGTTTGTGCTTCATTATTAGCTTGCTCATCCATCTTCTTTTGTTGACATGATTCCTCCTTGTGTCCTATTCGTCCACAGAACATGCAAATGGCTGGCAGGTTCTCATACTCCAGGCCATATCTTTCTCCTTGGATGTGAATTGTAGGGATCAGAGGCTTCATCATATCCAGTTTAACTGCAAGTCTTGCAAATTTCCCCCTCCTCTTTAGTTCAGTATTTGTATCCACTTTCATGGTGTTTCCAATCAGGTCTCCGATCTCCTCAAGGATTCATCTTTGGCAAAGGAATATAGGAAGTTTAGGAATTCTCACCCAGGCTGCTAGGAATCTGGGGTTATCTTCTTAGGGAATGAAGTTTGGATCCCACAGTTGCACCATCAAGTAGGATCCCATTAGAGACCACGAACCTCTAGTCAGGGCTTTCAAATAATCATCTTCCCAAAGGAGTTGGACTAAATAGTAATTATTTTCCAGATCTATCAGCCTCATACTTTCAATAGGATTCCACATGGCCTTGATCCTATTATGGAGCATCATAAAGCTCACATCCCTTGCTAGTACCTTACTATTACTGAGTAGCACCATGGTTTCATTAGATTGTTGTATTTATCCTGCTTTATATCAAAGCATGGGGTTCCATCAATGGTTCTGATCATAATCTTTTCCTTAGTAAGCATCACATGTGTATCCTCAAACCCCAAGATTGAGTTACTATGTCCATTAATGATGTCGTCGTAAGAAAGTTGTTCCCTAGTCTGTGTGTAGTTCATCCCCTCATTCCATATGCTGGTGTTTTGATTTTGATGTAGCGGTTAAACGCCTATGTCGATCCCCCAGATCCAGATGCGTCCATATTTCCGATCGTATAATCCTTCGTTGTTTGTTATACTCCCTGGCCTCTTAACCCATAATCCAGGTTAATGCTTATTGATCTAGTGTATCCCTCACTGGAATAGCGTCCGTCTACATCGCTTCTCCACTTCCGGTTCCCTCTCCCTGGCTCTCGTGTATTGTTTCTCTATACGGTTCCTTGTCATCAGGTGGTTGGGTACCCCGACCTCCGCCTCCATATCCACGACTGTCGCCCTACTGCCCTCGCATAAACCCTAGTGCCATCTTCAGATTGATATTATATTTTGTATGATATAAAAATGATATTTATAGTAGTATATAATTTTCATATCTTGTTAGGGTGATCGTATTAGATATCTTTTTCTCAATGGTAATGCTTTCTTTTCCTTATTACTATCTTTGGTTTTTTCTCTTTTAATTGTTCATATCATATTAGTTAAGCTGGTACCCAAAGTTGTCATATATAGGAATTGTATATTCTTTTATTGACTATAATGTCCATATAATTTGAAATATGGTTATGAAGAGCTTTGTTTAGAAGTACACATAGATATATTATGTATCATGATTCATATATAGTTTTTCTTCATATAAACCTCTTTTCTTTTAATATACTCCATTTATGTACTTTACTTTTTATAAAATATTATAATGAACAAATCTATCATAATTTATGTATCATCTTATTCTAACATGATGGCTTTGTTTTAGCAACCTATCGATACATATTAAATGGTATAGAATAGGAAGAGCATTGTTTCTCTAAATATGTTTCAATAGTTTTTTTCTTTAGCATTCCACCTATTTTATCCAAATTTTCAAAGTTTAACATGGAAATTTAATGAATGATGGAAAGTCTAGTACACCCTCTCTATATAGGATATCTCCAATACATCTTACCTTTGTAACCTAGGTCACACCCATGGAGGGTGTTGTCCAGGCTGGTGGGGGTTGGGGGTTACGCTGCCTTAATCTCCATCTCCAGAACCATCTTCTTTTTTGGAACCTCTATGTCTACCACCACCAATGCCCCTTCTCTAATGCATGGTCTGACCCAACAATGGTTATCATGGTCGAAAGGGCATGTGTGCATAACCTAGTGAAGCCAATGGGGCTTCACTCCAACTACAAACAAGTGGACTTGGTTGAGGACCCAAAGGAGTCTTCTTTTAGATAAGGATATGAAAGATTATGGATTATTTTTTCTTCCCCAATGGTATTGGTGATAGATAGTTAATAACAAAAAGGAACCATCTGTTCATGAATAGGGATGACAGAGAAGGCAGCAAAAACAACAATTTTTTTCATGTTCCTTAACCAGCAGATCACATCAAAAATGATGTATCTAGGAAAGGAGGTAGAAAGAGGTATACCTATTCCTGGAGAAAGTCCAGTGACTATTTCTTGGAGATGCACTCTTTGCAAGATGCACTCAAACAACTACCGACGATGACCTTCTAGTGTAGCACCACGGACAGTGGTGGTTGTTGTCCTCTTAGCATGGCGGCAATGGCCTCCATGTCTCTATGTAGTCTACATGTACCACCAGGAACTCCTCATTGTGCTACTAGAGCCAATAGGAAGGATTTTTCCCTTCGATGTCAATGTGCTAGCATTGACTTGTTCTACCTAGCTTCTCTATCTTTTAATAGTAAGACTTTCTTTGGTATCTCACATTACCACAACTGTGAGAGAAATTTTTTTGTCAATGTTAGTTGTGTCTTTTGAAAGCCTTGACTACCCCTCTATTTATAAGAGGTCCAGAGTCAGGGTTTCCAGATCAACTGATAGTTGAAGAGATGGATTTTTATAAATTATGGCTGTTGTGAATCACAAATCAATCGGCTCACATGTAAATTGATCGATTCAATACTTGAATTAGTCAGTTCACTATATTTTCTATTCAAAAACATATTGGATTTCAATGTGACAACTAATGCACAACATGTAATCATCATCAATCTATGATCTAGTCTTACTGATCGCTCAACCAGTATATTCACAATTTGAACCGATTGACTCACATTCGGAACTGATCGGTTCACTTCTGAACCAGTCAATTCATATTCCAGATCAACCAATGTTGTTTAAATTGAATCAACACCTGAGTTGGTTGACTCAAAACTTGATTTGGTAGACTCACACTCCCAGTCAGTCAATTTTCAGCCAATCTTGTTTAAATTGAATACCAAAACACTTTAGTATCAAGTTAAACCATATTCATGAGTAAACTTCTATTGTAGTTCATCCTTGTGTGTGACCCTATAGGTCCCAAATTATGTTGGTAGTGAGTCTCCATAACCATGTTATGACATCACAAGCAATCATGGCATCTAGCAATACATCATTTGTAACACCATCCCTAAGTACACATGTGCACATTGCGTAAGCAACACCGAAATATCCATAACTCGTGCACACAAGGGGGCATTACATAAAATTGGCATACATAACAACAATATAATTAATCACACAAACTTTAAATGATAAACATTATCATCATTATTCTTACACAAGGGAACATTAAGGCTATAACATGGAAACTCATCTTGAGATAAAGTATATCATCTAAGTTCTAAACATTGTAAGCATATAACTGAATCTATAAATCTGAGGATCATCTAATATCTGGCTCTTCACCAGATCTTATCATGTCCTATCCTTGTGCTCCAAGCCTCTGAATTCTACTTTTGCTTCTGCTTCTCACCTACGTACATCTCATCCTCAGTCATGCATTCAAAAATTGATTGCTAGCATAAGTGACATGAGTATTCTAATATTAATATATATATATACACATATATATAAATGATAAGAATTCTACAAAAGATTCTTGAACATTATAAGCATGAAATTAATGTAAGACTCTATATAAATCTGAAACATAAATATTGCTTATCTCTTTAACTTAGTTCTTTTCTTTTTACTTATCTTTCTTTGGAGACTTGTACTCTGATAGATGGGTCTTATGACCTGCACGCAGGTGTCTGGGTCACATAACATGTACTCTAGGCCTGGGTTATGTATATGAATTGTCATGTACTCTGGTTCTTGGGCCACATGACTTGCACAAAAGGCCTGAGTCATGTCTCTCTTATCTTAATCTCTTTTTTATTATACTTATCAATGAGATTATGTATGCTCTAAATTAAGATATTTGTTAATTACAACTTTTATCTATTTGTGACCACCATTAAATAATAAGTCCTCCTCTATGACATCGAAGTGTCCTCTATGATAAAAACCACCCAATGTAGGCACAACGTGTACTTTATTGACACTAAAGTGTCATCTAAGGTGCAACACACCCTCTGTTGGAACAACATCCCTTTGTTGACACTGAAGTGTCCTTCATGGTGAAATGCACCCTCTGTTGGCACTGAAGTGTCTTCTATGGTGTAACGCACCCTCTATTAGCACAATGTTCCCTCTGTGACACTCGTAGTGTCTGGCACAGTGCACAATCAGAATCTTCTTCGGACTCTCTGGTGAGGACTTATCCTATAATGTTAATGTTCTGATATCATTTTCTATCTTTGTTCTTATTTTGTATCTCTAAATTTTTTCTTATTTTCTAACTCTGGATCTTAATATATTATCTCTGACTTTGTATCTCTGTTCTTAATTCTCGACTGAATCTAATCTCAAAATCTGAAATATGATATTCTTATTATATAAATCTTAATCTGGATTGATAAGATGACTCAATTTAGTTCTAGTATCCTATGTATGACATGAGTCAAAATGAACTTAACATAGAAATTCTAAGTATCTAAAAGTAACTTAAGTACCAAACATCTAAATTATGATTTTTGATAAGATAACTTAATCTCAATAAAATATTATTAAATTTGATCTTAACATGAATCTTAATTAATTTTGATCGCATGGTCTTATCATAAGCTGAAGTCTTAAATCTTAACACATGAATCTTATAAAGCCTTATCTTGTAACTTAATTATAAATTTATGTGTTCTTTTCTTATAATCTTATCATGTACTTAATTCTAAGTTCTTAATCATTTAAGAAATCCAAACAACACTTAGTTCTCAGATCTTAATCTATCTAGGAAATCTTAATAGCATATTTCTATTTGAAAACTTAAATACAACATTGTCTCACATTATTAAGCATAACTATCTTTCTTGAATATCTGATATCGTAGTCTTATTCATTAATATGAATCATTACTAAGGAATCTTAAAGGAATATGATCCTTTAATTTTGTCATGAACTCAGATCATGAATCACAATTATTCTAAGAAATCTTAATAATGTATCTCTACTTGAGATATTGGGTATATGTGAGAACAACATCACAGACGTGTGAAAACTTTCATATCATATCTTAGTTAAAATATTTTTTGATTTACTTGGGAACCACCCCTGAGGAGGAGCCACTTCGGTGACCCCACCCCGGCAATGTAAACCCAAGGGACATGAGCAGTGAGTGGTCTGGTCACCCCCTCCCACACCCAATTAAATTCAGTTACTTTTCACAGAGCGCCTACGGTGTGATTCAAACCCGGGTCCTTCATTGGGACTTACCGAGCCGCAAACAGCCAAGCTACGCTGGTCGGACTCTTACTTAAAATCTTAGAATACTAGAACACATAAATCATAATGCCTTATCTGAAAAACATGAAAAGATATTGATCTTAATAAATATGAATACTCATGGGCATGAACCAGTTACCTTTTTTACAAAAACCTAATATTCATTTCTTGAATCTTTAAATCAAAATCTAGTTCCTAAAAATATCATGAACAATTCATGAATATACATTAACCCAAAACATATACTTATTAAGTCAAAATAGGGTTTACATCCCATCTTAGATGTGTATGAGTATAGACCTAGCTTCATTCTACATACACATGTATACTGATCTAAAAGGTTAAGAACATGATTTATGTGTTCAATAAATCTTATGGTGATGTTCAGGGCATCCACTTATCATCGTGTCATTATCTTCACATATATTAGGGTTGCCACTGCTAATCCAATTATCAACCATACAAGCATGTTAATCTTTTACCATACATCATTATCAGAGGCATTAAAAGGGCAAACACATTATGGTACTTAAGACAAGTTTTGATATCTAACATCCATTTTGTGATATTAACACTCACTAATAATTACTAATCAACGTGTAATACTTTCACATAATTACCATCATTATATATGTATATATGGTCAGATCTGACGACATATAAACACCCAAAATAATTTTCCCTTTAAATTGACACACATAAATAAACGGACTTCATGGTTGCAAGATATGCTATAAGCAAATTATCACCTTATCATTATTTCTAGACCATCAAATCTTAATCTAATTGCTCGAACAACTTGATTACTTCTCTGGAATAGCATCAGATCAGCCTTAGGTGGGCTGGCGGTAGATCCATACCTCTTGGTTCTCTATAAACCCGCACTTGGGCCTTCGTTTCCTCAAGCGAATGGCTCTCTATTTCCTCTATGAAATAGAGCATGCATCCCGCGGAGAGAGCAGCAACCAAACTCGATAGAGGAGGTGTCTACGGTGGAGGTCTAAGATGGCCTAGTGTCATCACCCTTTTTTTGCCCCTCTAGCACCTCACTGCTCTCTGATGGTGGCCGAGAACTAGCACCATCTTTACTACTACGAATCACAATCAATGAGAAGTTGGCTTCAATGGCTAGATCTGAGATCGGGAACACTAGGTCCCATGTTTGATGAGATAGTAGTACACACATCTCCTCATCCTTTGGCAACTGATGGGAGTCAACAAAAAGAGAGAAAGATTTTTCTAATGTAGAAAAATGATCAAAAGTCATAAAATAAGATGAAGCATATTTAGAATGACTCTTCCTGAAGAAAGTGGTCTTACAAAGATAAATAGGAACATTATGATCAGAAGATATTACCTGATTTGGATATCCATAAGACAAATCATACTGGATAAGAGGCTCAATTTCAGGGATGGTTCTTAGAGGTTCAGGGTCAATTAGATAAGGAATAGGTGTTGATGGTTATGAAGATGATTTCAAAGAGGGTGATAATGGCATGGGTGGAATAGGTATAATATTGGTGGTGGAATCCATAGGAGTGAGTTAGAAGTGCGGCTCATCTTCAAATAAGGTGATCTTTGCACTTAGATATAATCATTGAATATAAGTATCAAGACAACAATACCCATTCTGAGTCTTTGAGTAACCAAGGAAATCACTCTTTACAGCATGAGGGGACAACTTGTAATGTTGAAACAATGGACGAAATAAATACAGCCAAAAACTCTCGGTAGAACTGAAAAAAGTGACTTTCTTGGGAAAAAAGGAAACTATAGGGAATATCCCCCGCAAGAATAGAAGTTGAGATTCTATTGGTAAGTAAACTAGTAGTTAGAACGACATTTGATAAATAAGATAGGAACACGCATTTGAAACATTAGGGTGCGGGATACATTAATATGTGGAGTGATTTCCTTTTAGCAACACCATTTTGTTGTGAGGTTCTTACACATGAAGTTTGATGAATTGTCTCCACTGACTTAAGGAAGGCTACTAATTTACTATTAAAAAACTTAAGACAATTATCACTACAAAAATATTTTAAAAGGGGAAGAAAATTGTGTCTTTATTTCATTAAAGAAATATTTAACAAAAGATGTTGTCTTAGATTTTACAAAAGCAAGAACAACTAGGAGACACGAGAGAAATCATCAAAAACAATAAGAAAATGCTTAACATCCCTATTATTTTTAACATGATATGGTCCCCACAAATCTGCATGAACAATGTCAATGGGATTCGTTGTATGTTTCTCTTGTTGTGAAGAAGAATTGGCCATGTGATGCTTGTCAAACTTATGCTTGTCAAACTGACAAGCCTCACACTCAAGGATATCAGTATCTAGAAACTCGTAGTGGCTCGGGTGTCCAAGACTACGATGTAGCGAAGGAATGTGCTATAAGTATAGGTAGTAGGATAAGTGGTGGTTAGTGGGAGATAGTAGATACCATCTCACTCAAAGTCTCCACCAATCTATTTCATTGTCCATAGATCCTAAAAAATGAAAAGGGGTCATAGAAAAAAAAACATAATGTAGAGACTTTGTTGTCTGGGTAATGAACAACAACCAGAGAACAAAGTTTGGAGCATGCAATACACTATAAAGTGACAAAGACTTTGTTAGAGAAAAATTTCAAACACTAGTAAAAGAGATGGAGAGTCATTAGCTATTTTAATGTGAAAGGGTTTTGCTTAAGGATTAATAGTGTAAAATAAGGAATCATTACCAATTATATGAGATGAAGCACCAGAATCTACAATCCAATCGGATTGGGCCATAGAGGAAAGAGCATGAATGCTCAGTTAGGGGATTGATGGAAAGAGATAGAAGATGATTGTATTCTTCGCTTTTGACAACCACATCTAAGGAATCACTAAAATAAGTAGAATCTAAAAAAATCTTGGGAAGTTTTGTAGGATACCCAAATTTCACCCAAAACTAGTTAGAATTATGATTTGTCATGTAGCAATGATCACAAAAAGAATGACCACAACCACCAGTCTCAGACCCACAACCACGCCTTTGATCTTTCCACCTGTCAGTATGGCCACCACGACCATGTCCTCCTGAGGAAGTTAAAGTTGAGGCACCGGTTATGGGGATAGGATCATCAATGTGAAACATGAGGGCATAGAGTTATTTGAGAGTTGGAATGTTCTCTTGTGTCATAAATTGATCACGGGTATATTTAAATCACATTTAAGATCAGATAGAAACTATACTAAGTGAATAGCTTGACCCTACTTTTTCATTTCTAGTACATCTGTAGTGATAGGTTGATAAATGTCTTGTTCATTCCATAGATTTGTGAGAGTTTCATAGTAGTCATTCAGAGCCAGGTTACCTTTCTTGTAGGTTTTGATCTCCTTAAGAACTTCATACAAGCGGGATATGTTGTTGGTGTGAGAGTATAACTTCTTTAATGTCTCCCACATGATCTTCGTAGAACCATATGCAATAATTTGCTTGGAAATAGATTCTTTCATGACATTAAGCAACCCACTCATTTTTGGTATCCCAATCTTCTAAAATTGGGTTGGTTAAGAACACCAACACCAAGACATTGTCATGGATAATCCATGAATTGGTTAATAACATCAATAGCAAAGCATATATTGTAACACCCCTGACCTGGGTTATGACCTAACCCTGGAAGTTTTGCCTAAATATTTAATTAATATACTTGTGAACACTCCCTGGCATGTAATTAAGTTCCTCAGGAACATTTACTTTCAATTTTGCTCCTTTTTGTATAAAGTTGTAGCAATGTGTTGTATGCAGGGACCTATGTGCAAATTACCCAGTTTAAGGGTTAAACTTACAAAATTCACAAGATGAGATGTATCTCTGATGTTGAAACATCATGAGGATGCCTTTGATGAAGTTTGAGGGATTTCCCAAGCTTGACCACCAAGGTGCAGCTGTGGAAGCAACCCCCATGCTTAGAAACCCTAATTTGGGGTAAAGTGCAATTTACCCAAATTGAGGGGTCCAAATTGTAGTTCTTAATATCTAGAACATCTTTTATGACTCTTGTCATCATTTAGAGTAGAAATGATGGAAGGGATACATCATTTAATAATCAGATGAGAAAAATGATCTTTGTGATAGAAATCACCTAATATGGGTATGGAATCCTTTCATGTATGTACCCTAGTTGAAGGTTGGATTTCTTTACCCTTAGATCTTGAGTTTTCATGAGATTTGCATAAGGTTAGATGAGTTTGGACGTGCCTTTGAGCAAGGAGGGACCTAGATGTGATTTCCAATCTTGTAAGGTCCTTAGGGTGTAAAAGGGGCTAAGGTATATAAGCCCTTTTCCCTTGCAATTAAGTGAACGATCCTTCCTTTCCTTCATTCTCTTCTTCTCTTGCTCAAACGACCAAGGATAGCTCTGGAGCTCAGGGGGACGACCAACCTGTTCTAGGTAAGAGAACACCACCTTCCAGCCCGAATTCATGGAGGAATTCACTTTCTAAGGTTGGTTTTGTGGTTAGCTTACCTAGTCTTCTTGTTCTAGCCGACCAAAGCAACGTTTCCTTGGAGATTTCACCCTTACCAAGTTGAGGAAGCTCAAGGACGCCATTAAAGCTTGGAGCTTGAAGGCTTGGAGCTCTAAGATCAACCTTTAGGCGGGTTTTATAACTCTAAACTCATGCTTTATATGTATGCTTAATTCTTGCAAATTACTTGGTAAATTCTCCTTCTACCACCCTTCTTCCTTGCACGTTGCAAGCAAATCAGTGGAGAAACCGACCTTGCAAGAGGTTGAAGATGAGGGGCGTGATTCCCTATGTTACTTTTTCAAACGACCTTGGACCCTTTTGGTCCAAACGGTTGCAAACCGTTTGGGTTCAAACGGTTTCAAACCGTTTGCTCTCAAACGGTCTTGCAAGACCGTTTGGATTGAAACGGTCTCAAGACCATTTGAAAGAGTTGACCAAGGGACGACCATTTGAGGGTTTGTTCCTAATATATTGAATTTCATCTCTGCAAAGAATCAAAGTCTAATTCTTAACCAATTGAGAGTTGAAGGCACTTCAACATGAAACCCTAATCGGGTGAAAAAGTGCTGATTTAACATATAGATCTTGTTGAGTTTTGGGTTGAAGGACCCAAACGGTCTCAAGACCGTTTGAGGATTCCTCCAAACGGTCCTAAGACCGTTTGGGCACAACCCAAGACCGTTTGAAGGTCTAGGGTTGAGTTAATCTAATGGTTTGAAGGTCCAATTGTAGGAGATTGATGAATTAATGAAAATTGCTGATTTTGACCTAATTGGACTTCAACCTTAGTCAAAACGACTTGGATCTTGGTCAAACTTTGGGAAAACGGTCTCAAGACCGTTTGGATGATGTCCAAACGACCTCAAGACCGTTTGGGCCAAGTTTGAGCCCAATTGGAGGTCAATTGATAGGTTCAACCTTGAATTGATTCACATTGTTGAACATTGATGACCAATCAACTTGAAACCCTAATTGAGAACGATTGAACCCTAATTGGCTTGCAATTGAGGGTCAATTTGATGTCTAAGTGGCTAAGGCTAACCCTAATTGACTCAATTTATAAGTGGTTAGCATATCTTTGATCAATTGAGGGCTTCAACACACATATCCATGAACATTGGTGACCTTTGAACCCCTTTGGAGGTCCAAACGGTCTCAAGACCGTTTGGGGCCAAACGGTCTCAAGACCGTTTGGGCTCAAACGACCTCAAGATCGTTTGGTCCAATCGATCTCAAGCTAGTGTGATCAAACGGTCTCAAACCGATTGAAGCTCCAAACGGTTTGGAAGTCAACCCTTCCAAACGGTCTTCACCTCCAAACGGTCTCAAGACCGTTTGGGTGGTTGAAACCGTTTGAAGGTTGAAACCGTTTGGAGATTGGTGATGGTTTGTACTTAACCATTTGATGGTGTAATTAGCTCAATGATGGATCTATGATCAGGGCTCTACATTTCACTTGATTAGTTAGGTACATTCAGTATTCTTAACATCATACAAAAACATTAGCATCACAGCTATATATGAGAATACTAAAATGTAGCAGGCCTAACTCATTTCAATGACCAGTTCTCAGTTATCTCATCACAAGTCATCTATTAAGCATGACCTTGATGGTGTTTATGGCTCTTACAGCCCATAACTCACATTAGATGTCACTTAGCAGTGCATCAAGATGGTTCACTATTCATAAAGCTTAAAACATGCTTTCAATGAATATAACATGGTATTCCATACCTGGGTGTGACCATCATCTCATAACAACCTGCATGCATATATCTTTCCTAGTAACAGTAAGATATAAAAGTTTGCCAACTCACCGTTTATAACTAAATTTATCTTATAATGGTAGAGTAGAGTCGGCCCATAGATCATGTGATTGATCTATAGGAGAGAATGTGGGTCTAAAACCAAGAATTCTAGTTTTCATAAGTAAGTCCAGAGTATACTTCCTCTGATATAAAGGTACTCCATCCTTGTTATGTGCTACCTCATTACCAAGAAAATATCATAGATGCTCAAGGTCTTTAATTACAAAATACTTCATAAGATATTTCTTTGTAGCAACGAGTTCTGCAACATCACTACCAGACAGGATGATATCATCCACATAAACAATAAGAACAATAATGTCATAGGTAGTGGTCCTGATAAACACAAAATGGTCACATTAAGACTATATGAAGCCAAATTCGTGCACTACAAGGGATAACTTGTCAAATCATGCTTGAGGACTCTGTTTTTAGAGTGCTACCCCTGAGAAACTTAACCTCTAGGTTGTGAAATATACACAGTCTCATGTAAATCTCCATATAGAAAGGCATTCTTAACATCTAGTTGATGTAAAAGCCAGTTTTTATTAATAGCAATAGAAATCAGAATTAGGACATAATTAAGATGAACAATGGGAGTAAATGTTTCAAAGTAATAAATCCCAGTTTCTTATGTTTATATTGTTCCATCAGGAAAATATTTCAATGAAAACTCATCGACAGCCAATAAGTTTACTACCTATAGGGAGATCAAAAAAATCCCATGTCCCAGGAGAGTGAAGTGCATCCATCTCCTCATCCATGGAATGTTTCAACCCAATGTGTAGTAGTACCTTATAAACATTATTTGGGACATAAATTGCATATAAAGTTGTAGTAAATTGAGCCATGGTAGCATTAAAATGATATGTAGACACATATTAAGAGAACCAATATTTTAAACTAGATCGTCGCCCCTTTTTAATGCAATGGGAATGTTGGAGTCAGAAGTTGGAACAGAATCAATGATATTACCATTGTCTTCAGGTGGATTATCAGTCTCGGAAGATGCCAAAGTAGGGGATACTTCAGGTAGAGTTGCAGACAAAGTGGGGTCAGGAATGGACATAGTTGAAAGTGTCAACTAATTACTAGGTTTAGAGAAGAAAGACGTATCTTCAAAAAAATGTGGTCCACACTGACATCCAAAAGGCATGCAACAAGATCAAAGAATTTATACCCTTTTGTATACGAGAGTAACCAATAAAACAACAATGCAAAGCACGAGGTAAAAGTTTATCATTCTTAGTTTGGTGATTATGAACAAAGCATTGGCAGCCAAAAACTTTTGGTGATAAAACAAAGAATGGTTCATGGGGATAAAGGAGGTTATAAGGAATCTTATTTTCAAGAACAAAAGAATGTACCGTAAGATGAGATAATTGGATAAAAGGATAGCATCAACCCAATAAAATTTCATACTTTCATTTTAATTAGGAGAGTGTGAGCTACATCAAGGAGATGCATGCTCTTCCTTTATACAACATCATTTTTGTGGGCTATAGAGACAAGAAGTTTGGTGAATAGTTCCCTTGGCAATACAAAGCTTTTGAAAGCTAGTTGCGCATATTCAAAAGCATTATCAGTGCAGACAAATTAGTAGCATCATATAATTGAGTCTTTATTTCATTTTGAAATTTTGAGAAAATATCTAAAACTTTAGGATTATCTTTAAAAAATAGATCCAAGTAGCACAAGACCAATCATCAATAAAGGTAACAAAATACCATATGCTAGCACTATTAGCAATACAACATAGTCGCCAAACATCAGAGTGAACTAAGTAAAACAAAACTTGGACTCCTATTGTTATGATGGCCAAGAAACATAGTCTGATAGTGTTTTACAAGCTAACAAGATTGACATGAAAAGTTCTCAATACAAAATAGGAAATAAAGACTTCAATTAGAAGTAGATGGATGACCGATTTGTGGGTTCCAATGATGCAGGGAGCTAGACTAGGCCACAAGAGCAGTGATAGTTGGTCTTAACGAGATCTGTAGGTAGTACAAACTATATCCACCTTCATATTCCCCACCAATCATCTTCTTCGTCCTCAGAGTATGCATAGAGACAGTGCAAGGAAAGAAGGTTACAATACTTTTCAAGGTTTTTGATATTTTACTAATAGACATCAGGTTTAGCGGGAATTTTGGCACAAATAGAACATATTTAAGAAGATTATTATTCACATCTCCTTCCCCAATAACTGGGGAGGTGGATCCAACTGCTACACACAAAAGAGGGTGACAAGTAGATTTCTTAAGGGAAGTAAACAATCTCTTATTCCCGGTCATATGGGTTGTAGTGCATGAATCAATAGCACAATCATATTTTGATGAAGAGGAAGAATTTTGAAGACATAAGGGTCACCTGAGTGTTGAGCAATGTCCGTTTGAGGGGTAATAGTAGTAGCGGAAGCGACCTTGATGAGTTTGTCAAGGTCATAAAAACTCATTGTCACCATATAAGGATTAGTAAAGCAAGAAACAGAAGTAGAATCTCCACTAGCATCAGTGGTTGTCATTTTATTTTCTTATTCTGGTTTCTCATGCTTTTCCCAGCATTTATCTTCATTGTAATTAATATGCTTGTAGAATTTACAAATTTTGGGTTGTGGCGAGGAAGAAGAGGATCCTCTCCCTCTATTATTGAAACTTTTATTCAAACTATGACCAAGATTACCACAACCTCATCCGGTAACAACAAGGGATGCAAGCTCATTGGTAGTGGTAGTAAGGATACAAATAGAGATAGTCGAAGATAGACATCATCTAATGTTGAAAAAGGTTCAGATGTAAGAATTTGTTGACGAACGACATCATAACTAGGAGGTAGGGATGCCAAGAATTGACAAAGTTGTATTTCCTATTGATTTTTTTGCATCTTAGTAAGATTATATTATTAGGGTTGATGAATCTTGAGTTCATCCCAAATCCCTTTAAAGATATCAAAATGAGAAAGCAAAGGTTGAGTTATCCTCAAGTTTTAAGGAATGAAAATGTTTGTATAGATAAAAAAACTTGGGATGCATTTCTTTTGCTAGAATATACTTGCGCAAGATGATCCCATGCCTCCTTGACAATGTCGGTGAAGATTAGATTAGTAGAGATATGGGATTCATAGCTATTTAGGATCTGGGAGAGAACTATAGAGTCATGTCCATCACATCTTTTAGAACCTTTCTTCAATTTATCAGATGTTTCTTCAGTAGCTTTCTTCTCGTCGGATGTGTTTTCTTTTAGTGGAGGTAGATCTGTCAGATGCTCCTGATTTCCAAAGGAGTGTGCATAGATCTGAAAGGAGTGTGCTCATAGTATATAGTTGGAAACATCAAATTTTACTAAAGTTACACACTTGGTCATCGACATGTCGTGTCACAAATTGGCTTGTCATGTTTCTTGTGGAGGGAATAAATAGCAACATATTCGTCATATAAACAGATGGCAACACATCATGAAGGCAAGACACACGTTATGTAAGGTAGTGAAATAGCATATTTTTTCTGAAAAAGGGTCCAAAATAGATGGTGGACATTATGGATCACCAAGAGAAATAGCGATATATTGGAAAGATCCAATCATATTCAATAATATGTAGATAAAGTCCTATAATAGGTGGTCATGGATGACCACAAAGATTTTTCGAATGGTTTTCTAAATCAGTAGTCTATAAGGCATAAGACCATTGGAAAGACCGTCGGCCATGTCCCTAGATCCTCTTGTTGGATATGAGGATAGGAATAGAGAGTGGAGTAGATTCCCTTAGGCATGATAAGAACCGACAATGGAGAAGGAAATGAAAAAGGAAAGAAGGAGGAGGGAAGGAGAGAGGGTGGTAGTGGCGGCTCGGTGTGAAAGAACTCCAAGTTAGGTTTCCTGATATGATACCATGTAGAAGTGTGTTGACATTGTATATTTTAAAAGAGTATGATCCTCTTTTATAAATAGGAGGGAAAAGTATATAAAAAAACACAGAGCAAACCTTGATGGTCCTATTATACTTAGGCATGTGTTACATAACACTTAAGTAAAAGGAGAACGTAATTAAAGGATAAATATATATCTCAATAATTTATAATGCATAGTATAGATATGGGTGTGGTAATTGCAGATCAAATAAGAATTGGAGTTACTAGAAATTGGGTCTGTGATACAAATATGTCTAACTCGAACAAATTATGTCTGGAGTTTTTTACTAATTGGTGAACTTTGAAGCAAATTTTGTAAGTTCTAGTCAACAACTGGAATTCTATACTATACATATTCAAATAATAATGGTTTGCACTCATGTTTGATCATGGATTGTCAAACTAATCGACTCAAAGACAATCTATTTTGAAAAAAATCCTAAATCCAAATTGAGGAAAAGCATCAGCTCGTCCCGACCGAATCCGACTCAGATACAAGCACAGATAACCCAACAAGACCCAAATTTCCAAACATAGATGGGGAAGACTACAACTTTGACCTAAGTTTTTATATGGACACAGGGTCGGCATAAACCCAAATATCTAGATTCATTGCATAAACATGTGTATGTAACCATATATGTATATATAACATGTATCTTTTATTTTATACATTCGGTGACAAAATTTCTAAATTATATTTTATGCTTTTTGATAGTATTAATAAGGCTACAAGAACGTTGTATCATATTAATGTAAGTTGTAGATATCTATTTATACTTACTTTTTTTGTAATAATAACCACATAATCTAATCTTGCAGGTTGGATATATACTTCCTACATTACATGTGTTTCGAAAGTTAGTTCAATTAGACATTTTGGATTACTTGTGTTTTAAAAATCATTTTCATTACGCACTTGTGGACTATTAGGTGTAACAAAATTGTGTATTTTCTAATCAATGGTAAACTTCTAATAACTTCAAATATAATTGAAGTCTTTAAATTATATATTATATATATCTAGGATATGATTGTGTATGTAGGATATAACACTGATTTTTTAAAATATGTAGAATCTAAAAGATATATGTTTCATTCATATGGCCATGAGTTAACTATATATAATTTCTTAATTTCATACATCATAAACTCTTTTAATAACTGTATATATATTTATTTATTTATATATATTAAAAAAAATTGTTTTAGTATTTTATATAGGACAGTTTGAATTCAACTCAAAATTGAGATTGTTACACGGGCAAGATATGTGTCGAGATTTTCAAACATTATACAGTCCAATACCCATTCTTAAATTTGTTTCACAATGTGGTTTTGAGTATATACCTACTAAAACCTAGTATGACCCGACCTAGCTTGAAGCTAATCTCCACCCAAGGCCAATCCAAATATAATTTGGACATGATTGTCAATACTAGCCAGGTTAGCATATTCAAACATCTTTAATCCTTTAGCACAAGATATGGATATTGAAATAGTGTGAAAACATGAGTTACTCATTCATGGAGATGGGACATATTTATTCTATTCTAGATAAAATTTTATGGAAATTACATCAAGTTCAAGTCTGGATGATGTCAAAGTTATGTCAGAATAGAGAAGGTTGATCTGGACTTGATCTTGAAATCTCACCCAAAGTCATAACATGTCGGTACGAATATCCAGAATGAAACGGGACAAGCAAATTCCTAAATCCAACTTCTAATCAAAATTTTCAAATAGCTTATCTAATTTCATGATCAAGTCATGATGTATATTACTAGAAGACAATGTTAAATCACGTGTCATCTTAGCATCATAACTACTTGGTATTGGTTTATAGAATTTGTGTATTTTCACTATTTACTTCCGTCTCCTACTAGCCATCATCATGAATCAACAAAGGAAATAAATAAATGGATATCAAGAATATGCACACCGGATCCAGTTGCATCTGAAATTTCAAATTAAAGATAAAACCATGTTGATTGGTGTGCATTTGGAACAACCAAGAAATAAATAAATAGACCATCATAGGCCACAACAATATCCAAGAACTCCAAGAAATAAAGGAGCCAATATAAGCAATAACAATATATAATGTTTCCAAGTATTTCAAGAGGATGAGCCAACATAATCAACCACAATATATAATGTTTCCAAGTATTTCAAAAGGATGAGCCATCATAGGCAATAGCAAGATTAAGCATTTCCAAGTAAATGAGACAACATATGTAGTAGAAAGATTCACATGATTCAAATGAATGAGCCATAATGGCATTAGAAGCATAAAATAAGTAAAGAGCCAAATAAAGGCATTTAGGAGGATATCAAGACTAGAACAAAATGTTTGTAGGGTTGGATAAGATCCCAACTGAAGAGTAGGTTGATTGCACAATAATCGTTCCACATTCATCATACATAAATATGATTCATATTTATGTATAGGGATCGACGAGGCGAAACAAGGACATATAATTGAAGAACAAGCATCAAGGATGCTTACCTAGAAGCTAATAGAATGGAGGTGGTAGGCGCAGCGAGCAGCGGTTCGAGGTCGCCGGAGAATAGCCTTGCGTCACCGTACGTTTCCCTATTTACGGGCTTCTCCGCCTTCTTCGGTGTCTCAGTTGAACTCGCCTCATGTCAGCGAGTGTGGTGGTGGCCTAGAACGGCAGTTTTCCCTTTGGTTTTCGATGCCTTGGATCGCCGGTCTTCTTTCTCTGTTTTTGACCCTCGGCGGAGCTTCTGAGCGCTGCGAGACCCATTGTTGGGCTCGGCATGTTCGTCGAGCGGAAGAGGCGTGCATGATTCCCTCAGAATTCAGCGACAGCCGGTATTTCGTGAGCTATGACCCTGGAGTCGAGCGATAGCACGAGCTCTTCGCCATGGATGCGGGCTGAAGCAAACCTAGTCAGGCAATGACCAGGGTGCCTATGCCCTTGCAATCACAGGATTTAATCCCCATGGGCATTTGTGTAATTTCATATCTTGCATTCGTTTGTCACCAACAAAGATATGTTTCCAAATGACCGTTCCACCCTCGATTCTTTAATCAAACGTATTATGCAACTGAGGGCAATTTGGTCATTTACCCTCTTGCCAACTCGCCTTTGACCTAGGTCAGCAAGAGTGGACCTGCTGATGCGGCCAATTGTGATTGGTCCGCGTCAGCATGGGCCCGACCTCAGTGGCCCAATTGCCCCTATTTTTCTGAAGAGGCTTTTCCCTGAATTCTGATTGGCTGAGATGATTTAATTCATACTAAATCATTCTCATGTCAGAAAAATTCGAATAAATAGTCAATGGAAAGGATTTTTAACGTAGAATTCGATTTTATGGTTTTTGAGTCCCAATTATGATTCCTTTTTCGAAGTTTGCTTTGAATACCTTTTAAGTGTATAAAATGTTCTAAAATACATAATTAATTCATTTTAACTCCAATTTGTAAAATAAAATATGTTTTCTTATTCAGGAGAATATGACTAATCTGTTGGGGTAGGTTTTAAACCCTAAATCATGGTTTTGTAAAATTAGGGTTTTTCTTATACTTTATGTCTTTATATATATTAATACATGTGTAATGGTTATAACTAGGGAAAATGGAATGGTGATACAATCTGATTGGTGAATGTGATGGTAAATAATTAAAACAGGTATGTGACCCCTATGTATGTGAAGCCTATTTTAGTATGTGGACCCTATTCACATTTGTGAACTCTATGGATGAATGTGAATGATTAGTGTGCAAACTACCTATCCTTCAGTTGGGTCTTTTCCAACCCCACAATCATTATTGTGCTAGCCTGATTATCCCTCTAATTGCATTTATTGGCTCTTTACTTATTTTATGCATCTAATGCCATTGTGGCTCATTCATTCGAAGTATGTGAATCTTGCTACTACATATGTTTCCTCATTTACTTGGAAATGCTTAATCTTGCTATTACCTATGTGGCTCATCCTTTTGAAATATTTGGAAACATTGTATAATGTTGTTGCTTTGTTGGATCCTTTATTTCTTGGAGTTCTTGGTTATTGTTGTTTCCTATGATGGCCGATTTATTTTTTTCTTGGGTTTTATTCCCAATGCTATGTTGCAATCTTGTTATACTTTTCACTCAACTTCCAAGTGAATGTTTATGCATGATATAGTTATTGGCCAATTGACAATGTAGTGTACATGAGTACAAACCACCCACAGGGCACTGGGGTTTTAGTCCCCCTGTCGGGCACTGGGGTTTTAGTCCCCCTGCCATTTTATATATTAGACACTGGTGTTTTAGTCCCCCTGCCACTTTTTAGGCACTGGGGTTTTAGTCCCCCTGCCATTTGTGAGGTCTGGTAGGTGCCTCACCCTACATTGAGATGATTTTGAGTCATAATTTATATTCATGCAAATGTGATATTTATTGATATTTAATGTGGCAGTTTCCTAAAATCTTATTTACTCTTTGCCTCTCACTTCTTGAAATTCCTTAGTGGAATCTTTTGTTATGAAATGCTTAGCTTTATGATTGCAATTATCTTTTTATTAACACATACCTTTTATCTTTCTCTTACTGGATGACCCCAACCATCCAGGCTAGGATCAGAGTGTGCATGGAAGCTTGGTGAACCTAAGTCTAAGGATAGGACTAGAAGAAAAGGAACATATAGCTTGCTTGGACATAGTTGCCTTTATATATATATAGTTGTTTTGTTTGGAGACAATGTTGTATTAGTCTAGTCTTCCTCTACCTAGATCCTAGTTTCTTGTATAAAGATGTACCCCTTTTGGGAAAAATTTGTTATGTACTCTTTATACATTTTGAATAAAGTCAAGATTTAAATTTCTGCTGCTACACAATTGATGATTTTGTTTATCATGTTTAGTAGTAGAGACTTGGTCTTAAAGCATGGTATCAGAGCATCAAGGTAGTCGGATTCTTGACTAATTCAAAATTGTCTCCTAGATAGAACCCTTACCATATATAGTTCATTTAGTAAGTTTTTCACCTTAGAGTTGACCTAGCATGAAAGTTTGATTTAGTATAATAATAATAATTAATTAAAAGTAAAACTTGTCAACTTTTTGGTGAATTGTCTACTGAGAAGCTACTAGAGCAATAAGTTGAAGTGATGGTGTCTAGAAAGGGTCAGAGCTTGGGGGCTGGCAATATTTTCCTCCGCCCCACTAGATTGGTCACGAGGACTCCTGAGCTCATATGACCTGGCCTGGCCTGATCTGATACAGACAGCTCGAAATAGTCTATCTTTGGGCATGTTGGCTAATTGTTGAATACCTTAGGAAAACCTTAAGTGGTGATTTGATCTCTTACATAAAAATCATCCTTAAATACCTTATACTCCTATGTTTAGGGTTTAGTGTACCCTATGTTACACCTTGAAGTTTGGTTAGTAAATCCTTATAGTGAGTTTTATGTACCCTTTTACCCTTAGCTTAGTTTGACTTAGTTGACCCTTTTAAGGGGTGGAATGAGGGTAATGGTGTTAGTGCCCTATTTGGTTTTGCAAATCTGATTTCGAGGACAAAATCCCTTTTTAGGGGGATGGAATCCTAATTAAAAGCAAATCAAATACCTTTGGAGTTAGAAACCCTATCTATATAATAACTTATGTGAACAAGAATTTACCAAACACATTATACTTGTAATTCAACTTGTTTGTTTATACACACATGAATATGTAGTAAGTCATATAGGGATAATTCTTATGCTTGAACCTTCACATATTCTTGATGCACATAATAATGAGTTACTTATTACTAATTGTGAATATACATAACGTTGACTATGCCACCCTAATGGTAAAATGTGTATGGATAATGCACCCTAAGGGTGCTTTAATATGTAATGATCATGTTGACCTAAACCTTAATATGTAATCATCTTGACAACATATACATATATATACCCTTAATGCCTTTCATGATACATTAGTGACATTAGGTAACATCATCACATAATATACCCTAATGCATATAAATGGACTATAGTCACAAAGTTATCAATATATACATATATGTAAGGTATATCACCTTGTTCTCTAATGAACACCTCATCATAATTTGATATATGAATTAATTCATTAATATTTAATGTGTTACATCATATTCACTAAAATGCATATAATGACTCAAACATGATAATGAATGATTGGATTCACATAAATATTCATAAATGCCTAATGTGATGTAAAATATGTATAATTTATAATACAAAGTGTAATGGACAAAAAAGATTAATGATGTCATTAATATGAGTATGAAAGATGATATGAAAATGTGCAATATGAACATTATTTGGAATTAGTATAGGCTTGGATAATATTAATTATTTCTACAAAATAATTTGTGACTACATGATAGTTTTAAGAGGATAATAGAAAATGAATTCATGTTATTAAGGTTTTTGACCTATTACATAAATTAATGTTAAAATGGCTTAATAAACCCTAGTTGTGCTTAAAACCCTTGATGAGGGAAATACACATGATATGATGTTAAGATGTAATTGTTTTGAATAAAATGTGGCACAAGTGATAGTATAATAAATATGATACCTCTTCATGATGGAGATTATGTTAATAAGGCAAAAATGTTAATTTGAGTTTGATAAAAGGCTATAGGTTTTGTGGAAACCTTAGTAACACCTGACTTATGTAGATTTTGTGTTGTACCCTAGATTAAGGGTTATAGCCTAGTGTTTAAGGTTGGGATGTTGCACACCCACCTTCTCTTTCCTCTTGTTGTGATTTCGGGGACGAAATCCTCTTTAAGGGGTGGTGTGTTGTAACATACTGAATCTCAGGGTCTTTCCTGCAATTTACCCACTTTTGAACTTTTCTTGGCCTTCTAGTCCATTTGGACCATTTTCATAAATTTCCCTTGTTTTATATTCTTTTTGAACCCCTTGTGCAATTGGAGCACAATTTAATGTTTAAAATCACCTTTTTCCCTCATTTATGATAATGGAGGGGTGTTTGCACAAATAACCCAATTAAGGAGATCAGTGAGGGTTAATAATGTAATTTGGTCATCAAGGATGGATATAAGTAGATAATATTAATTTGGAGCTTTTTGGATAAATATATTAATAATAATAAGCATTTGAATTAATTATGAGTATATTAACCTCTTTACTTTCTCTCTCCTCCAATTTGAAGATAAATGTGTGAAAATGGGATAATATGGTGAGTTATTTCTCTTGAAATAATTAGGAGATGTTTGCCTCGAAATATTACTCCCATATTTCAATTAATTAGTTTTCCATATTATTTCACCTCTTTTAATATATTAATACATGTAATAATGGACAACATATGAGTTATAAGCCTTAGTGAGCTTAAATACGAAATCTAATTGCATAGAAATATTCTACACATTAATATGAGCATGTGGTTAAAATTTGGTGTCATTTGGACTTCATTTGACCCTTCAAATCCTTTTTCTGAGCTTTTAATAAAGTATAACTAGGGATTTTAATCGATTTCATTTATATCGATTTGTCACACTATTGTTCGGTTATTTTTCACCATGTCACACATCAGCTCCCAAACGTGCTTCATCGGACGGTCCTCATTTGATCTCGCTTTTACGACTTGATCTGACGGCCGGGACGTTGTCCCCTACCTCCCGCTCAAAGGAAGACAGAAGCCGTTTCACGGCAGTTCACCTCCTCCATCTCATTCTCCCTCCATGAGGCATCGATTCATACGATTCTTGTTCCTTTGAATTCCTCTCATCATGAAGGTTCAATCGAGCCCTAGATCAGCCGCTCTCTTGGACGATAGACGAAATGCCCATTTCGTGCTTTCTCCTCATCTTCACCGAGGGTTGCTGACAGAGAGCTTGAGAACTCCTCACGCCTATATAAGGTAGTAGAAACGACCCTCGGGCCACCACCTTTCTTCCTCTTCCTTCAATTTCTTCTCGTTTGCCCCCGAAGACCCCGACCTGCCCGCTCTTCTTCTCTGACGACCTCGAACCGCTGCTCGTTGCGCCTACCACCTCCGTTCAATTAGCTTCTAGGTAAGCATCCTTGATGCTTGTTCTTCAATTATATTTCCTTGTTTCGCCTCGTGACTCTCTCGTTCATTGGATCCTATAGCTTACCGGAAGAGCCTTGCGTCGCCGTATGTTTCCCCATTTTCGGGCTTCTCCGCCTTCTCTGGTGTCTCAGTTGAACTCGCCTCATGTCAGCGAGTGTGGTGGTGGCCTAGAACGATAGTTTTCCCTTTGGTTTTCGATGCTTTGGATCGCCGGTCTTCTTTCTCTATTTTTAACCCTCGGCGGAGCTCTCTCGGAGCTTCTGAGCACTGCGAGACCCATTGTTGGGCTCGACATGTTCGTCGAGCGGAAGGGGCGTGCGTGATTCCCTCATAATTCAGCGGCAGCCGGTATTTCGCGAGCTATGACCTTGGAGTCGAGCGACAGCACAAGCTCTTCGCCATGGATGCGGGCTGAAGCAAACCTGGTCAGGCAATGACCAGGGTGCCTATGCCCTTGCAATCACAAGATTTAATCCCCATGGGCATTTGTGTAATTTCACGTCCTGCATTCGTTTGTCGCCAAGAAAGATATGTTTCCAAATGACTATACCACCCTCGATTCTTAAATCAAACGTATTATGCGACTAAGGGCAATTTGGTCATTTACCCTCTTCCCAACTCACCTTTGACCTAGGTCAGCAAGAGTGGACCTGCTGATGCGGCCAATTGTGATTGGTCCGCGTCAGCGTGGGCCCGGCCTCAGTGGCCCAATTGCCCCTATTTTTTTGAAGAGGCTTTTCCCTGAATTCTGATTGGCTGAGATGATTTAATTCATAATAAATCATTCTCAGTTCAGAAAAATTCGAATAAATAGTCAATGGAAAGGATTTTTAACGTAGAATTCGATTTGTCTCCAAAATTGTTCCTCGTTCCCTTACGCCCTCTCGCTCTGGCGATTAGGGTTACGCAAGAAGTGAACGTCCTCTCCCTCTAGCTTAGGGCTTTCCCTTGCAGGTTCAAGTGCAGGCGGGCTTTGGGTCTCGGCTCCATGGCGACGGAGCTAGCGGATCGTTATGCGGGACTTAGACTGTCGGACGATGAGGAGGCGCCGATCGACGGTAGCTTGTTGTGCAGCGGCGATGAGGGTGATGACCAGGCGGAGTTGGCGCTCGTGGGGCGGCTGCTCACAGACCGATCGTACAACCTTAAAGTGATGGAACGAACACTGGCGCAGGCGTGGGGACTGCGTGAAGCGGTGGTTTTCAAGAAACTGGAAGGGGAAGCATTTGTCATGCAATTCTCCCATTGGCGGAATAAACAACGGGTGCTGGACGGCGCCCCATGGAATTTCGACGGGCGTCTGCTGATGTTCAAGGAAATCGACAAGGAGGAGCAGCCGGGGCGCCTGCAAATCAACACCACACCCTTCTGGGTACGTCTCTACGGCCTGCCTTTGGGTTACAGGGGGGACGCGACGGAGAGGGAAATAGCAGGCCGCGTCGGCGCGGTGATGGCAACGGACAGAGACGGGTCAGGCTGGGACTCCTCCGTCCGAGTACGTGTGCTGATCGACGTTACGCGCCCCCTAAGAAGGAATCTTAGATTAAAGGTGAAGAGCTGGCGAATTGTGGAAGTGGAAATCAAATACGAACGGCTTGCGATGTTCTGCTTCACTTGCGGCATGCTAGGGCATGTCGACAAAGACTGTGAAAGCGATGCGGAAGGAGGCACCCAGCAGCAGCACTGGGGAAGGTGGCTACGGGCGTCGTCGTGGAAGCAAAACCGGGCTGAGGAGGGTAGGGAGGTAGGAGGGGGCGGGGCACGAAGAAAACTTACGTTCAAGAAGAAGGAGGTGTCGGAGTCGACGAGCAGAGCAGAAGAGGAAGAAGAAGGAAGCAGCGTTGGGGGGAGAGGGGGAGTGACGAAGTGATAGAGAAGGGGGGGTGCGGGAGTGACGAAGTAAGAATAACCATCCTCTCCGGCCTCATTGTCTGGAGGTATCATTCTCATTATTTGGTTTGTAGTTTTTGGCTTGAACCAGTATGTGATGAACTCTTCATCCCAACCTATACTAGTTGTCATTGATGCTACTTTGAGGTCCATTAACTCTCCCGGTATTCTGCGGTGAGTCTGTGTCGTGGGTATGGCCGACGCTTGGACCCATTTTTCTTTCCAGACATCTGTTGTCTCCCCATTGAGAATGGTTCGCCCAACTAGATTGTCCATCTCCTATGAATTCGATCGAATGAACTTCCAAATGCGAGAACCCACAGCTCAACCCTTATCTTTCATATCATACTTAGCTGACATAGCTATTCTCCAATGAATCTTCCATTTGGTACAATAGTCCCAAACGTTTTTTGAGAGTAGTGCTTGATTCTGTATTTTGGCTGACCGGACCCCCAATCCTCCTTCATGTTTGGGTGCTATTATTTTCCTCCATGAGATGGTATCGATCCTACTGTGCTATGTGGTTCCTCCCCATATGAAATTTCTCACCAGGTATCAATCCGATCACATATCCCGATAGGTAGAACCGTGGTTTGCATTATACTGTAGCCTGGTTGTTTCTTTGTTCATTCTTCCTCTGTCTCCAATCTATTTCTCTCTCCTTCTGGTCTACTACTCTCATAGTGTCCTCTTTGTCGTGGACCTCCTCTTCTGTATGTAGGTCACCGAACTTGTTATTTAAGGGAATTCGTACCTGGCTTGAGTTATTATTCTGCTTCCTTGGTCTTCTCAGTTCTGGCCTTGCATACATCGCTTCCGAGAACTCTCCCAGGGGGTTAGTTGGATTAACTTCTGTTTGTGCTTCATTATTAGCTTGCTCATCCATCTTCTTTTGTTGACATGATTCCTCCTTGTGTCCTATTCGTCCACAGAACATGCAAATGGCTGGCAGGTTCTCATACTCCAGGCCATATCTTTCTCCTTGGATGTGAATTGTAGGGATCAGAGGCTTCATCATATCCAGTTTAACTGCAAGTCTTGCAAATTTCCCCCTCCTCTTTAGTTCAGTATTTGTATCCACTTTCATGGTGTTTCCAATCAGGTTTCCGATCTCCTCAAGGATTCATCTTTGGCAAAGGAATATAGGAAGTTTAGGAATTCTCACCCAGGCTGCTAGGAATCTGGGGTTATCTTCTTAGGGAATGAAGTTTGGATCCCACAGTTGCACCATCAAGTAGGATCCCATTAGAGACCACGAACCTCTAGTCAGGGCTTTCAAATAATCATCTTCCCAAAGGAGTTGGACTAAATAGTAATTATTTTCCAGATCTATCAGCCTCATACTTTCAATAGGATTCCACATGGCCTTGATCCTATTATGGAGCATCATAAAGCTCACATCCCTTGCTAGTACCTTACTATTACTGAGTAGCACCATGGTTTCATTAGATTGTTGTATTTATCCTGCTTTATATCAAAGCATGGGGTTCCATCAATGGTTCTGATCATAATCTTTTCCTTAGTAAGCATCACATGTGTATCCTCAAACCCCAAGATTGAGTTACTATGTCCATTAATGATGTCGTCGTAAGAAAGTTGTTCCCTAGTCTGTGTGTAGTTCATCCCCTCATTCGATATGCTGGTGTTTTGATTTTGATGTAGCGGTTAAACGCCTATGTCGATCCCCCAGATCCAGATGCGTCCATATTTCCGATCGTATAATCCTTCGTTGTTTGTTATACTCCCTGGCCTCTTAACCCATAATCCAGGTTAATGCTTATTGATCTAGTGTATCCCTCACTGGAATAGCGTCCGTCTACATCGCTTCTCCACTTCCGGTTCCCTCTCCCTGGCTCTCGTGTATTGTTTCTCTATACGGTTCCTTGTCATCAGGTGGTTGGGTACCCCGACCTCCGCCTCCATATCCACGACTGTCGCCCTACTGCCCTCGCATAAACCCTAGCGCCATCTTCAGATTGATATTATATTTTGTATGATATAAAAATGATATTTATAGTAGTATATAATTTTCATATCTTGTTAGGGTGATCGTATTAGATATCTTTTTCTCAATGGTAATGCTTTCTTTTCCTTATTACTATCTTTGGTTTTTTCTCTTTTAATTGTTCATATCATATTAGTTAAGCTGGTACCCAAAGTTGTCATATATAGGAATTGTATATTCTTTTATTGACTATAATGTCCATATAATTTGAAATATGGTTATGAAGAGCTTTGTTTAGAAGTACACATAGATATATTATGTATCATGATTCATATATAGTTTTTCTTCATATAAACCTCTTTTCTTTTAATATACTCCATTTATGTACTTTACTTTTTATAAAATATTATTATGAACAAATCTATCATAATTTATGTATCATCTTATTCTAACATGATGGCTTTGTTTTAGCAACCTATCGATACATATTAAATGGTATAGAATAGGAAGAGCATTGTTTCTCTAAATATGTTTCAATAGTTTTTTTCTTTAGCATTCCACCTATTTTATCCAAATTTTCAAAGTTTAACATGGAAATTTAATGAATGATGGAAAGTCTAGTACACCCTCTCTATATAGGATATCTCCAATACATCTTACCTTTGTAACCTAGGTCACACCCATGGAGGGTGTTGTCCAGGCTGGTGGGGGTTGGGGGTTACGCTGCCTTAATCTCCATCTCCAGAACCATCTTCTTTTTTGGAACCTCTATGTCTACCACCACCAATGCCCCTTCTCTAATGCATGGTCTGACCCAACAATGGTTATCATGGTCGAAAGGGCATGTGTGCATAACCTAGTGAAGCCAATGGGGCTTCACTCCAACTACAAACAAGTGGACTTGGTTGAGGACCCAAAGGAGTCTTCTTTTAGATAAGGATATGAAAGATTATGGATTATTTTTTCTTCCCCAATGGTATTGGTGATAGATAGTTAATAACAAAAAGGAACCATCTGTTCATGAATAGGGATGACAGAGAAGGCAGCAAAAACAACAATTTTTTTCATGTTCCTTAACCAGCAGATCACATCAAAAATGATGTATCTAGGAAAGGAGGTAGAAAGAGGTATACCTATTCCTGGAGAAAGTCCAGTGACTATTTCTTGGAGATGCACTCTTTGCAAGATGCACTCAAACAACTACCGACGATGACCTTCTAGTGTAGCACCACGGACAGTGGTGGTTGTTGTCCTCTTAGCATGGCGGCAATGGCCTCCATGTCTCTATGTAGTCTACATGTACCACCAGGAACTCCTCATTGTGCTACTAGAGCCAATAGGAAGGATTTTTCCCTTCGATGTCAATGTGCTAGCATTGACTTGTTCTACCTAGCTTCTCTATCTTTTAATAGTAAGACTTTCTTTGGTATCTCACATTACCACAACTGTGAGAGAAATTTTTTTGTCAATGTTAGTTGTGTCTTTTGAAAGCCTTGACTACCCCTCTATTTATAAGAGGTCCAGAGTCAGGGTTTCCAGATCAACTGATAGTTGAAGAGATGGATTTTTATAAATTATGGCTGTTGTGAATCACAAATCAATCGGCTCACATGTAAATTGATCGATTCAATACTTGAATTAGTCAGTTCACTATATTTTCTATTCAAAAACATATTGGATTTCAATGTGACAACTAATGCACAACATGTAATCATCATCAATCTATGATCTAGTCTTACTGATCGCTCAACCAGTATATTCACAATTTGAACCGATTGACTCACATTCGGAACTGATCGGTTCACTTCTGAACCAGTCAATTCATATTCCAGATCAACCAATGTTGTTTAAATTGAATCAACACCTGAGTTGGTTGACTCAAAACTTGATTTGGTAGACTCACACTCCCAGTCAGTCAATTTTCAGCCAATCTTGTTTAAATTGAATACCAAAACACTTTAGTATCAAGTTAAACCATATTCATGAGTAAACTTCTATTGTAGTTCATCCTTGTGTGTGACCCTATAGGTCCCAAATTATGTTGGTAGTGAGTCTCCATAACCATGTTATGACATCACAAGCAATCATGGCATCTAGCAATACATCATTTGTAACACCATCCCTAAGTACACATGTGCACATTGCGTAAGCAACACCGAAATATCCATAACTCGTGCACACAAGGGGGCATTACATAAAATTGGCATACATAACAACAATATAATTAATCACACAAACTTTAAATGATAAACATTATCATCATTATTCTTACACAAGGGAACATTAAGGCTATAACATGGAAACTCATCTTGAGATAAAGTATATCATCTAAGTTCTAAACATTGTAAGCATATAACTGAATCTATAAATCTGAGGATCATCTAATATCTGGCTCTTCACCAGATCTTATCATGTCCTATCCTTGTGCTCCAAGCCTCTGAATTCTACTTTTGCTTCTGCTTCTCACCTACGTACATCTCATCCTCAGTCATGCATTCAAAAATTGATTGCTAGCATAAGTGACATGAGTATTCTAATATTAATATATATATATATACATATATATAAATGATAAGAATTCTACAAAAGATTCTTGAACATTATAAGCATGAAATTAATGTAAGACTCTATATAAATCTGAAACATAAATATTGCTTATCTCTTTAACTTAGTTCTTTTCTTTTTACTTATCTTTCTTTGGAGACTTGTACTCTGATAGATGGGTCTTATGACCTGCACGCGGGTGTCTGGGTCACATAACATGTACTCTAGGCCTGGGTTATGTATATGAATTGTCATGTACTCTGGTTCTTGGGCCACATGACTTGCACAAAAGGCCTGAGTCATGTCTCTCTTATCTTAATCTCTTTTTTATTATACTTATCAATGAGATTATGTATGCTCTAAATTAAGATATTTGTTAATTACAACTTTTATCTATTTGTGACCACCATTAAATAATAAGTCCTCCTCTATGACATCGAAGTGTCCTCTATGATAAAAACCACCCAATGTAGGCACAACGTGTACTTTATTGACACTAAAGTGTCATCTAAGGTGCAACACACCCTCTGTTGGAACAACATCCCTTTGTTGACACTGAAGTGTCCTTCATGGTGAAATGCACCCTCTGTTGGCACTGAAGTGTCTTCTATGGTGTAACGCACCCTCTATTAGCACAATGTTCCCTCTGTGACACTCGTAGTGTCTGGCACAGTGCACAATCAGAATCTTCTTCGGACTCTCTGGTGAGGACTTATCCTATAATGTTAATGTTCTGATATCATTTTCTATCTTTGTTCTTATTTTGTATCTCTAAATTTTTTCTTATTTTCTAACTCTGGATCTTAATATATTATCTCTGACTTTGTATCTCTGTTCTTAATTCTCGACTGAATCTAATCTCAAAATCTGAAATATGATATTCTTATTATATAAATCTTAATCTGGATTGATAAGATGACTCAATTTAGTTCTAGTATCCTATGTATGACATGAGTCAAAATGAACTTAACATAGAAATTCTAAGTATCTAAAAGTAACTTAAGTACCAAACATCTAAATTATGATTTTTGATAAGATAACTTAATCTCAATAAAATATTATTAAATTTGATCTTAACATGAATCTTAATTAATTTTGATCGCATGGTCTTATCATAAGCTGAAGTCTTAAATCTTAACACATGAATCTTATAAAGCCTTATCTTGTAACTTAATTATAAATTTATGTGTTCTTTTCTTATAATCTTATCATGTACTTAATTCTAAGTTCTTAATCATTTAAGAAATCCAAACAACACTTAGTTCTCAGATCTTAATCTATCTAGGAAATCTTAATAGCATATTTCTATTTGAAAACTTAAATACAACATTGTCTCACATTATTAAGCATAACTATCTTTCTTGAATATCTGATATCGTAGTCTTATTCATTAATATGAATCATTACTAAGGAATCTTAAAGGAATATGATCCTTTAATTTTGTCATGAACTCAGATCATGAATCACAATTATTCTAAGAAATCTTAATAATGTATCTCTACTTGAGATATTGGGTATATGTGAGAACAACATCACAGACGTGTGAAAACTTTCATATCATATCTTAGTTAAAATATTTTTTGATTTACTTGGGAACCACCCCTGAGGAGGAGCCACTTCGGTGACCCCACCCCGGCAATGTAAACCCAAGGGACATGAGCAGTGAGTGGTCTGGTCACCCCCTCCCACACCCAATTAAATTCAGTTACTTTTCACAGAGCGCCTACGGTGTGATTCAAACCCGGGTCCTTCATTGGGACTTACCGAGCCGCAAACAGCCAAGCTACGCTGGTCGGACTCTTACTTAAAATCTTAGAATACTAGAACACATAAATCATAATGCCTTATCTGAAAAACATGAAAAGATATTGATCTTAATAAATATGAATACTCATGGGCATGAACCAGTTACCTTTTTTACAAAAACCTAATATTCATTTCTTGAATCTTTAAATCAAAATCTAGTTCCTAAAAATATCATGAACAATTCATGAATATACATTAACCCAAAACATATACTTATTAAGTCAAAATAGGGTTTACATCCCATCTTAGATGTGTATGAGTATAGACCTAGCTTCATTCTACATACACATGTATACTGATCTAAAAGGTTAAGAACATGATTTATGTGTTCAATAAATCTTATGGTGATGTTCAGGGCATCCACTTATCATCGTGTCATTATCTTCACATATATTAGGGTTGCCACTGCTAATCCAATTATCAACCATACAAGCATGTTAATCTTTTACCATACATCATTATCAGAGGCATTAAAAGGGCAAACACATTATGGTACTTAAGACAAGTTTTGATATCTAACATCCATTTTGTGATATTAACACTCACTAATAATTACTAATCAACGTGTAATACTTTCACATAATTACCATCATTATATATGTATATATGGTCAGATCTGACGACATATAAACACCCAAAATAATTTTCCCTTTAAATTGACACACATAAATAAACGGACTTCATGGTTGCAAGATATGCTATAAGCAAATTATCACCTTATCATTATTTCTAGACCATCAAATCTTAATCTAATTGCTCGAACAACTTGATTACTTCTCTGGAATAGCATCAGATCAGCCTTAGGTGGGCTGGCGGTAGATCCATACCTCTTGGTTCTCTATAAACCCGCACTTGGGCCTTCGTTTCCTCAAGCGAATGGCTCTCTATTTCCTCTATGAAATAGAGCATGCATCCCGCGGAGAGAGCAGCAACCAAACTCGATAGAGGAGGTGTCTACGGTGGAGGTCTAAGATGGCCTAGTGTCATCACCCTTTTTTTGCCCCTCTAGCACCTCACTGCTCTCTGATGGTGGCCGAGAACTAGCACCATCTTTACTACTACGAATCACAATCAATGAGAAGTTGGCTTCAATGGCTAGATCTGAGATCGGGAACACTAGGTCCCATGTTTGATGAGATAGTAGTACACACATCTCCTCATCCTTTGGCAACTGATGGGAGTCAACAAAAAGAGAGAAAGATTTTTCTAATGTAGAAAAATGATCAAAAGTCATAAAATAAGATGAAGCATATTTAGAATGACTCTTCCTGAAGAAAGTGGTCTTACAAAGATAAATAGGAACATTATGATCAGAAGATATTACCTGATTTGGATATCCATAAGACAAATCATACTGGATAAGAGGCTCAATTTCAGGGATGGTTCTTAGAGGTTCAGGGTCAATTAGATAAGGAATAGGTGTTGATGGTTATGAAGATGATTTCAAAGAGGGTGATAATGGCATGGGTGGAATAGGTATAATATTGGTGGTGGAATCCATAGGAGTGAGTTAGAAGTGCGGCTCATCTTCAAATAAGGTGATCTTTGCACTTAGATATAATCATTGAATATAAGTATCAAGACAACAATACCCATTCTGAGTCTTTGAGTAACCAAGGAAATCACTCTTTACAGCATGAAGGGACAACTTGTAATGTTGAAACAATGGACGAAATAAATACAGCCAAAAACTCTCGGTAGAACTGAAAAAAGTGACTTTCTTGGGAAAAAAGGAAACTATAGGGAATATCCCCCGCAAGAATAGAAGTTGAGATTCTATTGGTAAGTAAACTAGTAGTTAGAACGACATTTGATAAATAAGATAGGAACACGCATTTGAAACATTAGGGTGCGGGATACATTAATATGTGGAGTGATTTCCTTTTAGCAACACCATTTTGTTGTGAGGTTCTTACACATGAAGTTTGATGAATTGTCTCCACTGACTTAAGGAAGGCTACTAATTTACTATTAAAAAACTTAAGACAATTATCACTACAAAAATATTTTAAAAGGGGAAGAAAATTGTGTCTTTATTTCATTAAAGAAATATTTAACAAAAGATGTTGTCTTAGATTTTACAAAAGCAAGAACAACTAGGAGACACGAGAGAAATCATCAAAAACAATAAGAAAATGCTTAACATCCCTATTATTTTTAACATGATATGGTCCCCACAAATCTGCATGAACAATGTCAATGGGATTCGTTGTATGTTTCTCTTGTTGTGAAGAAGAATTGGCCATGTGATGCTTGTCAAACTTATGCTTGTCAAACTGACAAGCCTCACACTCAAGGATATCAGTATCTAGAAACTCGTAGTGGCTCGGGTGTCCAAGACTACGATGTAGCGAAGGAATGTGCTATAAGTATAGGTAGTAGGATAAGTGGTGGTTAGTGGGAGATAGTAGATACCATCTCACTCAAAGTCTCCACCAATCTATTTCATTGTCCATAGATCCTAAAAAATGAAAAGGGGTCATAGAAAAAAAAACATAATGTAGAGACTTTGTTGTCTGGGTAATGAACAACAACCAGAGAACAAAGTTTGGAGCATGCAATACACTATAAAGTGACAAAGACTTTGTTAGAGAAAAATTTCAAACACTAGTAAAAGAGATGGAGAGTCATTAGCTATTTTAATGTGAAAGGGTTTTGCTTAAGGATTAATAGTGTAAAATAAGGAATCATTACCAATTATATGAGATGAAGCACCAGAATCTACAATCCAATCGGATTGGGCCATAGAGGAAAGAGCATGAATGCTCAGTTAGGGGATTGATGGAAAGAGATAGAAGATGATTGTATTCTTCGCTTTTGACAACCACATCTAAGGAATCACTAAAATAAGTAGAATCTAAAAAAATCTTGGGAAGTTTTGTAGGATACCCAAATTTCACCCAAAACTAGTTAGAATTATGATTTGTCATGTAGCAATGATCACAAAAAGAATGACCACAACCACCAGTCTCAGACCCACAACCACGCCTTTGATCTTTCCACCTGTCAGTATGGCCACCACGACCATGTCCTCCTGAGGAAGTTAAAGTTGAGGCACCGGTTATGGGGATAGGATCATCAATGTGAAACATGAGGGCATAGAGTTATTTGAGAGTTGGAATGTTCTCTTGTGTCATAAATTGATCACGGGTATATTTAAATCACATTTAAGATCAGATAGAAACTATACTAAGTGAATAGCTTGACCCTACTTTTTCATTTCTAGTACATCTGTAGTGATAGGTTGATAAATGTCTTGTTCATTCCATAGATTTGTGAGAGTTTCATAGTAGTCATTCAGAGCCAGGTTACCTTTCTTGTAGGTTTTGATCTCCTTAAGAACTTCATACAAGCGGGATATGTTGTTGGTGTGAGAGTATAACTTCTTTAATGTCTCCCACATGATCTTCGTAGAACCATATGCAATAATTTGCTTGGAAATAGATTCTTTCATGACATTAAGCAACCCACTCATTTTTGGTATCCCAATCTTCTAAAATTGGGTTGGTTAAGAACACCAACACCAAGACATTGTCATGGATAATCCATGAATTGGTTAATAACATCAATAGCAAAGCATATATTGTAACACCCCTGACCTGGGTTATGACCTAACCCTGGAAGTTTTGCCTAAATATTTAATTAATATACTTGTGAACACTCCCTGGCATGTAATTAAGTTCCTCAGGAACATTTACTTTCAATTTTGCTCCTTTTTGTATAAAGTTGTAGCAATGTGTTGTATGCAGGGACCTATGTGCAAATTACCCAGTTTAAGGGTTAAACTTACAAAATTCACAAGATGAGATGTATCTCTGATGTTGAAACATCATGAGGATGCCTTTGATGAAGTTTGAGGGATTTCCCAAGCTTGACCACCAAGGTGCAGCTGTGGAAGCAACCCCCATGCTTAGAAACCCTAATTTGGGGTAAAGTGCAATTTACCCAAATTGAGGGGTCCAAATTGTAGTTCTTAATATCTAGAACATCTTTTATGACTCTTGTCATCATTTAGAGTAGAAATGATGGAAGGGATACATCATTTAATAATCAGATGAGAAAAATGATCTTTGTGATAGAAATCACCTAATATGGGTATGGAATCCTTTCATGTATGTACCCTAGTTGAAGGTTGGATTTCTTTACCCTTAGATCTTGAGTTTTCATGAGATTTGCATAAGGTTAGATGAGTTTGGACGTGCCTTTGAGGAAGGAGGGACCTAGATGTGATTTCCAATCTTGTAAGGTCCTTAGGGTGTAAAAGGGGCTAAGGTATATAAGCCCTTTTCCCTTGCAATTAAGTGAACGATCCTTCCTTTCCTTCATTCTCTTCTTCTCTTGCTCAAACGACCAAGGATAGCTCTGGAGCTCAGGGGGACGACCAACCTGTTCTAGGTAAGAGAACACCACCTTCCAGCCCGAATTCATGGAGGAATTCACTTTCTAAGGTTGGTTTTGTGGTTAGCTTACCTAGTCTTCTTGTTCTAGCCGACCAAAGCAACGTTTCCTTGGAGATTTCACCCTTACCAAGTTGAGGAAGCTCAAGGACGCCATTAAAGCTTGGAGCTTGAAGGCTTGGAGCTCTAAGATCAACCTTTAGGCGGGTTTTATAACTCTAAACTCATGCTTTATATGTATGCTTAATTCTTGCAAATTACTTGGTAAATTCTCCTTCTACCACCCTTCTTCCTTGCACGTTGCAAGCAAATCAGTGGAGAAACCGACCTTGCAAGAGGTTGAAGATGAGGGGCGTGATTCCCTATGTTACTTTTTCAAACGACCTTGGACCCTTTTGGTCCAAACGGTTGCAAACCGTTTGGGTTCAAACGGTTTCAAACCGTTTGCTCTCAAACGGTCTTGCAAGACCGTTTGGATTGAAACGGTCTCAAGACCGTTTGAAAGAGTTGACCAAGGGACGACCATTTGAGGGTCTGTTCCTAATATATTGAATTTCATCTCTGCAAAGAATCAAAGTCTAATTCTTAACCAATTGAGAGTTGAAGGCACTTCAACATGAAACCCTAATCGGGTGAAAAAGTGCTGATTTAACATATAGATCTTGTTGAGTTTTGGGTTGAAGGACCCAAACGGTCTCAAGACCGTTTGAGGATTCCTCCAAACGGTCCTAAGACCGTTTGGGCACAACCCAAGACCGTTTGAAGATCTAGGGTTGAGTTAATCTAATGGTTTGAAGGTCCAATTGTAGGAGATTGATGAATTAATGAAAATTGCTGATTTTGACCTAATTGGACTTCAACCTTAGTCAAAACGACTTGGATCTTGGTCAAACTTTGGGAAAACGGTCTCAAGACCGTTTGGATGATGTCCAAACGACCTCAAGACCGTTTGGGCCAAGTTTGAGCCCAATTGGAGGTCAATTGATAGGTTCAACCTTGAATTGATTCACATTGTTGAACATTGATGACCAATCAACTTGAAACCCTAATTGAGAACGATTGAACCCTAATTGGCTTGCAATTGAGGGTCAATTTGATGTCTAAGTGGCTAAGGCTAACCCTAATTGACTCAATTTATAAGTGGTTAGCATATCTTTGATCAATTGAGGGCTTCAACACACATATCCATGAACATTGGTGACCTTTGAACCCCTTTGGAGGTCCAAACGGTCTCAAGACCGTTTGGGGCCAAACGGTCTCAAGACCGTTTGGGCTCAAACGACCTCAAGATCGTTTGGTCCAATCGATCTCAAGCTAGTGTGATCAAACGGTCTCAAACCGATTGAAGCTCCAAACGGTTTGGAAGTCAACCCTTCCAAACGGTCTTCACCTCCAAACGGTCTCAAGACCGTTTGGGTGGTTGAAACCGTTTGAAGGTTGAAACCGTTTGGAGATTGGTGATGGTTTGTACTTAACCATTTGATGGTGTAATTAGCTCAATGATGGATCTATGATCAGGGCTCTACATTTCACTTGATTAGTTAGGTACATTCAGTATTCTTAACATCATACAAAAACATTAGCATCACAGCTATATATGAGAATACTAAAATGTAGCAGGCCTAACTCATTTCAATGACCAGTTCTCAGTTATCTCATCACAAGTCATCTATTAAGCATGACCTTGATGGTGTTTATGGCTCTTACAGCCCATAACTCACATTAGATGTCACTTAGCAGTGCATCAAGATGGTTCACTATTCATAAAGCTTAAAACATGCTTTCAATGAATATAACATGGTATTCCATACCTGGGTGTGACCATCATCTCATAACAACCTGCATGCATATATCTTTCCTAGTAACAGTAAGATATAAAAGTTTGCCAACTCACCGTTTATAACTAAATTTATCTTATAATGGTAGAGTAGAGTCGGCCCATAGATCATGTGATTGATCTATAGGAGAGAATGTGGGTCTAAAACCAAGAATTCTAGTTTTCATAAGTAAGTCCAGAGTATACTTCCTCTGATATAAAGGTACTCCATCCTTGTTATGTGCTACCTCATTACCAAGAAAATATCATAGATGCTCAAGGTCTTTAATTACAAAATACTTCATAAGATATTTCTTTGTAGCAACGAGTTCTGCAACATCACTACCAGACAGGATGATATCATCCACATAAACAATAAGAACAATAATGTCATAGGTAGTGGTCCTGATAAACACAAAATGGTCACATTAAGACTATATGAAGCCAAATTCGTGCACTACAAGGGATAACTTGTCAAATCATGCTTGAGGACTCTGTTTTTAGAGTGCTACCCCTGAGAAACTTAACCTCTAGGTTGTGAAATATACACAGTCTCATGTAAATCTCCATATAGAAAGGCATTCTTAACATCTAGTTGATGTAAAAGCCAGTTTTTATTAATAGCAATAGAAATCAGAATTAGGACATAATTAAGATGAACAATGGGAGTAAATGTTTCAAAGTAATAAATCCCAGTTTCTTATGTTTATATTGTTCCATCAGGCAAATATTTCAATGAAAACTCATCGACAGCCAATAAGTTTACTACCTATAGGGAGATCAAAAAAATCCCATGTCCCAGGAGAGTGAAGTGCATCCATCTCCTCATCCATGGAATGTTTCAACCCAATGTGTAGTAGTACCTTATAAACATTATTTGGGACATAAATTGCATATAAAGTTGTAGTAAATTGAGCCATGGTAGCATTAAAATGATATGTAGACACATATTAAGAGAACCAATATTTTAAACTAGATCGTCGCCCCTTTTTAATGCAATGGGAATGTTGGAGTCAGAAGTTGGAACAGAATCAATGATATTACCATTGTCTTCAGGTGGATTATCAGTCTCGGAAGATGCCAAAGTAGGGGATACTTCAGGTAGAGTTGCAGACAAAGTGGGGTCAGGAATGGACATAGTTGAAAGTGTCAACTAATTACTAGGTTTAGAGAAGAAAGACGTATCTTCAAAAAAATGTGGTCCACACTGACATCCAAAAGGCATGCAACAAGATCAAAGAATTTATACCCTTTTGTATACGAGAGTAACCAATAAAACAACAATGCAAAGCACGAGGTAAAAGTTTATCATTCTTAGTTTGGTGATTATGAACAAAGCATTGGCAGCCAAAAACTTTTGGTGATAAAACAAAGAATGGTTCATGGGGATAAAGGAGGTTATAAGGAATCTTATTTTCAAGAACAAAAGAATGTACCGTAAGATGAGATAATTGGATAAAAGGATAGCATCAACCCAATAAAATTTCATACTTTCATTTTAATTAGGAGAGTGTGAGCTACATCAAGGAGATGCATGCTCTTCCTTTATACAACATCATTTTTGTGGGCTATAGAGACAAGAAGTTTGGTGAATAGTTCCCTTGGCAATACAAAGCTTTTGAAAGCTAGTTGCGCATATTCAAAAGCATTATCAGTGCAGACAAATTAGTAGCATCATATAATTGAGTCTTTATTTCATTTTGAAATTTTGAGAAAATATCTAAAACTTTAGGATTATCTTTAAAAAATAGATCCAAGTAGCACAAGACCAATCATCAATAAAGGTAACAAAATACCATATGCTAGCACTATTAGCAATACAACATAGTCGCCAAACATCAGAGTGAACTAAGTAAAACAAAACTTGGACTCCTATTGTTATGATGGCCAAGAAACATAGTCTGATAGTGTTTTACAAGCTAACAAGATTGACATGAAAAGTTCTCAATACAAAATAGGAAATAAAGACTTCAATTAGAAGTAGATGGATGACCGATTTGTGGGTTCCAATGATGCAGGGAGCTAGACTAGGCCACAAGAGCAGTGATAGTTGGTCTTAACGAGATCTGTAGGTAGTACAAACTATATCCACCTTCATATTCCCCACCAATCATCTTCTTCGTCCTCAGAGTATGCATAGAGACAGTGCAAGGAAAGAAGGTTACAATACTTTTCAAGGTTTTTGATATTTTACTAATAGACATCAGGTTTAGCGGGAATTTTGGCACAAATAGAACATATTTAAGAAGATTATTATTCACATCTCCTTCCCCAATAACTGGGGAGGTGGATCCAACTGCTACACACAAAAGAGGGTGACAAGTAGATTTCTTAAGGGAAGTAAACAATCTCTTATTCCCGGTCATATGGGTTGTAGTGCATGAATCAATAGCACAATCATATTTTGATGAAGAGGAAGAATTTTGAAGACATAAGGGTCACCTGAGTGTTGAGCAATGTCCGTTTGAGGGGTAATAGTAGTAGCGGAAGCGACCTTGATGAGTTTGTCAAGGTCATAAAAACTCATTGTCACCATATAAGGATTAGTAAAGCAAGAAACAGAAGTAGAATCTCCACTAGCATCAGTGGTTGTCATTTTATTTTCTTATTCTGGTTTCTCATGCTTTTCCCAGCATTTATCTTCATTGTAATTAATATGCTTGTAGAATTTACAAATTTTGGGTTGTGGCGAGGAAGAAGAGGATCCTCTCCCTCTATTATTGAAACTTTTATTCAAACTATGACCAAGATTACCACAACCTCATCCGGTAACAACAAGGGATGCAAGCTCATTGGTAGTGGTAGTAAGGATACAAATAGAGATAGTCGAAGATAGACATCATCTAATGTTGAAAAAGGTTCAGATGTAAGAATTTGTTGACGAACGACATCATAACTAGGAGGTAGGGATGCCAAGAATTGACAAAGTTGTATTTCCTATTGATTTTTTTGCATCTTAGTAAGATTATATTATTAGGGTTGATGAATCTTGAGTTCATCCCAAATCCCTTTAAAGATATCAAAATGAGAAAGCAAAGGTTGAGTTATCCTCAAGTTTTAAGGAATGAAAATGTTTGTATAGATAAAAAAACTCGGGATGCATTTCTTTTGCTAGAATATACTTGCGCAAGATGATCCCATGCCTCCTTGACAATGTCGGTGAAGATTAGATTAGTAGAGATATGGGATTCATAGCTATTTAGGATCTGGGAGAGAACTATAGAGTCATGTCCATCACATCTTTTAGAACCTTTCTTCAATTTATCAGATGTTTCTTCAGTAGCTTTCTTCTCGTCGGATGTGTTTTCTTTTAGTGGAGGTAGATCTGTCAGATGCTCCTGATTTCCAAAGGAGTGTGCATAGATCTGAAAGGAGTGTGCTCATAGTATATAGTTGGAAACATCAAATTTTACTAAAGTTACACACTTGGTCATCGACATGTCGTGTCACAAATTGGCATGTCATGTTTCTTGCGGAGGGAATAAATAGCAACATATTCGTCATATAAACAGATGGCAACACATCATGAAGGCAAGACACACGTTATGTAAGGTAGTGAAATAGCATATTTTTTTTTAAAAAGGGTCCAAAATAGATGGTGGACATTATGGATCACCAAGAGAAATAGCGATATATTGGAAAGATCCAATCATATTCAATAATATGTAGATAAAGTCCTATAATAGGTGGTCATGGATGACCACAAAGATTTTTCGAATGGTTTTCTAAATCAGTAGTCTATAAGGCATAAGACCATTGGAAAGACCGTCGGCCATGTCCCTAGATCCTCTTGTTGGATATGAGGATAGGAATAGAGAGTGGAGTAGATTCCCTTAGGCATGATAAGAACCGACAATGGAGAAGGAAATGAAAAAGGAAAGAAGGAGGAGGGAAGGAGAGAGGGTGGTAGTGGCGGCTCGGTGTGAAAGAACTCCAAGTTAGGTTTCCTGATATGATACCATGTAGAAGTGTGTTGACATTGTATATTTTAAAAGAGTATGATCCTCTTTTATAAATAGGAGGGAAAAGTATATAAAAAAACACAGAGCAAACCTTGATGGTCCTATTATACTTAGGCATGTGTTACATAACACTTAAGTAAAAGGAGAACGTAATTAAAGGATAAATATATATCTCAATAATTTATAATGCATAGTATAGATATGGGTGTGGTAATTGCAGATCAAATAAGAATTGGAGTTACTAGAAATTGGGTCTGTGATACAAATATGTCTAACTCGAACAAATTATGTCTGGAGTTTTTTACTAATTGGTGAACTTTGAAGCAAATTTTGTAAGTTCTAGTCAACAACTGGAATTCTATACTATACATATTCAAATAATAATGGTTTGCACTCATGTTTGATCATGGATTGTCAAACTAATCGACTCAAAGACAATCTATTTTGAAAAAAATCCTAAATCCAAATTGAGGAAAAGCATCAGCTCGTCCCGACCGAATCCGACTCAGATACAAGCACAGATAACCCAACGAGACCCAAATTTCCAAACATAGATGGGGAAGACTACAACTTTGACCTAAGTTTTTATATGGACCCAGGGTCGGCATAAACCCAAATATCTAGATTCATTGCATAAACATGTGTATGTAACCATATATGTATATATAACATGTATCTTTTATTTTATACATTCGGTGACAAAATTTCTAAATTATATTTTATGCTTTTTGATAGTATTAATAAGGCTACAAGAACGTTGTATCATATTAATGTAAGTTGTAGATATCTATTTATACTTACTTTTTTTGTAATAATAACCACATAATCTAATCTTGCAGGTTGGATATATACTTCCTACATTACATGTGTTTCGAAAGTTAGTTCAATTAGACATTTTGGATTACTTGTGTTTTAAAAATCATTTTCATTACGCACTTGTGGACTATTAGGTGTAACAAAATTGTGTATTTTCTAATCAATGGTAAACTTCTAATAACTTCAAATATGATTGAAGTCTTTAAATTATATATTATATATATCTAGGATATGATTGTGTATGTAGGATATAACACTGATTTTTTAAAATATGTAGAATCTAAAAGATATATGTTTCATTCATATGGCCATGAGTTAACTATATATAATTTCTTAATTTCATACATCATAAACTCTTTTAATAACTGTATATATATTTATTTATTTATATATATTAAAAAAAATTGTTTTAGTATTTTATATAGGACAGTTTGAATTCAACTCAAAATTGAGATTGTTACACGGGCAAGATATGTGTCGAGATTTTCAAACATTATACAGTCCAATACCCATTCTTAAATTTGTTTCACAATGTGGTTTTGAGTATATACCTACTAAAACCTAGTATGACCCGACCTAGCTTGAAGCTAATCTCCACCCAAGGCCAATCCAAATATAATTTGGACATGATTGTCAATACTAGCCAGGTTAGCATATTCAAACATCTTTAATCCTTTAGCACAAGATATGGATATTGAAATAGTGTGAAAACATGAGTTACTCATTCATGGAGATGGGACATATTTATTCTATTCTAGATAAAATTTTATGGAAATTACATCAAGTTCAAGTCTGGATGATGTCAAAGTTATGTCAGAATAGAGAAGGTTGATCTGGACTTGATCTTGAAATCTCACCCAAAGTCATAACATGTCGGTACGAATATCCAGAATGAAACGGGACAAGCAAATTCCTAAATCCAACTTCTAATCAAAATTTTCAAATAGCTTATCTAATTTCATGATCAAGTCATGATGTATATTACTAGAAGACAATGTTAAATCACGTGTCATCTTAGCATCATAACTACTTGGTATTGGTTTATAGAATTTGTGTATTTTCACTATTTACTTCCGTCTCCTACTAGCCATCATCATGAATCAACAAAGGAAATAAATAAATGGATATCAAGAATATGCACACCGGATCCAGTTGCATCTGAAATTTCAAATTAAAGATAAAACCATGTTGATTGGTGTGCATTTGGAACAACCAAGAAATAAATAAATAGACCATCATAGGCCACAACAATATCCAAGAACTCCAAGAAATAAAGGAGCCAATATAAGCAATAACAATATATAATGTTTCCAAGTATTTCAAGAGGATGAGCCAACATAATCAACCACAATATATAATGTTTCCAAGTATTTCAAAAGGATGAGCCATCATAGGCAATAGCAAGATTAAGCATTTCCAAGTAAATGAGACAACATATGTAGTAGAAAGATTCACATGATTCAAATGAATGAGCCACAATGGCATTAGAAGCATAAAATAAGTAAAGAGCCAAATAAAGGCATTTAGGAGGATATCAAGGCTAGAACAAAATGTTTGTAGGGTTGGATAAGATCCCAACTGAAGAGTAGGTTGATTGCACAATAATCGTTCCACATTCATCATACATAAATATGATTCATATTTATGTATAGGGATCGACGAGGCGAAACAAGGACATATAATTGAAGAACAAGCATCAAGGATGCTTACCTAGAAGCTAATAGAATGGAGGTGGTAGGCGCAGCGAGCAGCGGTTCGAGGTCGCCGGAGAATAGCCTTGCGTCGCCGTACGTTTCCCTATTTACGGGCTTCTCCGCCTTCTTCGGTGTCTCAGTTGAACTCGCCTCATGTCAGCGAGTGTGGTGGTGGCCTAGAACGACAGTTTTCCCTTTGGTTTTCGATGCCTTGGATCGCCGGTCTTCTTTCTCTGTTTTTGACCCTCGGCGGAGCTCTCTCAGAGCTTCTGAGCGCTGCGAGACCCATTGTTGGGCTCGGCATGTTCGTCGAGCGGAAGAGGCGTGCATGATTCCCTCAGAATTCAGCGACAGCCGGTATTTCGTGAGCTATGACCCTGGAGTCGAGCGATAGCACGAGCTCTTCGCCATGGATGCGGGCTGAAGCAAACCTAGTCAGGCAATGACCAGGGTGCCTATGCCCTTGCAATCACAGGATTTAATCCCCATGGGCATTTGTGTAATTTCACATCTTGCATTCGTTTGTCACCAACAAAGATATGTTTCCAAATGACCGTTCCACCCTCGATTCTTTAATCAAACGCATTATGCAACTGAGGGCAATTTGGTCATTTACCCTCTTGCCAACTCGCCTTTGACCTAGGTCAGCAAGAGTGGACCTGCTGATGCGGCCAATTGTGATTGGTCCGCGTCAGCATGGGCCCGACCTCAGTGGCCCAATTGCCCCTATTTTTCTGAAGAGGCTTTTCCCTGAATTCTGATTGGCTGAGATGATTTAATTCATACTAAATCATTCTCATGTCAGAAAAATTCAAATAAATAGTCAATGGAAAGGATTTTTAACGTAGAATTCGATTTTATGGTTTTTGAGTCCCAATTATGATTCCTTTTTCGAAGTTTGCTTTGAATACCTTTTAAGTGTATAAAATGTTCTAAAATACATAATTAATTCATTTTAACTCCAATTTGTAAAATAAAATATGTTTTCTTATTCAGGAGAATATGACTAATCTGTTGGGGTAGGTTTTAAACCCTAAATCATGGTTTTGTAAAATTAGGGTTTTTCCTATACTTTATGTCTTTATATATATTAATACATGTGTAATGGTTATAACTAGGGAAAATGGAATGGTGATACAATCTGATTGGTGAATGTGATGGTAAATAATTAAAACAGGTATGTGACCCCTATGTATGTGAAGCCTATTTTAGTATGTGGACCCTATTCACATTTGTGAACTCTATGGATGAATGTGAATGATTAGTGTGCAAACTACCTATCCTTCAGTTGGGTCTTTTCCAACCCCACAATCATTATTGTGCTAGCCTGATTATCCCTCTAATTGCATTTATTGGCTCTTTACTTATTTTATGCATCTAATGCCATTGTGGCTCATTCATTCGAAGTATGTGAATCTTGCTACTACATATGTTTCCTCATTTACTTGGAAATGCTTAATCTTGCTATTACCTATGTGGCTCATCCTTTTGAAATATTTGGAAACATTGTATAATGTTGTTGCTTTGTTGGATCCTTTATTTCTTGGAGTTCTTGGTTATTGTTGTTTCCTATGATGGCCGATTTATTTTTTTTCTTGGGTTTTATTCCCAATGCTATGTTGCAATCTTGTTATACTTTTCACTCAACTTCCAAGTGAATGTTTATGCATGATATAGTTATTGGCCAATTGACAATGTAGTGTACATGAGTACAAACCACCCACAGGGCACTGGGGTTTTAGTCCCCCTGTCGGGCACTGGGGTTTTAGTCCCCCTGCCATTTTATATATTAGACACTGGTGTTTTAGTCCCCCTGCCACTTTTTAGGCACTGGGGTTTTAGTCCCCCTGCCATTTGTGAGGTCTGGTAGGTGCCTCACCCTACATTGAGATGATTTTGAGTCATAATTTATATTCATGCAAATGTGATATTTATTGATATTTAATGTGGCAGTTTCCTAAAATCTTATTTACTCTTTGCCTCTCACTTCTTGAAATTCCTTAGTGGAATCTTTTGTTATGAAATGCTTAGCTTTATGATTGCAATTATCTTTTTATTAACACATACCTTTTATCTTTCTCTTACTGGATGACCCCAACCATCCAGGCTAGGATCAGAGTGTGCATGGAAGCTTGGTGAACCTAAGTCTAAGGATAGGACTAGAAGAAAAGGAACATATAGCTTGCTTGGACATAGTTGCCTTTATATATATATAGTTGTTTTGTTTGGAGACAATGTTGTATTAGTCTAGTCTTCCTCTACCTAGATCCTAGTTTCTTGTATAAAGATGTACCCCTTTTGGGAAAAATTTGTTATGTACTCTTTATACATTTTGAATAAAGTCAAGATTTAAATTTCTGCTGCTACACAATTGATGATTTTGTTTATCATGTTTAGTAGTAGAGACTTGGTCTTAAAGCATGGTATCAGAGCATCAAGGTAGTCGGATTCTTAACTAATTCAAAATTGTCTCCTAGATAGAACCCTTACCATATATAGTTCATTTAGTAAGTTTTTCACCTTAGAGTTGACCTAGCATGAAAGTTTGATTTAGTATAATAATAATAATTAATTAAAAGTAAAACTTGTCAACTTTTTGGTGAATTGTCTACTGAGAAGCTACTAGAGCAATAAGTTGAAGTGATGGTGTCTAGAAAGGGTCAGAGCTTGGGGGCTGGCAATATTTTCCTCCGCCCCACTAGATTGGTCACGAGGACTCCTGAGCTCATATGACCTGGCCTGGCCTGATCTGATACAGACAGCTCGAAATAGTCTATCTTTGGGCATGTTGGCTAATTGTTGAATACCTTAGGAAAACCTTAAGTGGTGATTTGATCTCTTACATAAAAATCATCCTTAAATACCTTATACTCCTATGTTTAGGGTTTAGTGTACCCTATGTTACACCTTGAAGTTTGGTTAGTAAATCCTTATAGTGAGTTTTATGTACCCTTTTACCCTTAGCTTAGTTTGACTTAGTTGACCCTTTTAAGGGGTGGAATGAGGGTAATGGTGTTAGTGCCCTATTTGGTTTTGCAAATCTGATTTCGAGGACAAAATCCCTTTTTAGGGGGATGGAATCCTAATTAAAAGCAAATCAAATACCTTTGGAGTTAGAAACCCTATCTATATAATAACTTATGTGAACAAGAATTTACCAAACACATTATACTTGTAATTCAACTTGTTTGTTTATACACACATGAATATGTAGTAAGTCATATAGGGATAATTCTTATGCTTGAACCTTCACATATTCTTGATGCACATAATAATGAGTTACTTATTACTAATTGTGAATATACATAACGTTGACTATGCCACCCTAATGGTAAAATGTGTATGGATAATGCACCCTAAGGGTGCTTTAATATGTAATGATCATGTTGACCTAAACCTTAATATGTAATCATCTTGACAACATATACATATATATACCCTTAATGCCTTTCATGATACATTAGTGACATTAGGTAACATCATCACATAATATACCCTAATGCATATAAATGGACTATAGTCACAAAGTTATCAATATATACATATATGTAAGGTATATCACCTTGTTCTCTAATGAACACCTCATCATAATTTGATATATGAATTAATTCATTAATATTTAATGTGTTACATCATATTCACTAAAATGCATATAATGACTCAAACATGATAATGAATGATTGGATTCACATAAATATTCATAAATGCCTAATGTGATGTAAAATATGTATAATTTATAATACAAAGTGTAATGGACAAAAAAGATTAATGATGTCATTAATATGAGTATGAAAGATGATATGAAAATGTGCAATATGAACATTATTTGGAATTAGTATAGGCTTGGATAATATTAATTATTTCTACAAAATAATTTGTGACTACATGATAGTTTTAAGAGGATAATAGAAAATGAATTCATGTTATTAAGGTTTTTGACCTATTACATAAATTAATGTTAAAATGGCTTAATAAACCCTAGTTGTGCTTAAAACCCTTGATGAGGGAAATACACATGATATGATGTTAAGATGTAATTGTTTTGAATAAAATGTGGCACAAGTGATAGTATAATAAATATGATACCTCTTCATGATGGAGATTATGTTAATAAGGCAAAAATGTTAATTTGAGTTTGATAAAAGGCTATAGGTTTTGTGGAAACCTTAGTAACACCTGACTTATGTAGATTTTGTGTTGTACCCTAGATTAAGGGTTATAGCCTAGTGTTTAAGGTTGGGATGTTGCACACCCACCTTCTCTTTCCTCTTGTTGTGATTTCGGGGACGAAATCCTCTTTAAGGGGTGGTGTGTTGTAACATACTGAATCTCAGGGTCTTTCCTGCAATTTACCCACTTTTGAACTTTTCTTGGCCTTCTAGTCCATTTGGACCATTTTCATAAATTTCCCTTGTTTTATATTCTTTTTGAACCCCTTGTGCAATTGGAGCACAATTTAATGTTTAAAATCACCTTTTTCCCTCATTTATGATAATGGAGGGGTGTTTGCACAAATAACCCAATTAAGGAGATCAGTGAGGGTTAATAATGTAATTTGGTCATCAAGGATGGATATAAGTAGATAATATTAATTTGGAGCTTTTTGGATAAATATATTAATAATAATAAGCATTTGAATTAATTATGAGTATATTAACCTCTTTACTTTCTCTCTCCTCCAATTTGAAGATAAATGTGTGAAAATGGGATAATATGGTGAGTTATTTCTCTTGAAATAATTAGGAGATGTTTGCCTCGAAATATTACTCCCATATTTCAATTAATTAGTTTTCCATATTATTTCACCTCTTTTAATATATTAATACATGTAATAATGGACAACATATGAGTTATAAGCCTTAGTGAGCTTAAATACGAAATCTAATTGCATAGAAATATTCTACACATTAATATGAGCATGTGGTTAAAATTTGGTGTCATTTGGACTTCATTTGACCCTTCAAATCCTTTTTCTGAGCTTTTAATAAAGTATAACTAGGGATTTTAATCGATTTCATTTATATCGATTTGTCACACTATTGTTCGGTTATTTTTCACCATGTCACACATCAGCTCCCAAACGTGCTTCATCGGACGGTCCTCATTTGATCTCGCTTTTACGACTTGATCTGACGGCCGGGACGTTGTCCCCTACCTCCCGCTCAAAGGAAGACAGAAGCCGTTTCACGGCAGTTCACCTCCTCCATCTCATTCTCCCTCCATGAGGCATCGATTCATACGATTCTTGTTCCTTTGAATTCCTCTCATCATGAAGGTTCAATCGAGCCCTAGATCAGCCGCTCTCTTGGACGATAGACGAAATGCCCATTTCGTGCTTTCTCCTCATCTTCACCGAGGGTTGCTGACAGAGAGCTTGAGAACTCCTCACGCCTATATAAGGTAGTAGAAACGACCCTCGGGCCACCACCTTTCTTCCTCTTCCTTCAATTTCTTCTCGTTTGCCCCCGAAGACCCCGACCTGCCCGCTCTTCTTCTCTGACGACCTCGAACCGCTGCTCGTTGCGCCTACCACCTCCGTTCAATTAGCTTCTAGGTAAGCATCCTTGATGCTTGTTCTTCAATTATATTTCCTTGTTTCGCCTCGTGACTCTCTCGTTCATTGGATCCTATAGCTTACCGGAAGAGCCTTGCGTCGCCTTATGTTTCCCCATTTTCGGGCTTCTCCGCCTTCTCTGGTGTCTCAGTTGAACTCGCCTCGTGTCAGCGAGTGTGGTGGTGGCCTAGAACGATAGTTTTCCCTTTGGTTTTCGATGCTTTGGATCGCCGGTCTTCTTTCTCTATTTTTAACCCTCGGCGGAGCTCTCTCGGAGCTTCTGAGCACTGCGAGACCCATTGTTGGGCTCGACATGTTCGTCGAGCGGAAGGGGCGTGCGTGATTCCCTCATAATTCAGCGGCAGCCGGTATTTCGCGAGCTATGACCTTGGAGTCGAGCGACAGCACAAGCTCTTCGCCATGGATGCGGGCTGAAGCAAACCTGGTCAGGCAATGACCAGGGTGCCTATGCCCTTGCAATCACAGGATTTAATCCCCATGGGCATTTGTGTAATTTCACGTCCTGCATTCGTTTGTCGCCAAGAAAGATATGTTTCCAAATGACTATACCACCCTCGATTCTTTAATCAAACGTATTATGCGACTAAGGGCAATTTGGTCATTTACCCTCTTCCCAACTCACCTTTGACCTAGGTCAGCAAGAGTGGACCTGCTGATGCGGCCAATTGTGATTGGTCCGCGTCAGCGTGGGCCCGGCCTCAGTGGCCCAATTGCCCCTATTTTTTTGAAGAGGCTTTTCCCTGAATTCTGATTGGCTGAGATGATTTAATTCATAATAAATCATTCTCAGTTCAGAAAAATTCGAATAAATAGTCAATGGAAAGGATTTTTAACGTAGAATTCGATTTGTCTCCAAAATTGTTCCTCGTTCCCTTACGCCCTCTCGCTCTGGCGATTAGGGTTACGCAAGAAGTGAACGTCCTCTCCCTCTAGCTTAGGGCTTTCCCTTGCAGGTTCAAGTGCAGGCGGGCTTTGGGTCTCGGCTCCATGGCGACGGAGCTAGCGGATCGTTATGCGGGACTTAGACTGTCGGACGATGAGGAGGCGCCGATCGACGGCAGCTTGTTGTGCAGCGGCGATGAGGGTGATGACCAGGCGGAGTTGGCGCTCGTGGGGCGGCTGCTCACAGACCGATCGTACAACCTTAAAGTGATGGAACGAACACTGGCGCAGGCGTGGGGACTGCGTGAAGCGGTGGTTTTCAAGAAACTGGAAGGGGAAGCATTTGTCATGCAATTCTCCCATTGGCGGAATAAACAACGGGTGCTGGACGGCGCCCCATGGAATTTCGACGGGCGTCTGCTGATGTTCAAGGAAATCGACAAGGAGGAGCAGCCGGGGCGCCTGCAAATCAACACCACACCCTTCTGGGTACGTCTCTACGGCCTGCCTTTGGGTTACAGGGGGGACGCGACGGAGAGGGAAATAGCAGGCCGCGTCGGCGCGGTGATGGCAACGGACAGAGACGGGTCAGGCTGGGACTCCTCCGTCCGAGTACGTGTGCTGATCGACGTTACGCGCCCCCTAAGAAGGAATCTTAGATTAAAGGTGAAGAGCTGGCGAATTGTGGAAGTGGAAATCAAATACGAACGGCTTGCGATGTTCTGCTTCACTTGCGGCATGCTAGGGCATGTCGACAAAGACTGTGAAAGCGATGCGGAAGGAGGCGCCCAGCAGCAGCACTGGGGAAGGTGGCTACGGGCGGCGTCGTGGAAGCAAAACCGGGCTGAGGAGGGTAGGGAGGTAGGAGGGGGCGGGGCACGAAGAAAACTTACGTTCAAGAAGAAGGAGGTGTCGGAGTCGATGAGCAGAGCAGAAGAGGAAGAAGAAGGAAGCAGCGTTGGGGGGAGAGGGGGAGTGACGAAGTGATAGAGAAGGGGGGGTGCGGGAGGGGATGAGGGACCAGGGCGAGAGGATGTGAGGAAGCAACAGGCTGAGCGGGGCAAGGCCGACAGCAGGAGGCGGAGTATCGCGAGGAGGGGTAGCGACGGACAGCAGGAAGGGGAGGAGCGTGGAGAGGCAACTGGAATTGCGATAGAAGGACGGGTGGTGGGACGCAGGGACAGAGAGAAGGAAGGGGTAACACAGAGAAGGGAGGGACCGGTAAAAGGCACCCGCGGCGAGGGGAAGTAGAAGGTAGTTGACCGGGAGGCAGCCGGAGCAGGGGTGCGTCAACAGCAGGTGGACAACACCAAAAATGGGGGATCGTCGCAAGATCAGGAGAAGCGCCGTTACACCAAAGAAGATCTAATGGGACTGCAGGGACATGGCTGTTTGAGCGAGGCAACACCGGAAACGGAGTCGGGGGAGTCAGATGAAGCTCCGTCCGGAGACGTGGAAGCAACATATGGCAGTAGACAGCAACTGGAGTCCGATAGTGAGACAATTCATGGTGCATCTCAGTACAAGAATGTCGGGGGGCAGACTGATGATATTTGTATTGTTGAGGACGCAACAAAACTCAACTACAAAGAGGCACCAGATGTGCATGGGAAAGTGCATGAACCAGGTCACTTGCATGGTGCTGATCGACATGAAGGTACTCTAACCACAACGAAAAGAATCTTAACAAGGGCTCAGAGGAAAAAAGATATTGGGTCTAGAGGGAAAGGGGGAAGTAAGCAGGCCAAAGAGAAAAAACGCCACCAACCGTGGGTCTACAAAATGAGAAGAGGAGTGCGCTTGGGAATTCCAGAAGAGGAGGTGGTATGGGAACAAGCTACAGGAAAGAGAAGGAGGAACGAAGAGGTCTGCGACATGGACCTTGATGTGCTTCCTATGAAGGATGGAGGGTTAAAAAGACACAGGATGCTCAGTGAGAACACACCGAACATATTTGGGGTCACCATGACTCAAGTAGCGGAGATTGGCGGAGTCCAATCCCGCGAAGGACAATGAAAATCTTCAGCTGGAACTGTCAGGGATTGGGCGACCCTGACACGTGCAAAGCTCTCCGAGCTTGGGCTTGGAGAGAGCGTCCAAACATAGTTTTCGTCATGGAAACTATGATCGTCGACAGGAAACTGGAGGATGTAAAGCGCAGCTGTGGTTTCACTGAAGGCTTGTGCATATCAAGCGTAGGGCGGGCAGGTGGCATGGGTTTTTGGTGGAAAGATGCGGACGTGGAGGTGATCAATTATTCTCACATGCACGTTACAGCTGAGGTAAAGAATAACACAACGGGAACAGCATGGAGAGCGGTGGGTATTTATGGCTAGGCACAATAGATAGAAAAGTTCAAGACATGGGAGTTGATGAGGTGGATAAAGGGTGAGACCGAGGAGCCCGTTATCTTTTTCGGGGACTTCAATGAGATTGTGTCAAATGCTGAGAAGAAAGGGGGACCACCCAAAGAGGACAGATTCATGCAGGACTTCAGGGATGCTATAGATGACTGTGAGTTGATGGATATTGGCTTTGAAGGGAATGTTTTCACGTGGAAAATAGGTCTTACTGAGAGAAATCTGGTACAGGAGAGACTTGATAGATTTCTTCCCGACCTTGGCTGGAGGAACCTGTTCACATATTGCAAGGTCATAAACCTGCCCATTTACGAGTCGGATCATGCTCCAATCACCCTAAAGGCGGATAGGAAGAACAACAATAAGAGGAGGAAAGGGCACTTCATGTTTGAACCGATGTGGGTGGGGGAGGAAAATTGCTCTTCTATTATTAGGGAGGCATGGGAGGCTACGGCAGGGAGGGATTTGGGAACCAAGCTGATGCAGTGTAAAGAGAGCCTAAAGGTCTGGGCAACAGAGAAGTTTGGTGAAAGGAGAAGGAAGGTGAAGGAGCTGGAGAATGAACTCAAGGGGTTGCAAGCTCTTCCACCGGATCAAAGGAACCTTGACTGGGCGGAGGAAAAATCAAAAGAATTACAATACTGGCTACAGAAGAATGAGGAATATTGGGCTGCTCGGGCAAGAGTCAAAGAACTGAAAGAGGGAGACTGAAACACTGCATACTTCCATCAAAAAGCATCTAACAGGAGGAGGAGAAATTGTATTGAAGGCTTAGAAGATGAGCAAGGGGTTATGAAGACACAAGAGTGGGACATTATTGCAATAATTATGAAACATTTCACAAATCTGTTCCAAACTAGCAACCCTTCAGGTTTTGAGGTGGCTACTAAAGGGTTGAAGGAGAAGGTGACGGAGGCACAACGTGAGGAACTGGAGAAGGACATAGAGGATGAGGAAATTTGGGCAGCTCTTAAACAGATGCAACCTAATAAAGCTCCTGGACCGGACGGCATGAAGGCGATGTTTTATCAAAATTACTGGGAGATTGTTGGAAAGGATGTGGCAAGCTACATCGAGGGGTGGTGGAAAGGTGAGGAAAGCATGGGGGAGGTTAATGATACTCTAGTCGTGCTCATCCCAAAGACCGACAAGCCAAAGACCATTGGAGAATTCAGACCGATTAGTCTATGCAATGTGGTGTACAAAATAGCATCCAAAGTCCCGACGAACCGTCTGAAGCCTCTTATGAACTCTATTGTGTCTGAGAATCAAAGTGCCTTCGTTCAAGGTAGAATGATAACGGACAATGCCCTCATTGCTTATGAAGTGTTCCATTCTATGAAGAGAGATAAGGGAAGGAAAAAAGGTAGTCTAGCACTGAAATTGGACATGTCCAAAGCATACGATAGAGTGGAGTGGAGTTTTCTTGACGTCACTATGGAGAGGTTGGGGTTTGGACGGAAGTGGAGGTCTAAAGTCCAAGAATGCATAACGTCTGTCCAGCACGCCTTTGCCATTAATGGAGACAGGACCCAAAGTTCAAAGTCGGCACGAGGACTTCGCCAGGGTGACCCTCTTTCTCCCTATCTTTTCATTTTATGTGTTGAAGCTTTCTCAACCTTAATCTCTACTGCTACCCATGATGGCCTCCTACATGGCATCAAGCCATGTAGAGGCGCGCCCTGTATCTCACATCTTTTCTTTGCAGATGATAGCATCTTGTTTGCTAGAGAAACCACCGTAGAATGTCTGAAAATAGCTGAGATTATCAGCCAATACGAACAGGCATCGGGACAAATGATAAATTTCTCTAAGATGGAGGTTGTGTTCAGCAAAGGGGTGAAGGCGGACAAGCAGGAGGAATTGAGACAGTTACTAGGTGTGAGAGTGGTGGGCACACACGCCAGTTATCTGGGTCTCCCGACAGCCATGGGAAGGTCCAAGAAGCAGGTGTTCAGTTTCATTCGGGACAGGATTTGGAGGAAACTCCAAGGGTGGTCAGAAAAACTATCGTCCAAGGCGGGGTGAGAAGTCCTAATCAAAGTAGTAGCTCAAGCAATAACCACATACATTATGAGTATTTTTCAGCTACCTATGGGAACCATAGCGGAAATGCAGAGGATGGTGGCTAGATTTTGGTGGGGAGCAAAAGATACAAAAGGAAGATGTCATGGCTAAACTGGGAAAGAATGTGCAAGCCTAAGAGACAGGGGGTCTTGGTTTCAGAGATTTCCAGACCTTTAACCAAGCCCTCCTGGCTAGGCAATTGTGGTGAATAGCAAACAACCCAAAATCCTTAGTGTCTAAAGTACTCAAAGCCAGGTATTACCCATCATCATCCATATGGGAAGCTAGAAGGGGATACATTCCTAGTTATTCTTGGAGGAGTCTATGGGGAGCAAAGGCACTGTTAAAGGAAGGGACACAATGGAGGGTAGGCGATGGAACGGAGGTGGATATTTGGGAGGACAATTGGCCGTCGAAAGAAGATGAAACTCTTGCACACTTGAAAAGAGAGGATGGACCAGATTACCGCAAAGTGAGGGAACTGATGACATAAGATGGCATGCAATGGGAGGAAGTCAGAGCTTGTTTTCCGGAACACTATGTTGAAAGAATATGTGTGATCCAACTGAGCTGGCGGCGACCCCAGGACAGTCTTATGTGGTGGCCTTCAAAGGATGGTGACTTTTCGGTACGGTCAGCGTACTGGTTGGGATTACTTGGGAAAGAGGAAGCGAGGAGCTGTGCGCAGCAACAGGAGGATGGACTATGGAAGAGGATTTGGCATGCAGGATGGAGTCCGAAAATAGCACACTTTCTATGGAGGACATGCACGGGTTGTCTAGCAACAAGGGGGCGCCTATATGACTGCCATTGCCTAGAGGATGGAACTTGTATGCTGTGTGGTGTTGAGAAGGAGACAATACCACACATGCTTTTTCGTTGCCCCAATGCAGTGGAGGTTTGGGAGCAAACACCAAGGGGAGTTCAAGCGTGGGTGGATGAAGTTCGGGACGAGGATATAAACACGGCGGTGGGCGCTGCACTGGACAGGAGTTCCATGGAGGAAAAGGTGTTCATGGTGGCAGGTATGTGGACGGCGTGGAGATCAAGATGCATGAGAACGTTCCAAAGCAACGACGTCAAGAGTGGGTACATGCTAAGGGGTGTGCTGGCGATGATGAGAAGGGGTGGACAGTGTCAAAGCGGGATGGGGAGAGGAAGGCAACGAACTGATACGGCAACAGCAATGGACAGAGGCAGGCGGCACACCACAAGGAGAAGGAGTGGGGCGGACAGCTACGTTTGGACGGGACGGCAACGGAGAGGTTGGGCGCAAGAATAATGGGGGTGGCAACGAAATGATGCATGGCAGTAATAATGTTGCTGCGTTGAGTCGTGGAGGTGCCATAGCGGGGAGCGGGTCTGAGATAGAAGTCCATGCAGTGCCGCGGGGCAGCAGTTGCAACGCAGCGAGGCCGGGCGGAGGTACAGCTGCAATGGAACGTGACGGGGAGGAGGTCAATGCTCAGCAGGGAAGGGAGGGGGGGAGGCGTCGCGGGGAGAGCTGGCAGGAAGAGCGGTGGATGGACGAAGCCAGCACAAGGCAGGCGGAAGATTAACGTCGACGAGTCTGTCGGGGAGGACGGGAGAGTGGGAATTGGGTGGGCCGTTAGGGATGACACGCGCAGGGGAGAAGGTCAGTACAGGGATGAGTGTTGCTATATCGGAGTTGCTAGCCGCAAGAGCTGCGATGCAATGGGCAAAGGAGAAAGGATACAACGCCATCGAAGTCGAGACGGATTCCACGGAGGTCATCCATGCATGCACAGGCAAAAAGGCACGTCGGGACTATGTTGGATCTTTGGTTGAAGACATCAAAGATTTGATCACTCAGTTTTCTTTCTGTAGTTTGCTTTATATTAACCTTAGATGTAATAAAGTAGCCCATGAGGTGGCCAACTTGGCTCGTCGGGGTCATGTAGCTAGTTTTTCTTTGTCGAGTCATTTCCCTTTGAGTTTGTTGTCTCTTGTAAACCTTGATTTGATTAGTTAGTAATAGAAACGGGGAACCCCAATCATAGGGTTTCCCGTCCCCCTTTCAAAAAAAATAACGTAGAATTCGATTTTATGGTTTTTGAGTCCCAATTATGATTCCTTTTTTGAAGTTTGCTTTGAATACCTTTTAAGTGTATAAAATGTTCTAAAATACATAATTAATTCATTTTAACTCCAATTTGTAAAATAAAATATGTTTTATTAATCAGGAGAATATGAATAACCATTTGCTCAAGGTTTTGAGTCACAAATCGAGTTTTGGCTTTGAAGGTAGAAAATTAGGGTTTTTCCTATGCTTTATGTCTTTATATATATTAATACATGATAATGTAACTAGGAAAATCTGGAATTGGATGCAATCTGATTGGTGAATGTGATGGTAAATAATTAAAACAGGTATGGTATCTTCTAGATTTGGATCACATTTCAAGTATCTGATTCCAGATCCCAAAATTATAACAGAAAGATATTGTTGTATCTTCTCTGGAAAAAAATCTAGACTAGACATATATATAATGAAAAATTCTACTACAAAATAAAAATATAAACATTTTAATATATATAATGTCATGGTACTATTTTTGTGTGTGTGTATATATGGGGATTTATTCACTACCCGTCCATCCAAAAGAGTAACTATATGGTACACAAGAGTAACTCTGAGATCACAAGAGTAACTATATGGTACACAAGAGTACTCTGAGATCACAAGAGTAACTCTGAGATCAAAAAAGTAACTGCACAGAAAATATACAGTCAGTAAATATATGGACGGGTTTTTTAATTTGGGGGGGGGGGTGGCAAATGATACTATTTTTGGATGAAATGTTTTGGGGAGCTAGATCAAATGCTCCTCTACAATTGAGAAAAAAAATAAAAAAAATATCAGGAAGGGTGTGCGGGCAGCTACCCACGCGTGTATTAAAGATGAGCCATATATATATATATATATATATATATATATATATATATATATATATATATATATATACAGAGAGAGAGAGAGTCAGGCTAGAATACACTCGAGTGTACGGATCGCACGAATACACTCAAGTGTGTTTGCATATCAAGACTATTTTTTACAAAATATAAACTGTTGATCTTCACTGTCATACTATAATTAGGCTACATATAAATTTTGAGCCCATTTGGATGAGTGTAAGTCACTCATCCAAGGGCAACAAAATCGACGCGCGAAACTAATTTGAAATGCATAATTTTTGCGGTCTTCATAACATGAGCTATCCAAATGTGCTCAAATTTTGTGTATGAGTTGTTCACAAGATGTTTAAGAAGATCAACGGATTAGATTTAAAAAAAAAATATTGCATCATGAAAAAGTACTTGAGTGTATTCCATCCTGATTCTATATATATATATATATATATATATATATATATATATATATATATATATATATATATATATATATATATATATATATATATATATATATATATATATATAGACAGAGAGAGACAGAGAGAGAGAGGCTAGAATACACTCGAGTGTAAAGATCGCACGAATACACTCAAGTATGTTTGCATATCAAGATTATTTTTTGTAAAATGTAAACCATTGATCTTCACTGTCATACTATAACAAAGCTACATACAAATTTTGAGCCCATTTGGATGAGTGTAAGTCACTCATCTAAGGGCAACAAAATCGACGCGTGAAACTAATTTGAAATGCATAATTTTTGCAGTCTTTATAACATGATCCATAAATGTCCAAATGTGCTCAAATTTTTTATATGAGCTATTCACAAAATGTTTAAGAAGATCAATGGATTAGATTTTTGGAGAAAAAAAAATTGCATCATGAAAAATTACTTGAGAGTATTCTGCGCTAAATACACTCGAGTATATTCTAGCTTGACTCTCTCTCTCTCTCTCTCTCTCTCTCTCTCTATATATATATATATATATATATATATATATAAATATATATATATAAAGATTGCACGAATACACTCAAGTGTGTTTGCATATCAAAACAATTTTTTACAAAATGCAAACCATTGATCTTCACTGTCATACTATAACTAGGCTACATACAAATTTTGGGCCCATTTGGATGAGTGTAAGTCATTCATCCAAGGGCAAAAAAATCGACGCACGCAACTAATTTAAAATACATAATTTTTGCGATTTTTATAACATAACCTATAAACGTCCAAATGTGCTCAAATATTGTGCATGAGCTATTCACAAGATGTTTAAGAAGATCAATGGATTAGATTTTTGGAAAAAAAAATATTGTATCACGAAAAACTAATTGAGTGTATTCTGCTCCAAATACACTCGTGTATTCTAGCCTGACTCAGAGACTCTCTCTCTCTCTCTCTCTCTATATATATATATATATATATATATATATATATATATATATATATATATATATATACACACACATACACACACTCAATGAACATTTAGTGCCTCGTTATTTTTTGGGTCAAATATCTATCCAAATTTAAACATAACCTACCCAACACGAATTCAAACACCATATTAAATTTGTTGGATATCACAAGATACCATATTGAGTTCGATTTTATCATATTTGTATTGTAAAGCTTAATTTTTTGTCCTTTAACACACACACACACACACACACACACACACACACATATATATATATATATATATATATAGAGAGAGAGAGAGAGAGAGAGTATGAGAGGGTGGATAAAAAGTGTGTATCATGGTACATGTAATTTATGTATACCAATCATTAAGATTACATGTATAGTATGTTAGTGAAGTCTAACCATACAGATTGAATCACATTGTTTACATTTAAACGTGTTTAAAAAAAACATATCCTATAAATACCATGAGATACAAAAATTCCAATTTGTGCAATTTCTACAATGTACCATTGATCAGAGAATATAAGTCCCATTTCGTTAGATGATTTCGAAACGTTAGAGCGTGATTTTTATAACATATTATCTAAAGGGTATACAATGCATTAAGGTTGGATTCATCATAAATGAAGACTCGTACATATAAAATACATATATCAAAATTCTTTTAGTCTAAATATATATGAGTCAGGCTAGAATACACTCAAGTGTACAAATCACACGGTAAATTTATGTGCCATTTGTATATCAAGATTTTTTTATAAAATGTAAACGATTGATCTTTACTGTTATAATTAGACTAATAGAGATTTTGAGCCTGTTTGGATGAATGTAAGTGAGTCCTCCAGAGACAACAAATTCGATGAAGGAAACTAATTTGAAATGTATTATTTTTGTGGTCATTGTAACATGACCTATGGCCAAATGAGCTCAAATTGTATATATGAGCCAATTAAGAAGACCAACAGATTAGATTTATAGAAAAAATATCGTGTCAAAGACTTCCTCATGTATTCAGCTCCAGATGCACACGAGTATATTCTAACCTAACTATTGATTTTGACTGTTATAATTAGGGAGATTTTGAGGCGGTTTGATGAATGTATGTCACTCCTCCGAAGACAAAATTGAGGAACAAAACTAATTTGAAATGTATTGTTTTTGTAGTCTTTGTAACATGACCTACAATTATATGAACCTTTCACAAGATATTTAAGAAGATCAACGGATTACTTTTATATAAAAAAAATATTGAATCACAAAAACCTGTGTATTCAGCTCTAGATACAGTGTATATTCTGACCTAACTATATATATTCCACCCCATCTTAAATTTGTTAATCCGTGACTTGTTAATTCGGTAGAGTGACTACGCCAACCAGTGGCGGGATCCATAATTCTGTTTATGTTGAAGAGCAGCAACACCCCGCTTTAGGTTCAGCAGGGAGATGAGGTTGCCGGCATCCCGATCGTTCTGTAGGTATGCGTCTGCTGCTGTGCCATCCGGCTTCAAGGAAGGATCAGCCGCATTTCTGCGGCAGGAGCGTTTTCTCCGAGGCAATAGCCTTCCAGCTGGAGTTTACGCCACCACACTCGCCGAGAGTTGCCGTCCCCACGCTCCGTCTTCGTAAGCACCTCCCACTATCTGGCTTGCGTACAGTTTCCTCTCCGCTCCGTAATCCCTCTATCCGGTTTCCACGCAATTACTAATGTCTTGTTTACGCACAATTCCCAATCTCCTGCGCCAGTCGTTTCGCAATTGCCTCTGATCTAAACTCACAGCCACAAGGGCAACCCGAGCAACCTAGTTTCCCCTACGTGTTGCCTCCCAAAACTCCACTCCTAAAGCATCAGCTGTTCCAGAATTGTTTCGGTTCATTCACAGCAGCACGCAATTTTTAAATTTTAGATAAACTTACTGTAGGCTTGGTTTGGAGGCAATCCAATTATAATAACTCAACCCCCAACTCACCCCCTGTACTTATTTTCGTATACTTGGATAATCATTTTGTATATATTTGTTAAATACAAATTACAGCAAACTAACTAATCTTTTCTAATGCAGGGGCACTCCGCAATATGTTCTGTCCCAAGCAGCCTCTATTCAGGGATCACTCCCCTTCTTTCACAGGTGCAGTGGCTTAGACCTATAATAACTCAATATCCAAATGATTAATTTCGCTTGTACAAATTACAGCAACGTGGAGATATATATCAACCACAGAGTCTGCTATGAGGTTCAAAACCTATCTGAATTATTCCACAGGTGTATAAATAAGTATTATTGTCCTTAGTATATAAAATTAATGATTGTTTGCTCAACTCTAAATTTGTTTTCGGGTTATCTCAATTAGTACATTTGACAGGGAAAGGTGTAATCAGTTTGTTCTCAGAGCTTCAACTGCAAAACCAAAGTGTTACAGAGAGGTAATATATAAATTAATACTGCAAAGTACATATTTTTATATCAAAGATGCAAGGACTGTTTAAGCCGAAAAGTTACAGGGGGGCAGCATAAGTTTAAGGAAACAGCAGCATAAGCCTAAGGAAACAGAGGATTACAATTTCATTGAAAATCTCATTGGACTCCTACAATTTCCACCAAAATTTGCTTGACATGGGCTATGTTGAGAAAAAAAATATGAAATTTGATCCCACTATGCCCATCACTAGATTTGTGAATTGTCAATCTCCTGCAAGAGAAAAACCAAATTAGAAAGTGTGCTCCCTGCTAAACAAACTTCTCCATTGAAAATTTCTCAAAAAACAGCAGTTGTATATTTAAATTTATCCCTCAAGAGTAAATAAGTGTAAAAAATTATGCGAATTTAATGTGGTATCGTACAATGTAGGGGTCAAATATGTAGTTAAAATTCTGAGGATGTCATTACATCCACAAAATTGATTTGATGACATCCTCAGAATGCGGCCGGTTCGGTCCGGTTTTGATAACTATGCTCCTAATTTATTTCTTAATCTGTCATCTGTAACTTTATGCAGTTTGCATTCAAAAGCTATGTTATGAAGGATGATCATTAGTTGGATAAAGAGTTTGGAGCTGACAATAGTCTTGATTTATTGATTGATTCCCTCTTTTCAATGTTTAGAATCATTCTCTTCCTTTAGTTTTTATAGTTTTAGCCCATAAAAAATACACATACGAGAGGATTAACCGTAGATGCAATTATACCTACACAAATAACTATAGAATACAGATATTTATATACACATATATATTGGGATGAGCTTATAACGATCATAACAGATTGTATGTGATAGACTAAGTACTTATTTTATATCTATTTAATGTGGTCAAGGCAAGGCCTAGGCGCACCTGAGCACACCAAGGCGTCGGTGCGCCAAACCTTGCTGTTTTGAAATGTTTAGCAAACCCAGGAATCTAATAGAATATCTTTTAATCTTGACATCTAAATCATTTTGGAGGGTTCCTCTTTGCCAGATCAACAGCAAAAACCCGGCACTGAAGAGTCAATATTTTCCCAGAACATTGTGTAGTGCCGATTGAGGGATGAACTGAAGGTTCCTGATTTATCAATAATTCAAAAGAAGTGAAATTAAGACATTCTGAAAAACCATGCAAACTAGCAGATTAAGTGATTGTATTTCCAAAATTACCTAAGATCTCAGTGATACAAAAGTTAGCATCTTCAATCTATACACATAGATATAGTATAGCGAATACTATGAATTAATAGCAGTGCATGTCACCATACCCGGCAACTCAGAATCCAAAAGGTTCAAAGAAATCAGTTTGGCTTTTTGTTTTCAAACATGAGACTCTGTTCTTTAGTGGGCATCATAGAATTGAGGAGCCAGACAACATATTGTTTTGCTATAAAAATTCCAGACATACTATGATAGAGAAGAAGAGTTATTGCACTCTACTCGATGCTCTGTTACCATGGACCTTTCTAGGAAAAGGATGTTGGCGTGGGGTAACCCCACAGGGACCCAAAATCAAGGGGAAAAGCTTCCCTATTATAGCTGGAGTGCCTATCAAAGTAGGTGACGAATCAGGCTTTCCGTATATCCAAAGAAAGCATAGTGATAGCAGCTTTCTGATGGGCAAAGGTCCTACCCCATTCCAGTACGTGGAGAGGGAGAGGGAAGTTTCACAGGGCAAAAATCAGGGAGATATCAGCAACAGCTTTTCAGTCAGCCAGTGCTACAGTAAACACTATAACAAACGACTAGAAATAAGGTAGGGAGCGTTGCATCCATTACGATGGCAGAAACCACTAGGATTTGCTCTTACATAGAAAGGAGACAACCCTAGCTTTGACACCATGCTCAGAAACCATGCAAAGATGTACAGTGAGGAGAATTGAACATCCCAACTCACTTGAATCAGGTCATGTATATGCATTTATATACAAAGGCCTACAAACTAAGTCCTTGACTTTTACATAATTACAAATAGGTCCATCTATCCATGTACGTTAACAGCCCTTAGGTAGTTTTTGAGGCGGCCAGGTGGTGACCTTCACTAGAATCAGGTCATGTATATGCATTTATTAGTATTGTGAATAGAGAATAGACTTAATAGTTAATGCGGCAATGTACATTTCTTACTTGTACTTTTTTATTAAATGCTAAGTTACTAATATCATTTGCTTTGCTTGTTTGTCTTTGTCTTTTTCAGTGTTGACTTTTGAGTTTTGAGAAGATATCTTCTTCGTCTTCAAGTGACGCTGAGGGTGCGGCTGGTCATGCATCAAAGGATGTGGATTTTGCATGGAGTCACTGCAAGCCTGTACCTGGGTCTGGGAATAGGGCAAAGATTGTCTGCAACTACTGTAAGAAAACACTTGGTGGTGGAGGAATTACTAGATTCAAGCGTCACATTACTGGTGGTGACAAGAATGTGGCAATTTGCCAGAAGTGCCCTCCAAGTGTTAGGGATGACTTCAAGAAACTGATGGGTGCAAAGAGGCAAAAACAACAAAAGTTGAAGCAGGTTGAAAAGGCTTACACAGATACACTCTTTGATGTTAGGGCCACAGGTTCTTCTGCTGAATCCGATGATGATATTGCATATCCTCCAGGGTGTGATACTGCTTATACACGTCATATATATAGGCGTGCTCTCAGAGACTCCCGCAAAAGTGAGTGGGATAGGGAGGAGGCAGCTCGGCTTACGAGGAGATATGGACCATCTGGTGCAGGTGGAGGTAGTGGGGCTGCACATGTCCCGGTTGTTGACTTAGATGATGATGATGAAAATCAGCATGCTCAATATAAAAGAAAGAAAGACACCGTTGATACACTCTTCCGTTCTGCTAGTGCAAGATTGAAACATTTTGATGAGCCAGGGGTTAGGAAGCCTGATGCTAGGCAAAAAACCCTAAAAGCAATGTTTACTGGTGCGAAAGAGAAGGTAGGCAAGACAGTGGGTAAGTTCTTCTTTACTCATGGTATACCCGCACATGTTGCAACCGAACCATATCTACAACACATGGTGGATGTCATAGGGGAGTCGGGTAGGGGTATCAAAGCCCCCACTGCATATGAGTTGATGAACAAGTATCTTCCCAAAGAGAAGAAAGATCTACAGGTATGGATTGAAAGCCAGAAACAATTGTGGTCTGAGTATGGCGTCACACTCATGTGTGATGGGTGGACATCTGGAAATAGAAAGCAAATTATTAACTTTCTTGTACATTGTCGTGGATCTACTGTTTTTCTAGACTCTGTTGATGCTTCTGGTGCAGTCAGGAATTACAGTTACATCAAGAATTTAATGAAGAAATACATCAAGCAGGTAGGGGTTGGGAATGTAGTGCAAATAGTGACTGACAATGGCTCTAACTTCAAGAAGGCCGGTGAAAGTACAATGAAGAAATATCCGGTCTACTGGACACCATGTGCTGCCCATTGCATAGATCTGATCCTCAAGGACATGGGCTCAATTGATTACATCAAAAGTGTGACAATTGATGGTAGGTTGATCACAGGTTTAATCTACAACCATTCCTTCTTGTTAAATGCTATGAGGCGATCTGAGTACTGTGGAGGTGATCTAGTTAGACCAGGGGTGACTAGATTTGCAACGAATTACTTGGCCTTGAACTCATTAAAGTCAAAAAAAAAATGGACTTAGGAGGCTTTTCAATGGTGTGGAGTGGACCTCCATGAAGGAGCACAACACCCCGGTTGGCAGAAGGATTGAAGAACTAATTGCCAGTCGGGCTTTCTGGGATAAGGTTACAAAGGTGATGCGGATAATGGAACTTGTTGTCAAAGTGTTGAGGCTAGTAGATGGTGACAAAGCTGCAACAATGCCTTACTTGTATGATGCAATGCAAGTAATGGTGGAAGGTATTAAACAAGCAGCTCCTAGGTCCCATTCACAATACTTGTCAATTATAGACAAGCGTTGGACAGATATGCTTTTGCATCCACTGCATAAAGCAGGTATATAATTTATTTCTTCTAAATTCAGATTTATGTTCTAAGTTTCTAACTCCATAACTTGCTATAAGTTAAATAAATCTAAATCTTATTTCCTTATTTGAAATTGGTGACAACTTACTATCTGTACCCGAGGTTCCAAACTCGCGAAAACTGGGCTTAGATGCGACTCTAATGTCTGCTGTGAGAGATATAACTAACAAATTCTTTACCTCTACTGAAGAGCGCACCATAGTGATGGATGAGGTATATAACTAAATATATTACATACATAACAAATTCTTTACCTCTAGGTCCTCTACTGAAGTTTGTTCTTAAATATTTTTGCAGTTGCGACAGCTTCGTGAAGGCCTCGGTTGTTTTGGTCATCCAAATGCAGTTGCCGACCGTGATCAGGGTGATCCTTGTGAGTGGTGGGTATGGAATGGAACGGGTGCCCCCCATCTAAGAAAAGTGGTTGTTCGTATTCTTTCTCAAACAACATCTGCAGGAGGTTGTGAAAGAAATTAGAGCACTTTCAATTTAATTCACTCAAAGAGAAGGAACAGGTTGGGGGCAGACAGGCTAAGAGATCTGGTATATGTTCACTACAACATGCGGTTGAGGGCTAGAGCAATACGAGATGCCAACTACAAAGAAGTGGATTTTACTGTCGTCCACGATCCCATTGACACTGCATACACATTCAACCCATCCAGGCGTAGAGGCATAGAAGAAGTTGATGATTCAGAAGATCCTTTAGAGGAATGGATGAATGAGATAGGTCGTCCCATTCTTGATAATCTAGATGCTCGTCCAGATCCATACATAGAAGAGCACTTTGAAGGAGATTCTGATACTAATGTTGACCAAACTCCACCTGAAAGACTTGAGCCTGAGCCTGAGCATGAAAATGTTGATATGGAGATCAATAGAGCAGTAGAAGAAGCATTGGGTAGCACAGAGTCTCCTTCAAAAAGTACATCTGGGTCAAAATCAAAATCTGATAATGATGGTGGCAATGATGGCGGCGACAGTGAGCACTCTCTTGAATATCCTCCTGCTGTTGATCCTCAGTATGATGATCGTCCTTATGTTACGACAGCTGCACCTCCTCCTCCTCCAGCAGTAAAAGAATATCCCATGCGTGAAAAAACTTTTCAAAGGAGGGAAACTCGAACCGGCAAAGACTACAGTGGTGTTGCACCACCTCAGGCTACAGGCTCCTACGGCTACAACAATGATCGTTATTCTGATATTGCTGATTCACTTAGCAACATGAGTATTTCAGGTTCTGATTCTCAATCTCAACATGATTCAACATTGGGATTTGCCGATATGCTATTTGGGCAACCATACCCATCTCACTCTCAATATGGGTATTCTGGATATCAAAATCAGCCACCACCACCACCGCCACAACCAGAAGTAGAACATCATGTTGGATATACCTATACAGCAAATGTCTCAGGCCCACATGGAAGTTATCAGTACAACTCCCTTGCATTTTCTGAGGATGGTGGGCAAACATGGAGTGGTGGTCATTCAGCTCTTCCTGTTTCTCCAGTCCCAATACTTCCTATGGCTGTGCCTGTAGCTATTCAACATATTCCTCAAGGAAGTGAACGTCCACTCACTCGAGCTCCTCGACCTACATCTCCAAGAAAGGCACAATATCTCAGAGATTTAGAACAACATTGTCCAAAGATTGGGATGATGCAATTTGTCAACGATACTGTCTATGAGGAGCATGTGACTACATATAACCAACTTTATAGGATGCACATGTCATGGGTGGAATATCTCAATAGTATCAACTCATTACAGTATGGACAACCTGCGCGCCACTCAACATACAACTGATGTGAGTTGGTAAGTAAATATGTTATTGATATGTTGTAAATTGTATATTGTTGCATAATTGTGTATATTTAAGTTTGTGGATTGTGCTAGTAAAATTTCATATCTGAATTCCTACGTTTTGTCATCGAAATCCTTCATCGAAATCCCAACAAAACAGGACAGGTTCCTTACCTCCCACATGATGGACCCCCCCTACCCCACATCCAATATAGAATTTTATTGTTTAAAACGATGCATTTAGGTGTGGAGATTACACCTGTAAAATTTCATATCTGAATTCCTATGTTTTGTCATCGAAATCCTTCATCGAAATCCCAACGAAACAGGACAGGTTCTTTACCTCCCACATGATGGACCCCCCCTACCCCACATCCAATATAGAATTTTATTGCATTAAACGATGCATTTAGGTGTGGAGATTACACCTGTAAAATTTCATGAATTAATTCGTTCATTTTGGCGTCGATATGGCCAGGATTGCATCTGTCGGTATTTCCGTCGGTATACCGGTAAATACCTATTTCCAAGCTGTCGAAACGGCGTCGGTATCGGTCACCTTATTCCTTGCTATGTAGTACATAGTATATGAAAAAGTAGAAAAAAAATTGATGGTTTGCCTGTTTCGAGAGTTTCGTCAGTCAATTTCGATGTCTGATTGCCATGGAAACAGGCATTTCGGTCGAAACTTCGACCATTTCATCGAAATTTTGAACATTGCCTTCAGCAACAACAGAATCTTCAAGCACACATGTAATCCATTCACTATTCCAGTTTAATTCATCTAGAGCTATAGGATCGTAGCTATTATCTAGGTTCTGAATCCGTCTACTCCTGATCCTTTCATGAAGTTGTCGGTTATACTAAATATAGACAAGTTTGTTCATTCTCTTAACCTCTAGCATGTTCCTCATCTTTGCGTGAATCTTTTTCCGTCGGATTAGGCCAAAATCCATATTTCCACCCGGGGTCTTTGGATTTAGCCTTTCTTAAAGGATCATTCACCAAGTCGAGGAACTGTGGTAGAAACTCTCCAACAGGTGTCACAGGTTCACCATCTCCTTCCATTAGGAACACTTGATGGTTGACGCTAATGTAAACATAGACGTGGAACGAGAGAATTGGAGAAGCAATGAACAGGGATTCTTACTTTTAGAGAAGGAGATATCAAGGAAGAAGGAGAACCGAGAAGCTTCCTTAATCGATCACCAGAAGCGGAGAGGGGGGACCACCAGAGACGAACCGTCCGTCGGCGTTGGACGTTTTCACTCTTTGCACCGTGTGGTTTGCGGTTCACGCAAACATGGAGGGTGGGCATCAGGACGCAGGGGTAGGAAGTCCAATGGTCGCGGGAGAGTTGGGTTTATTAAGTTAAACCAAGGTTGTCAGACTCGAACCGATCAATGAACCGGTGAGGCCTCTGATTCTCGATTCACTAGTTCAAGCAGTGGTCTGACCGATTCAACAGGCGACGTCAGCATGACGTCATTAATAGTACAAAATATATTAATGTCTTTGATACTCAAAAAATATCCCTACAAAAGTTATGAAACGTGAATAATAGCACAACTGCTCACAATAACTTGGTAAACAGACCAAATAACATACATTATTCTATTCATGGACATTTATATACCAACATTTATATAGTATACAATTTTAATTTAAAAAAAATAGTAGCAACAATACATTTACTTGTTAAGTGAGAGAACCGGTCGGTTGGGCTCAAACCGGACCGGTTCGCCGGTTCGCCGATTCAACCGGTCGGTTCACCAGTTTGATGTCGATTAGTTCATTTCCGGCTTTTGGAGGGAACCGACCCGGTAGAGTGACCGGTTCCCGATTCAACCGGATCGTTCGGTTCGGTTTTGATAACCATAAGTTAAACACAAAAAAATTTGCCGCCCGACTCAGTCGCGGCTCTCCCAGTTGGCCCTAGGCGGCCGCCCAGTCAGACACCCAAATCAATTTTTTTGTATGCGATGGACCGGGCGGCCCCCCTGAGCGCCAGGTCGACTAGGCGGCACCCAGGCGGGCGCCTCAACAACTATGAGCCATTGCATTAAGAAAAGGGCCCAGGTGTCCGCTTAAGTGGCCGCTAACCATCTAATCCAGACTTAGGTGTCCACCTGACGCTTAGGTCACTAAGTGCCCGCCTGACGCTTGGGCCACTAAGCCCCCCTAACTGCCCGCTGTTTGGGTGGCCGATTTGACCCGTCTAAGTTAAATTTGGCTCCTAGAGACCCTGATATTGGATTACTTTTACCGATTTCCTCGCTGCTTTGGTACTTGTATGGATATTGCTCTATTATACTTCCTAGTCAATTAGTGTTACTATTTCCTTGTCGCTTTCGCTAATTACTGATTACTACTACTGATCATTATTACTTTTTTGGTGCAATACTCATTACTTGATTAGCATTACTGATCAGTAGTACAGTATTAAATAATTAAATCATAGTTGGTAACTACTTTGCTTGCTGATTTTAGTGATAAGAAATATTGATTAGAAGTGAATTATTGATAAATGCTTAGTTAAATACTGATTTACGGATACACTTGCTTATTTTAGTGATTAGTATTACTGATTAGTAGTGAAGAATTAAATAATTTCTTCAAAGTTGGTTATTTAAATTACTGATTTGCTTGCTGATTTTAGTGATTGAAAATATTGATTAGTAGTAAAGTGTTGATTAATACTTAGTTAATTATTAATTTGCTGATTAGATGTGTATACAAGTTCCATAGAGATATATTTTTATATACAAATATGTGTAACTTTGTATAAAGTTATATAGACAATTTAGGCATCCGCTTTTTTAAAAAGTGGCCACTCAAGCACTCGCTTGGTGTTTAAGCAGTTAAAAGGTGTTGTCAGCACGCCTCCCGCATTCTACTTTTTAAAACATTGTAAACAACCTTAAAGAAGATGAAATCCACAAGGTTTAATCCATAAAAAGAACAGAGGTATGCTGCAGTGGAATCCCCTAGTACCATAGTCACAAACTCAGTATTCTGCAATCATTCAGCGAGGCTGGAACATTCAACATCCGGGAATTGTGGAAAATTTGGATGAAAATCGGTTAAAAAATCAGTAAAATTTCATTTAACTATTTGGCAAAAAAATCAGGAAAAACATATATGTATATATATAGATATGTAGTTATATAGTTATGGAGTTATATATATAACACATGATATACATATTGATCCAATACCAATTCGTCAATAATTAAGTCAAATATCATGTTCCCAGTCTCATGAATAAGCAGTCAACACAACAGTAAATGAATTTCACAATAATCATAAACAAACACAAATGAAATAAGAAGATTAAACATAATCACAACACCTAGGAAACACGGACACTTCTAGACAGCCCCTGTGTCTGTATAGGACATGTTTTGGATACGGACACTTCCAGGACACAGCCCAAAACATTTTGGGCACGGAGGGGATGTGTCCAGTTAATTTTGGTCTTGTTTTTGCAACCCGGACACAACTGGACACATCACTGTAGCTGCTGCTGCTGCAATAACCTATTTCAGAGTGCAAATGTATAATATACAGCTGATGTTAATGCCTTATTACTGAGAATAACTAACATAGCTCAGATCTAATCACAATTACAAACAAATCTGTCCAAAAGAACCAACATACAAATTCTAAGCTGAATCAGATATTACAAGTCAGATTAAAGTCCAATAAGTTGGTTAAATGAGTAATACAAACTCATATATATTTACAAGAAGCATGAATTTAGGTTTCTACTTCATATTGTTTTTACCATACACATAAAGACACACATCTATCTGCATATAAGATTATACATACATAGATACATTAACATGGACAAATTTTAAGATAAATTCCAGATCAAACATCATACACCTTCATATATGTATATATTAAAACAAATTCCCCTCAACCAATGCCGTGTCCGTGTCCTACATTTTAGAAATTCGACGTGTCCCGTGTCCTACATTTTAGAAATTTGGCGTGTCCCGTGTCCGTGCTTCCTTGCACAACACCAATGTGACCACAGTAAAGGAATTTGACAGTATTTCGCAACATGAAGTAATTTACTACCAAAAGAAGCGAATGGTAGATAGGTCAAAAGCAAAAAAAAAAACAGGGAGGGAGGAATGAGGTACCAAACAAAAAAGAAAGAAAAGAAGTGAAGACAAAGAGACAATAAGAGCGAAAGCGGTACCTGGCGACAGCCGCTGATCATCGTGTTGGAAGCTGGTGGCCGCCGCTGTTTGTTGGATGGTGAGGTGGCCGACGCTGCTGCTCGTAATGGCAGGCATCGTTGCTGCAATAGATCAAGTATCAAGCATTATAAACAAGTAAAAGAACGTATAAACTGAAAAAACTAAGATAAAGGTGACTGATATGAGAATATAGTAATATTCAGGAACTGGGAAATATTCAGCAGTTTGATAAGTCCAAGAAAAAAATTGCATTTAAAACACAATTTATTCAAAAAGTCAAGAGTATATTGTGATTGTGGCGTGATGTGTATAAAAATAAAAGACAACAATACATGTAATAAGGTGTGATTTTGCTGTTAATACTTCATATTGTTCATGTATTTTATTTTAAGTTAAATTACAATGTTGTATGTATATAGTATAATACAATATGATAGGTTTTAAATAGTTACACAGTTGTCAAGCATAATAAGATAATGTATAGAACAAGATTAAGGACGATGAAGTACCATTACTGTTAAACTTTATATTGCTAACGTATTAAGTGTAGTTTACATTTATTCTCTTCAATACTTATTCTTGTATTCAAGCATCATGTTTCTAAATAACAGGTTGCTCTTCTTATTTAACGTTTTTTATCAATTTCAGGGTCTAGAGGGTCCAGTCAGAAATATGCTTGGTATACATATAACAAGTAAATGTCATCCTAAGTTAAGTCTGGTAAGAGAATTGACTTTATATGTGAAACTATTGAATGTTGTGTTACATTACTAGTTTACTGTAATTAGTCTATATAATTGAGATATACAAAAAATAGTTTCAATTCCAGATCATGAAAGGGTACATATACATGATACAACAACAATTTTGCATCACATGTTATCATAGCTAAACAGTATACCATTAGAATAATCATTAATACCTTACTAACTTATCGTGACATTTACTTATGCCAATTAGTCATACATTACAGAATTACATTTAATCAAAATATATATTCTGAATTAGATAAACGTTACATATAATTTACTTTGATACATTACGGCAGTGTCCCATTAACGGCTTAAATATAAACTATGCATTCTATATTAGAACTACAGCTTATCATAGAACTTCTAATGCATATAGAATTAACACATTATAGTTAATAATAGTTGGACCTTATAATTTACTTAATATTACATGTCGATAGCAGTACAGGAGTCTAAGCGAGCGCTTTTTTGGCACCTCCAACTGGCCGGTTAAGCAGTCATTTTTTACAGACTCACTCAATTGGCATTTTGGGGATTTTTCCAGCCTGTTTCTAATACATATAGAATTAACATATTATAGTCTATAATACTTGGACCCTTAGTTATCAAGACACCCGCCTAGGCACCTAGGCTTAAGGCAGGCCGCGTCAAACTGGTCACCCAGTACCCTAAATAACCTAAGAGGCAAAGGGACTTTTAGAACCAAATTGAGGCACTTCAAGGAGGCAAAGGGACTTTTAGAACAAATTGAGGCACTTCAAGGCTAATTTAGCAGAAATTAGATGCGTACTTAATCAAGTTGAGTCATTTTATGGTTGACGTGGGTCCAATTTATCCCAAATTAGGTCAGCTTAGGGTAAAATTAGGCCTGATTCGGGGAAAACGGGCCTGAATTGGGGGAAATTGGTCTAATTTGGGGGAATTCGATCGGATTTGGCCATGTAAAGCCTCATTTAGATCAATATAAAAAATGAGGGCTAGTTAGGTTTTATAGGTCATGTCATGGAAAATTAGGTTTGTTTTATGCAAAATTATGTTAAATTTAAGCAGATTAGGTCTAATTTGGGGGGAGGGAACTATGATTTGGGATAAATGGGTCTGATTTGGTGAGATTCGGTTTGATTTGGCTAAAATAGATCTTGGTTAGGTCAACATAAGGAAAAATTAAGGAAGTTAGGTCTGATTGGGTCATAATATGTAATTAATATTTACATATATGAAAATATACACGTGAATATCAAAAAATCATCTAAAAAAACCTACAAATGCCTACGCGCCTCCAAGAACCGCCTATCGCTTGACCGCCTTAACAACTATGCTTGGACCATATAATTTACTTAATATTACAAGCCTACAGTAGTATTTTAAAAAAAAATGGGTCAACGTGGGCGCCTTTCTAAGACCTCCAAGCGGCTGGTTAAACGGGCATTTTTTACAGACCCGCTTAATGGGCGTCTAGGGGCTTTTTTCAGACCCTTTTTGAATTTCTTGGCAATATGAGAGAGCAATGCGGGACACAATCCCATGTTGTCACATTGGGTCATCTGGACCACTGAGTTAATACACAGGTTGGGAGGTCTACAACCAGATACGGTTGTGTCACCTGAAGTACACAAGTTGAGACTCCATGGTTGAGAGACATTCCTTACAATTTGACTATGTCAATGATCGTGAGGCATGCATCCCTCATTATTCTTTGATAAAACAAAGATAATCCCAGACATTTAATAGAGAATATTTAAATCTTGACATGTACAACATTTTAATGGGCGCTCTTTCATAGACAGACAAGGGATGCGTAGTAGGTAGGGACATACTTGTCAAGACGGTCAATCGATCACCCTGGATCCTTGCGGGACCAGCCCAACTAGTCGGCCGCACAGGCGTAGGTTTTTTTCCATATAATTAGTTATATATAATATATATAGTTATATACATATATACAACTATATGCTAGTTATATACTAATATATTAGTAATAAATATAGTTGTATACTATATAACTATAAGAATATAGTTATATACGTATATAATTAGTTTTATGGATATTAGTAATATATAATTAGTAATAAATATAATTATAAGTTAGTAATATATATTAGTAATATATAATTAGTTATATATTAATAATATATATTTGTAATATATATAGGTATATGCTAAGCTGCTAAAGAGATGTACTATACATTACTAATATGAATGAAATTATATGCCATAATCATCTATTTCCATTTCCCTAGCAATTGGCAAGACAAATACAAACACTTCAGTCGATAATAAGACTAAATGACAAAAAGAGAATAAAATAAAAATTGTCGGGCCCACCAAATAAGCGGCCGACTTACAAGGTGACTAGTCGACCCGTCGGACTAGCCGACGACTAGCCGAGCAGTCAGTCTGGGCGGACGTTGTAAATGATGACAAAAGGAAAATAAAATAAAATTGTCGGGCCCACCAAATAAGCGGGCTACTTACAAGGTGACTAGTCGGACTACTCGACCGACTAGCCGACCAGTCGGTCTAGGCGGACGTTGTAAATGATGGAAAACATGAGCGGCAGTCCAGTCGTTGGCCACTAAAACGACCAACTGACTAGTCGGGCGCCTCAACAAGTATGGATAGGGATAAACATTAGCCCTAGACATACACCAAAATAAGTTACAATGTTCTTAAAGATAGTTACTTTTACAGTTTACTCAACTCTTTTACAAAAGAACTCCAGGCTATAAGTAAAAACATGTGATACCCGAAAGAAGATGTGGATGGGGTTTTGCGTAAAGGCAAGCTCCTCCAATAAGTGTCGGTACCATAGTAACTCAGATGTTGCTAAAACCATTGTTGTGTATTAAACCCTAAGACCAGATCTAGCTACATATTTCCCATAAACTAAGTCGCATCAAATAATTCAACTTGCAACGATCACTATCCCAAACTTTGACTTGGCTACTCCAATGCCCAAAAATGGTTGCCTAAGTCCTTTATTTCAAACTGGCCTGCAAGAAAGTTTTCAATTGTGATCTTTAGTAACCATGATGTCAACATATAGACACAACCAAAACTAAGCCTCATGTAGAAAAGGGAGTGATCCATATTCAACTTTGTAGCCCAAATGCAGAAAGAGCAATGTTGAACCTATCAAACCATGCACGAGTTGATTGCTTCGGATCACATATAGGCTTACAAAGACGGCAATGTTAGATCATAATCCTCCTAAGCAACAAACCATGTGGTTGGTCCATGTGAATCTCTTCATCAAGATCACAAATATTAAAGGCATTTTTTATATTAAGATGATGTACAAGCCAAAAATGAATGGCAGAAAGAGAACATGATGCAGACAAGTGACATTTTCGCCAAAGATAAAAAATTCTTTTAAGCAATCCTCCGGACAAACATGTGTAGCCCCTAGCTACCAAAGGTGCCTTAGTTTATCAACATGTCCACCTACTCCCTCGACAGCATCCGACAACCAGTGTTTTAAAAAGCAGCTCAGGTGGCCGGCTGAGCGGCCGCTCAAGCGGATCGAGCCTTCTACCGCCTGATTAGTGGATGAAGCGCCAATTGAGCGGCAGAGCAAAAAGCGGCCACCTACTAACAGCATGATCTGCCTAACCACCCACCTCCTTTCCACGTTGAGGCGGCCGCCTCAGCCCGCTTATTGAAAAAGTGGCTGCTGGGCCCAAAAAAAGCCTGAAATTATTAATTTATATACACTACACCCATAGTTTTGTATATATGTTTGTGAATCAATGTATGTGTTTCTAATTATCAACTGAGTTACATATGTATTTACGTTTGTGAATCAATATATGTGTTTCTAATTATCAACTGAGTTACATATGTATTAAAATCATTCCTACTCCGTACAAGGTCTGTATGTATGTATCGTTGCACCTATATTACATCTTTAAGTATTAACTGTTGCACCTTACATTACAAATTTATCATTTATGTCAGCATTACTGCTCTGCTATGTACTAAACTACTAATTACATTCTAGTAAACTATACTAATATGCTATACTCGTATCTTATTGCTACCCATACATTCATACATTTGTTTCTGTCGTGTTGTTATGTGCACAACAAATGTACTGTCTACGTAGATGTACTTTGTAGTATGCAATACATACAAGGTACAGCTGTATAATGTACATATACAGCCTATTACTGTATAATATATATTTTGTACTATGTAGTATGTACCACTAAGTATAATGTATATGTCATGTACTACATGAATATGTACCACTAGTGTGTATATATCATGTATTAGCTACTTTTGTATGTAACTAATTTAATATATTACTGTATTCAGTATGTTATAATTGAGTTAATCCAATTATTTTGTACTCATCACATGGTTTATATATGTACACAAATTCTTTAAAAATATATCATTTCTATACATGTGTAATTTTCTATAAAATTGTATATGAATGTTGACACCCACTTTTTCAAACAGTGGACGAGCGGCCACAAGGTGCTCCCGCACACCTCTCGCTTCCCGCTTTCTAAAACATTAGTGCTCTCCTTGCTCCTATGTACATTCTTTTCAGATTATAAATATCAAACTTTGAAGAGGTTCATCTAATCATCTTACAGTCATAGTCATGTGAGGAGGGGGTACAGGAGATGAATAAGTTTCTCCTAGTTATAACTGTTGTTAGAGGGGACAATGCCTCAAATGGTGTCAATTTCTTAATGCTATCAGGAAATTCATGGGAGATAAACAACACACAATGGGCTAGAGCAATAAAGTACACTTCCAAGGGTTAAGGAAACTATGATGTGATCATATTTATCGATTGTTGTTGTTGACATGATAAATTTTGTCGGAAAAGATGATTATATAATGTTCACTACATTGCTACGAGGTTGTCTAGACGGCTAGGCAGTTCCCAAGGCGACTAGATGGAAGCCTTGGCGTTATTGTTTTTAATTCTTATATATACATATAATTATATACACATACATATAGCTATATATTAACCTATGAGCAATATATGAATCGGTAGGAATTAGGAAAAGGATGAAGTCAGGAAGAGGAAGAAAAAGAATGGACTAGCAGTAGTGTGAGAGGAGACAGATAAAATAGAGAAGTAAAATGCAATAGCATGACCATGGGGGACGAAAAAAGGGGAAATAAGTAAAACTATAACTGAAAATAGTAGCAGCATAAAAATTTGGAACTGTAATAGGGAATGATAGGAACATCGAGAGGAAGAAAGGAGAACAAAGCAACAAAGTTGTTGCTTGGTGGAGCAAAAAGAATACAACAGAGAATTGGGGAGGGGTATAAAGAACAAAAAAGGAAAAAAAAATCATAGCATAGCCGCATGCAACATTGCTACTTGATGGAGGGAGAAAAACAGAAAATAGTGGGAGGGGAAAGAAGAAATAACAACCAATGGAGCAGCGAGTTTACAAAGATAAAAAGTGGACATTTTGGCTTTTCAACTTGATAGATCAGGCCCATATTCATCCTACTAGCCGCCCAGGTAGACGCCCAGAAGGCCTAGTTGGGCTAGGCGCCCAGATTATAGGACCCATGGGGCCGCCTTTACATCCATGCATTGCATAGATAATGTAATATTTATTCTCTATCATTGTCTGCAACAGTTTTAGAGTTATATGGGGAGCTCTAGGTCTCTGTGCATGAGATTTTTTATTAACTCACTTATTTTCCTCTCTCTCAGATCAGTGGGACATCCTTTTATTTTTTAACAAATGCATTTTCTTACCAAAGAATCTACTTATTTGACAATAAGTGGGCATATCTTTGAAAATTAATGGTCTCAAGCGTTGCTTCTGAAGCAGTTGCTCGAGTTACTGTACAATTATCAGTAAAACAACCACTCTTTTAATAGTTCTCAAGCATCTCATATCTCTTAACTGTCATTCAGACTAATGTTAAAAGAATAGGGCAAAAATAGCTTTTACTACAAGCATACACTGAATTGTTTTACCTATATTTGCTACATTTCATGTCTTTGGCAAATACCTGCTTCTTGTTGTAAAGCAAGGCCCTTTTCTTGGGTAAAACGACAGTCCGTCTAATTCCTGATTGTATAAATCTTATTTTGGATCACGAACTATCAACCCACTTATATCGTTATACTAATGAGATCATAACTTCATATACATTTAAAAATCTTCTTAATGACATCTACAAAAGCCTTAAGCATATTTATCGCAGAAATTATCATTTTATGTATTGCTATTCTTACTGAAAAAGTCAGTTTATCTATTATTCAAAGAACCATTTTGATTCATGTATATAACACAACTCATAAAAGCAGAATTGTCTTCTAACCTACTAGCAGTTAATGCCCGGAAATCTATTGGTACATGCTGATCTCAGATTATGGTAGTTCTTGATTTGTTTCCCCTCTTCGAATATTCCAAGTTTAAAGCGGTAATTGACATGTTATATACTGTCTTTGTTGCAGCAGCGATTATGTGATGCTGGTGCTACTGATGCAGCAGTTAGACTTGCGAGCACAACTGTTGTTTCTAAGACATCTTCTGGGGGTCTTTTCAGTTGGTTTACTGGGGAATGGTCAAATCCCCTCCCTCCTTTAGATTTTCCACTTCCAGATGTTCAGGTTCATCCTGCCTTGCCTGATAATATCGAACCTGCAAAGACAAAGATTACCACTCTTCCTAATGGCCTTAAGATAACATTTGCAATGTTGGCTGTAAGTCTTCTCTCTTTTCAGCAATCACCAATAAACAGATAAATCAGATATTGAGTGATTATAATAGTTGTTAGTGTGCCTGGTAAATAGGATCCTGCTGCATCCATTCAATTAGTCTGCAATCATTAAGCAAGGCTGGAAAAATCAGTATCTGGGAATTTTGTGGAAAATTTAGATAAAAATCGGCAAAAAATCAGTAAAATTTTAGTCAACTATTTGGCAAAAAAATCAGGAAAAACATATATGTATAAATATAGCACATGATATACATATTGATCCAATACCAATGCATCAATAATCAAGTCAAATATCATGTTCCCAATCTCATGAATAAGCAGTCAACACAACAGTAAATGAATTTCACAATAATCATAAACAAACACAAAAGAAATAAGCATACTTGTTGAGGCGCCTGACTAGTCGGCTGGTCGTTTTGGTGGCCAACGACTGGCCTGCCACCCAGGTTTTTCATCATATTCAACGTCCGCCCAGACCGACTGGTCGGCTAGTCGGCCAACTAGTCCGACTGGTCGGCTGGTCACCCTGTAAGTCGACCGCTTATTTGGAGGGCCCAACGCTTTTCTTTAACTAAGTATATAACTATATAATTATAGTTATATAGTATACATAACTATAACTATAAGTATATAACTATATATAGTACTGATATATAACTAATTGTATATACTAATATATATAACTAACTATATAAGTATATAACTATATACTTATAGTTATATAGTATATATAACTATAACTATATAAGTATATAACTATATATATTTCTGATATATATTACTAATATATAACTAATTATATATTACTAATATATATAACTAATTATATAAGTATATAACTATAAACTTATAGTTATATAGTATATATAACTATAATTATACAAGTATATAACTATATATATTACTAATATATGAGTATATAACTAGCATATTTTTGTATATAAGTATATAACTATATATTACTAATATATATAACTAATTATATGGAAATAAAACCCTACGCCTGTGCGGTCGACTAGTCGGCCTGGTCGGCCTAGTCGCCCAAGGAATCAGGGTGACCGACTGGCCGCCTTAACAAGTATGAAAATAAGAAGATTAAACATAATCACAACACCTAGGAAGCACGGACATTTCTAGACAGCCCTGCGTCCATGTCAGACACGCTTTGGACACAGCCGGGATGTGTCCGGCTAATTTTGATCTTTTTTTTTTGCACCCCGGACACAACTACACACTTCCTGGACACATCACTGCAGCTGCTGCAGCTGCAATAACCTATTTCAGAGTGCAAATGTTGAATATAAAGCTGATTGTAGTGCCTTATTACAGAGAATAACTAACATAGAACTCAGATGTAATCACAATTACAAACAAATATGTCGAAAAGAACCAATGTGCAAATTCTAAGCTGAATCAGATATTACAAGTCAGATTAAAGTCAAATAAGTTGATTAAATGAGTAATACGAACTCATAAAGACACACATCTATCTGCACATAAGATTATACATACATAGATACATTAATATTGACAAATTTTAAGATAAATTCCAGGTCATACATCATACACCCTCATATATGTATATATTAAAACAAATTCCCCTCATCCAATGCCTTGTCCATGTCCTACATTTTAGAAATTCGACGTGTCCTGTGTCCTACATTTTAGAAATTTGCAGTGCCCCGTGTCCATGTTCGTGTCCCGTGTCTGTGCTTCCTTGCACAACACCAATGTGACAACAGTAAAGGAATTTGATAGTATTTAGCAACATGAAGAAGTAATCTACTACCAAGAGAAGCGATTGGTATATAGGTCAAACGCAAAAAAAAAACAGGGAGGGGGAAATGAGGTAACGAACAAAAAAGAAAGAAAAGAAAGCGGTACCTGGCGACAGCCGCTGATCATCGTGTTGGAACCTGGTGGCCGCCGCTGTTTGTTGGATGGTGAGGTGGCCGGCGCTGTTGCTCGTAATGGCAGACATCGTTGCTGCAATAGATCAAGTATCAAGCATTATAATTAAGTAAAAGAATGTATAAACTGAAAACACAAAGATAAAGGTGACTGATATGAGAATAAAGTAATATTCAGGAACTGGGAAATATTCAGCAGTTTGATAAGTCCAAGAAAAAAATTGCATTTAAAACACAATTTATTCAAAAAGTCAGAGCATATTGTGATTGTGGCGTTATGTGTATAAAAATAAAAGACAACAATACATGTAATAAGGTGTAATTTTGCTGTTAATACTTCATATTGTTCATGTATTTTTTTTAAGTTAAATTACAATGATAGTATAATGCAATATGATAGGTTTTAAATACTTACACAGTTGTCAAGCATAATAAGATAATGTATAGAACAAGATTAAGGACAATGAAGTATCACTGCTGTTAAACTTTATATTGCTAACGTATTAAGCATTGTAGTTTACATTTATTCTCTTCAATACTTATTCTTGTATTCAAGCATCATGTTTCTAAATAACAGGTTGCTCTTCTTATTTAACCTTTTTAATCAATTTCAGGGTCTAAAGGGTCCAGTCAGAAATATGCTTGGTATGCGTATAACAAGTAAATGTCATCCTAAGTTGACTCTGGTAAGAGAATTGACTTTATATATGAAACTATTGAATGTTGTGTTACATTACTAGTTTACTGTAGTTAGTCTATATAATTGAGATATACAAAAAATAGTTTCAAGTCCAGATCATGAAAGGGTACATATACATGATATAACAACAATTTTGCATCACATGTTATCATAGCTAAACAGTATACCATTAGAATAATCATTAATATCTTACTAACTTATCGTGACATTTACTTATGTCAATTCGTCATACATTACAGAATTACATTTAATTAAAATATATATTCTGAATTAGATACATGTTACATATAATTTACTTCGACACATTACGGAAGTGTCCCACTACTACGACTTAAATATAAAGTAAGCATTCTATATTAAAACTACAGCTTATCATAGAACCTCTAATGCATATATAATTAGCACATTATGGTTACTAATAATTGGACCTTATAATTTACTTAATATTACATGTCGAGAGCAGTACAGGAATTTAAGCGAGTGCTTTTTTGGCACCTCCAACCGGCCGGTGAAGCAGTCATTTTTTACAGACTCACTTAATTGGCATTTCGGGGCTTTTTCCAGCCTGTTTCTAATACATATAGAATTAACATATTATAGTTTATAATACTTGGACCTTTAGTTATCAAGGAGCCCGCCTAGGCTTAAGGCAGGCCGCCTCAAACTGGGCGCCCAGTACCCTAAATGACCTAAGGGGCCGCCTAGGGCCTTTTAGAACCAAGTTGAGGCACTTCAAGGCTAATTTAGCAGAAATTAGATGAGTACTTGATCAAGCTGAGTCATTTTATGGTTGAAGTGGGTCCAATTTATCCCAAATTAGGTCAACTTAGGGTAAAAATAGGTCTGATTTGGGGAAAACGGTCCTGGAATTGGGTGGAAATGGTCTAATTTGGAAGAATTTGGTTTGATTTGGCCATGTAAGGCCTCGTTTAGATCAATATAGAAAAAATGAGAGCTAGTTAGGTTTTATAGGTCATGCCGTGGAAAATTAGGTTTGTTTTATGCCAAATTATTTCAAATTTAGGCAGATTAAGCCTAATTTGGGGGGAGGGAACTCAGATTTGGGATAAATGGGTCTGATTGGTTGAGATTCGGTTTGATTTGGCCAAAATAGATATAGTTTAAGTCAACATAAGGAAAAATTAAGGAAGTTAGGTTTGATTGGGTCATAATATGCAAAAATAGGTTTCATTTAGGCCAAATCATGACAAATTTGAGCACATTGGGTCTAATTTGGGGAAACCAAGTATGATTTTGGGAAAATACTTTTAATATCTATCTAGGGTATATTAGGTCTGATTTGGCAAATTTTGGTCTCATCTAGGTCAATATGAAAAACTTAGGGAGATCGGGTTTAATTACGACATGATCTGCAACATTAGGTCTGGTTTAGCCAAATTAGGGTAAACTAGGTAATTAAATCAGTTCAAATTAAGGCCCATCAGATCTAGTTTAGGTAATATTAGGTGTGATTTAGCCTAAATTCTAAGTAACACTATGTATCAACATAATTATTTAATATTTACATATATGAAAATATGAATGAGAATATAAAAAATCATCATTTAAAAAAAAACTACAAATGCCTGGGATCCCCCAGGAAACGCCTAGCGCTTGACTGCCATAACTATGCTTGGACCATATAATTTTCTTAATATTACAGGCCTACAGTAGTATTTTCAAAAAAAAAAGGTTCTAAGTGGGTGCCTTTCTAAGACCTCCAAGCGGCCGGTTGAATGGGTATTTTTTACAGACCCACTTAATGGGCGTCTAGTGGCTTTTTGAAGCCCCTTTTTGAATTTATTGGCAATATGAGAGAGCAATATGGGACACAATTCCATGTTGTCACATCAAGTCATCTAGACCACTGAGTTAATACACATAGGGGTGAGCAATCGGTTAATTCAGTCGGTTACGGTTAATTTGGTTCGGTTAATTGGTTAAATTGTAGTTTAAGATTTCAACCATTAACCTAACCAAATTAGTGTCGGTTAGTTCGGTTATGGTTAATCGGTTAATGGTTAATTTTGTTGGACAATTTGGTTAACCAAACAACACTCTTATAATAATATTGTATGAAAGTAATCATAAACTTTTGATCAATTTTTATATTATAGTGATATTACATATAAACTTAGTGATATATAGTTCATAAAAGCTTGATTATTTTATAAACGGGCTGGTTTTTTGAAATAGAAGTAAAATTATATAGGTATATGTATTAGCAAGATATTTTTTTTTAATAAATTGTGACTATTCAGTTAACCAAACAAAAAATATTTTTAACCAAAAAATTAACCATTTAACCAAAATAAATTAACCGAATGAACCAAATTGTCTAAAAAATTAACCATTCGGTTTATCGGTTATTAACCAAATTATGCTCACCCCTATATACACATAAGTTGGGAGTTTTATAACCAGATACGGTTGTGTCACTTGAAGTACACAAGTTGAGACTCCATGGTTGAGAGACATTCCTTACAATTTACTTTGTCAATGATTGTGAGGCACATATCCCTCATTAATCTTTTATAGAACAAAGGCAATCCCAGACATTTAACAGAGAATGTTTAAATCTTAACATAACATTTTATGGGGCGCCGCTTTCATAGACGCACATGGGATGTGTGCTAAGTAGGGATAAACATTAGCCCTAGACATACACCAAAATAAGTTGCAATGTTCTTAAAGATAGTTACTTCTACAGTTTACTCAACTCTTTACAAAAGAACTCCAGACTATAAGCAAAAACATGTGATACCCGAAAGAAGGTGTTGATGGGGTTTTGAATAAAGGCAAGCTCCTCAATAAGTGTCGGTACCATAGGAACTCAGATGTTGCTAAAACCATTGTCGTGTACTCGGACCTTAGACCTGATCTAGCTACATGTTCTGCTTCTTGTCTTGCTCTTACAAAACACCAAATTCCCTCCCAAAAACACACCAATCCAAAGATGGACCTCCTGTCAATACTAGATCCAACCCAATTAACATCTGAAAATCCTTGAACCTAGACATCATGACCATGATTCAAATATAAAGTCCCAATCCAGAGGACTGTTTCAAGCATCTCACGATAAACATCTCAGTCTCTAGAGATGACCCATGTAGGGCTTCTCCATTAACTAAGTCACAATACTAGTAGTTCAAGTAAAGTGACAGTCAAATAATTCAACTTGCAACAGATCGTATCTTTGGGGTCACTATCCCAAACATTGACTTGGCTACTCCAATGCCCAAAAATGGTTGCCTAAGTCCTTTGTCTGAAACTGGCATGCAAGAAAGTCTCCAACTGTGACCTTTAGTAACCATGATGTCAACATATAGACAACCAAAACTAAACCTCATGTAGAAAAGGGAGTGATCCATATTCAACTTTGTAGCCCAAATGCAAAAAGAAAAATGTTGAACCTATCAAACCGTGCACGAGTTGATTGCTTCGGACCACATACAGGCTTACAAAGACGGCAATGTTACATCAAAATCCTCCTGAGCAACAAACCATATGGTTGGTCCATGTGAATCTCTTCATCAAGATCACCATTCACCATACATATATGCATTTTTGACATTGATATGATGTACAAGCCAAGAATTAATGGCAGAAAGAGACAACATGATGCAGACAAGTGACATCTTAGATAAAAAATTCTTCAAGTAATCCTCCCCACAAACCTGAGTGCAACCCCTAGCTACCAAAGGTGCCTTAGTTGATCAAGATGCACATCTACTCCCAGATTAGTAATAAAGACTCAATAGCATCTGACAACCAGTGTTTTAAAAAGCGGCTCAGGCGGCCGCACAAGCGGATCGAGCTTTCTGCTGCCTGGTTAGTGGATGAAGCGCCAATTGAGCGGCCGAGCAAAAAGCGGCCACCTACTAGCCGCATGATCTGCCTAACCACCCTCTTCCTTTCCATGTTGAGACCGCCGCCTCGGCCCGCTTATTGAGAAGCGACTGTTGGGCCCAAAAGAAAGCCAGAAATTACTGTATGTATTGGTGCACCTATATTACATCTTTATGTATTAACTGTTGTACCTTATATTACATATCTATCATTTATGTCTGCATTACTGCTCTGCTACGTACTAAACTACTTGTTATATACTAATATACTATACTCATATCTTATTACTACCTATACATTCATACATTTGTTTCTCTCGTGTTGTTAAGTGTACAACTAATGTACTGTCCGCGTAGATGTACTTTGTAGTATGCAATATGTCCAAGGTACAGCTGTATAATGTACATATCATGTACTGCCTACTAATATATAATATATATTTTGTCATGTACTACATGTATGTCATGTACCACTCAAGTATAATGTATATGTCATGTACTACATGTATATGTACAGATACATATGTACATATCATGTACTGCCTACTAATGTATAATATATATTTTGTACTATGTAGTATGTACCACTGAAGTATAATGTATATGCCATGTACTACATGTATATGTACCACTAGTGTGTGCATATCATGTATTAGCTACTTTTGTATATAACTAATTTAATATATTATTGTATTCAGTATGTTATAATAGAGTCAATCCAGTTATTGTATACTCATCACATGGTTTATATATGCATAAAATTCTTTAAAAATATATCATTTATATACATATATGTGTAATTTTCTATAAAATTGTATATGAATGTTGACACCCACTTTTTTAAAAAGCGGACGAGCGGCCACAAAGTGATGTCTACACGCCTCTTGCTTCCCGCTTTCTAAAATACTAGTGCTCTCATTGCTCCTATGTACATTCTTTTCAGATTATCATCATCATCTAAGCCTCAGTCCTATGTTGGGGTCGGCTACATGGATCCTTTGTTTTCATTCAACTCTATCATGAGCCATATTCTAGTTGAGATGTACAGAATCAAAATCTCTCTTTATAAGCTAATCCCATGTTAATTTAGGTCTTCCTCTTCTTTTAATTATTGTGCTCGACTCAATAGCATTGCTTCGTATAAGCGCATTAGTCAGTCTGCGTTGCACATGTCCATACAATCTGAGTCGGCCAACGCGTAACTTGTCCTCAATGCTCGCCACCCCCACTTATTCTTGATATAATCATTTCTCAAGCGATCTTTTCTTGTCTTCCCACACATCCATCTCAGCATACGCATTTCAGCCACGTTTATCTTGTTGAGACCTTGTTTCTTCACCGCCCAACATTCAGTCCCATAGAGCATGGTTGGCCGTATAGTTGTTCTATAAAGCTTACTTTTTAACCTGAGAGGGATCTTCCGATCACATAAAACTCCAGTTGCACTCCTCCATTTCAACCATCCTTCAGTAATCCTGCTACAATCGTCATTTTAGACATCCCCATCTATTTGAACAATAGAACCCAAGTAACGAAATTTATCACATTTTGGTATATCTACTCCATCCAACTTGGCTCCATCATTCACACCGGGGGATTGGTTGAAATTGCAATGCATATACTAAGTTTTGCTCCTGCTAATCATCAATCCATTTGATTCCAATGCCTCTCTCCATTGTTCAACTTTATCATTTAATCCATCTTTAGTTTCGTCTATCAAAACAATATCATCAGCAAACAACATACACTAAGGAATATCATCTTGAACATTCTTTGTCAGCTCATCCATAACAAGGATGAACAGATATGGGCTGAGTGTGGATCCTTGGTGAACCCCAACTGTGATAAGAAAAGTTGGTGTCTTTCCTCCAGGAGTCTTCACACTTGCAGTGGAGCTATCATGCACGACTTTGACTAAGTCAATGTATTGGATTGGCACACCCTTTTTCTTCAAAACCATTCACAACACTTCTCTAGGTACTCGATCACAGGCCTTTTCCAAATCAATAAACGCCATATGAAGATCTCTTTTGCTTTCTCTATATTTCTCCATAAGCCTCCTTCTCAGAAAATAGCATCAGTTGTTGATCTTCGAGGAATGAAACCAAATTGGTTGTTTGATATATGTGTAATAAATCTTCGCCTCTGCTCAATAATCCTCTCCCAAACCCATTCTTTTCATATTATAAATATCAAATTTTGAGGAGGTTCATCTAATCATCTTACAGTCATAGTCATGGGAGGGCGTACATGACATGAATAAGTAAGTTTCTCCTAGTTAGAGGGGAATATGCCTCAAATGGTGTCAATTTCTTAATGCTATCAGGAAATTCATGGGAGATAAACTACACACAATGAGCCAGTGCAATCAAAGTACACTTCTAAGGGTTAAGGAAACTATGATGTGAGCATATTTGTCGATTGTTACTTGCGTTTCTAGGCATTTATGTGTCCTAACTCCAAACGTTCACTTGATGTCACATATACTCGAGAGTGTAGATTCAGCTACTTGCTAAGTAGGAATATACTCAACGAAAATTTCACCATATTCTGAGTGGTTATCAACCAATCGTGGGTCCTCCTCACTTTATTCCTACATGTGACCAGTTATGGACAACAATAAGGGGGGAGCTCATATACACATTTTTTTAATATTTTGCATCAATTCTTATAACTTTGGTTGCTGATGACAAAATGATATATTGAGGGAAAAGATGATTATATAATGTTCACTACATTGCTACGAGGTTGTCTAGACGGCTAGGCATTCCCCAAGGCGACTAGATGGAAGCCCTGCCGTTATTGTTTTTAATTCTTATGTATACATATAATTATATGCACATACATATAGCTATATATTAACCTATGAGCAATATATGAATCCATAGACATTAGGAAAAAGGATGAAGTCAGGAAGAGGAAGAAAAAGAATGGACTAGCAGTAGTGTGAGTGGAGACAGATGAAAATAGAGAAGTAAAATGCAATAGCATGACCATGGGGGACGAAAACAGGGGAAATAAGTAAAACCATAACTGAAAATAGTAGCAGCATAAAAAATTTGGAACTGTAATAGGGAATGATAGGAACATCGAGAGGAAGAAAGGAGAACAAAGCAACAAAGTTGCTGCTTGGTGGAGCAAAAAGAATACAACAGAGAATCAGGGAGGGGTATAAAGAACAAAAAAGGAAAAAAATCATAGCATAGCCACAAGCAACATTGCTGCTTGATAGAGGCAGAAAAACAGAAAATAGTGGGAGGGGAAAGAAGAAATAACAAACAAAGGAGCGGTGAGTTTACAAAGATAAAAAGTGGACATTTTGGTTTTTCAACTTAATAGATCAGGCCCATATTCATCCTACTAGCTGCCCAGGTAGACGCCCAGAAGGCCTAGTTGGGCTAGGCGCCCAGATTATAGGACCCACGGGGCCGCCTTTACATTCATGCATTGCATAGATAATGTAATATTTATTCTCTAGCATTGTCTGAACAGTTTTAGAGTTATATGGGCAGCTCTAGGTCTCTGTGCATGAGATTTTTTATTAACTCGCTTATTTTCCTCTCTCTCAGATCAGTGGGACACCCTTTTATTTTTTAACAAATGCATTTTCTTGCCAAAGAATCTACTTATTCGACAATAAGTGGGCATATCTTTAAAAGATAATGGTCACAAGCGTTGCTTCTGAAGCAGTTGCTCGAGTTACTGTACAATTATCAGTAAAACAACCACTCTTTTAATAGTTCTCAAGCATCTCATATCTCTTAACTGTCATTCACACTAATGTTAAAAGAATAGGGCAAAAACAGCTTTTACTACAAGCATACACTGAATTGTTTTACCTTTATTTGATACATTTTATGTCTTTGGCAAATACCTGCTTGTTGTTGTAAATCAAGGCCCTTTTCTTGGGTAAAACAACAGTGTCCGTCTAATTCCAGATTGTATAAATCTTATTTTGGATCACGATCTATCAACCCACTTACTATATCATTATATTGATGAGATCATAACTTCAGATACATTTAAAAATCTTCTTAAAGACATCTACAAAAGCCTTAAGCATATTTATCACAGAAATTATCACTTTATGTATTACTATTATTACTGAAAAAGATGGTTTATCTATTATTCAAAGAACCATTTTAATTCATGTATATAACACATAACTCATAAAAGTAGAACTGTCTTCTAACCTACTAGCAGTTAATGCCCGGAAATCTATTGGTACATGCTGATCTCAGATTATGGTAGTTCTTGATTTGTTCCCCTCTTCGAATATTCCAAGTTTTAAGCGGTAATTGACATGTTAAATACTGTCTTTGTTGCAGCAGCGATTACGTGATGCCAGTGCTACTGATGCAGCAGTTAGACTTGCTAGCACAACTGAAGTTTCTAAGACGTCTTCTGGGGATCTTTTCAGTTGGTTTACTGGGGAATGGTCAAATCCGCTCCCTCCTTTAGATTTTCCACTTCCAGATGTTCAGGTTCATCCTGCCTTGCCTGATTATGTCGATCCTGCAAAGACAAATATTACCACTCTTCCTAAGGGCCTTAAGATAGCATCTGCAATGTCTGCTGTAAGTCTTCTCTCTTTTCAGCAATCACCACTAAATAGACTAATCAGATATTGAGTGACTACAATAGTTGTTACTGTGCTTGGTAAATAGGATCCTGCTGCTTCAATTCGATTATATGTAGAAGGTGGTCTATGAAACTCCCGAGTCTTTTGGTGCCTCCCACCTGATAGAAAGGATGGCATTCAAGAGCACTACAAATATAAGTCATCTTTGGATTGTGGGTGAAGTGGAGGCAATTGGTGGAAATGTTTCAGCAACAGCTTCACAGGAACAAACGGGTTATAAATTTAATTCACTGACAACATATCTTCCTCAAATGGTTGAAGTGCTTATTGATTGCGTGAGGAACCCTATCTTTCTTGAATGGGAAGTTAATGAGCAGGTAGTTCATTTCTTCAATCATTTACTTGTATAATTGTACCTTTCCAATGCTAAATTTATGTTTATTTTCTTCCCAATGCAGTTACAGAAGGTGAAGGCTGAGATTGAAGAGATGTCTAACAACCCACAGGGTTTGATTTTGGAGGCTATCCACTGTGCTGGTTTTTCTGGTGCTTTAGCAAATCCATTTATGGCCCCCAATTTTGCAATAAACAGACTAAACAGTACAATCATAGAGGAATTCATTTCTGTAAGATATATATTTTCCAGATAGTAATAGTAATTTGTCTGTGTCGTATTGGATGTGATGGATGCATTTGCCTCTAATCAGGAACATTGTACTGCGCCTCGAATGGTCCTTACCGCTTATGGTGTTGAACATGAAGATTTGCTATCATATGCAGAGCCTCTTCTGTATGATCTGCCAGCAGTTGCTCGACTACAGGAGCCGAAGTTTGTATATGTGGGGGGTGATTTCCAATGCCAAGCTGATTCTGAGGTCTGTGTTAAATAATGGAAACTAGTATTCTGCTGGTGCCTTGTGCAGATGGTGTTGAACTATAGTGTTTTGTCAAAATATACATTATGCTGCATAACTCATGAACCTTATTCTTTAAGAAAACAAATTCTAATATTAGTTTTCTGCTTGAAATAGAAAACACATGCTGCTCTCGATTTTGAACTCCCAGGAGGCCGGTGCAATGAGAAGGAAGCCATGGTGCTGACTGTACTTCAGGCATGGACGTTAACTTTTTTTATCTTGAAATTTTATTATAAATCCTTTTAAATTTGGAATGATCTAGCACAGCCAACTCCTTGTAAAATATTTCAAATTTTCTCCCTCCTCCCAGACTAGTAGTTGCATAATTGAAGAGCTAGGTCTGAAATTGCTAACTAAGTTTTTGTTTTGCTGGTCATTTGAAGGGGACTCTCCCTCCTAAGTACTTATTTACTCTCTACATTGAAAATGTTAATGGAAGATTTCTTAACATTGTTAGCACTTAACGACACTTCATTAGAAGTTCTGGAATAATGATAGGTGCCTTTGAGGTGATAATATTCAAAATACCAAATCATGTCAAATTTAGGCACATTAGGTCTAATTTGGGGAAACCAAGTATTATTCGGGGAAAATAGTTCTAAGATCTATCTTGGGAATATTAGGTCCGGTTTGGCCAAATTTTGTCTCATTTAGGTAAATATATGAAAAACTTAGGGAGATTGGGTTTAATTATGTCATGATATGCAACAATAGGTCTGGTTTGGCCAAATTAGGGTAAACTAGGTCAAATTGCATCAAATTCAGATCAAATGAGTTCAAATTAGGCGGATCAGATATAGTTTAGGTAATATTAGGTGTGATTTAGCCTAACATCTAAGTAATATTATGCATCAATCTATGTTGTATGTGTGCTCGCTCAGGCAGCGCCTAGGCGGCCCTGAAATCCACTTAGGGTCCAGATCTCAGGTGCCCAGCCTATTTAGGCCGCTAGGCAGCGCCAAGGCTGCTGTTGGTAGCTGCTGGACTTTTTTTGTATATTTTTTCTCTATCACACTGATATGTGACTGGTTTACGGTTGCAATGTTGCTCCCCACTACCGGAAGAGTGAGTGAGATGGAGTCGGATCGGAATCCTCTTCTTTTGATGATGATCGAGATATGTCAGATGGAGTTCTTGTCCCTGGGGTGGGAATAGATTATAGGCTGGAACACCTTTAGAGCATGGTCACAAATTTGGTATTCTGGATATGTTTGCTTGAGTTGGAAAGTTTGGAATTCCGCAATTATGCGGGAAAATCGGATAAAAAAGTGGTCAACATATGGTAAAAGTATGGTCAACTATTCGTGAAAAAGTTGGGAAAAATTGGAAGATATATACATATATTGCATACAGATGTATGTATATAAATGGTTTGCACATATATATATACATATATATTGCATAAATATATCTATAATTACTACTTACATATACATGTACATATATTACATACATACACACACAACATATGCATGTACATACAAACGGACACATATATACACCCAAACTATGTTAGTCTTAATCAGTATATTACGGGAAAAGAACGTATAAAACGGGGAAAAAACATTAAATGTGATTATTTCGCAAATAAAACGGAAATAATACGTAATATTCGGGAATTGGGATCTATTCGTGAGTTGTTTTAAATGTGACTTTTTCATAAATACAGAGTATATTGTGACTATGCTTTAGAGCAAATAACTAAACTAATTTACTGCTAATCTTCTATTACTAAATTTACTGCAGCTCCTCTGTTACAAATTTACTGCTGATCCACAAAGTTAAAATATAAAACGTCTACCTTTATCATCTTTGTAACTTGCTGCAGTTTTATTTTTGTTATTTCTTCTTTCCCCTCCCACTTTTTGGTATTTGTCTTCTTTTTCCTTCAACATGGCTGCTATGGAATGATTTTTTCTTTCTTTTTTGTTCAAAATTGTCCCTATCACAATTCTCGGTTGTCTCATCTTATTCTCCACCAAGAAGCAAATGGGTTGCTACATTCTTCTTCGTCCCGATGTTCCTTCTATTCCCCATTTCTATTTCATCCATCTCCTCCCACACTAATTCTCCTCCCCAGCTCCTCTTAATAATTCCTACTGATTCATATATTGATTATAGGTTAATATATAACTATATGTGTATATAATTATATTATATTATATAGTATATATATGTTATAAAAAAATCAAATAAGAAACACCTAGAAATGCCTAGGCTGTCTGGGCGTCTCCAAGTAACACATGGCCGCCTAGACGCATACAAAACCATAGTATTAATATCATAATGCATGGCCGCCTAGACGCATACAAAACCATGGTATTAATATCATCATTTAATGTTTACCTATATGCAAATATAAATGTAAATATCAGGACGACCATCGTTTGTAAAAAAACACCTAGAAATGCATGGGCACCCGCCAAGGTGCCCCCCCTCGGGAACGCCTAGCGTCTGGCCGCCCTAGCAACCATGCTTGGAACATATAAACCATGCCCAGTAGTATTTTCAATAAAAATTGGTCTAAGTGGGCGCCTTTCTAAGACCTCCAAGCGGTCGGTTAACGGGCACTTTTTTACAGACCCACATAATTGGCGTTTTGGGGCTTATTTCCGCCCTTTTTGAATTTCTTGGCAATATGAGAGAGCGATGTGGGATACGATTCCATGTTGTCACATTGGGTCATCTAGATCACTGGGTTAATACACATAGTTGATTGAGTCACCTTTAAGTACACTAGTTGAGGCTCCATGGTTAAGAGACATTCCTTACAAATTGATTTTGTCAATTATTTTGAGGCGCATATCCCTCTTTAATCTTCTATAGAACAAAGGCAATCCCAAGTATTTAATAGAGAACTTGCAACTGAGATAAATGAAGGTATTGAAATGCATAGAGAGGAAATAAAAGCATATACAAACACGAAAGAGGGCTATATGAATCAAAATTAGGACCAAGATTATGAGTTTTTCTTAGAGTGTAGGAGAGAATCCCTTTGCTCAAGGCAATAGGGAGATCATGCTGACGAGGTGGAGAAGGGCCTACCTAACTTTCTGACGCAAAGGCATCAAGAGGACATTAACTTGTAGAATCCTCGATACCACCTATATCTGCAGTTGGGACATGTAGGAGTATTGGACATGTAAGACGAGTATACACCTGAGTGATCAAAGAACAAGGACCTTTAGAGTTGGATGGGACATTACTATGACAATCGTTACCACATGGGAACATGAGGATCAGAGACGACAGGAAGGGGCAAATGTTCTTCCACGACTATCGGTGTCACAGAAGAATTGTCATCAAAATGCATCCTCAAATAAGATGGCATCAACAGAGACAAAGAAGTGATGTAAAGTAGATTTGTAGCACTTGTACCCCTTATATACTCTGGAGTAAGGTAAGAAAACAAACTTAGTGGATTTGGACCCAACTTGTCCATTTCTAGACCAAGGTAGTGGGCAAACCAAAACAAAAACACACTTGTGGATTTGGACCCAACTTGTCCATTTCTAGACCAAGGTAGTGGGCAAACCAAACACACACAGTCATTCTATGTTAATCACGGTACAATGGCCTCATAGGATGAGAATTTAAACATGTACGTGCAGTTTTGGATGACTAATGATCGCACTGTCAAAACTTCATCTCTCCATAATTTCTCTGAGAACATGAACGTAAAGAGTGTAGAGGTCTACATATATGTAAAACTTTCTTTCAACCGTTCTATTACACAAACATGTCAAGAATAGTATGGATGATTGGAAAATATTTGAATCTTTCTTTCGGCCACCATGTTATGTTGTGGTGTATGTGGGCAAGATGATTGGTGGACGATGCCATGGGTGGTGGTGAAATGGGTCAAGTCGTCGTTGGAGTATTCTTTGGCATTATTAGTGTGAAGGTACAAACTCATTTTAAATTCAATTTCTAATTCCACACAAAATATTTTAATAAAGTTAAGAGTTCATATCTTCCTTTCATCAAACATGTAACATGTGAGCGCACTCATCTACAAAGATAAGAAAATAATTATAGACAAGCTTGTAAGTAACACAGCCCGGTCCCCATATATCTAAATGGACTAACTCAACAGCAAACCATGTTTTTACACTCTTTATACCTAAAGACGAACCTCATACGGTTTCCTAACTGACATGACTAACAGTGCAAACATTCCACTTTTAGCAGACCTCGAACCAAGACCTTAAGCTTATCAAATGATGTTTGGCAAGTAGTACAGACCAACAAGTCCTTACCAAAGGGAACCATGTGATGTAGGTTACATCTGCAAGTAGTACAGACCAACAAGTCCATACCCTTAGCCAATCGTATTCCTTGTCTTTAGGTCATGTGCAACACAAGTATATGGTAAGAAAGTAATAGAGGCTTGAAAAAATGACTTCGGTTGCTAATTGGCAAAATATTATACGGAAAATGAAGGATGAACAAGATAGACAAAATGGATGTATGTATAGCCAATAAAACCATTCATGTACCTCTTAATAGAGACAAAAGAGCCATTTGGAAGGGTGTTGTCAGGTAGATTGGGCTTATAAGTATAGTTGGTGAACACTAAGCTATCTCGGTGATGTGATCAGCTACACATGAATCAAGGACACTGCCTAACTTGGATGATGATGCCTTGGAAGCGTGAGAGATGCACACTTAAAGACGAACAAGGAATGAAATGTCTGATTTTGATGTCGTATCGGGTGGCCCAAAATGGACAAAATTTTGATACTTACGGCCAAGGAACGAGGTATCCGATTTTGATGTCGTTTCGACAACAAGGAAACCGATTTTTTTTTTAAATTTCGACGAAAATTTCGATAGATGCAATTGTGCCTGCTTCGACACCAAAATGAACGAATCAATTTATGAAATTTTACAGGTGTGATCTCTACGCCTAAATGCATCGTTTTATGCAATAAAATTTGATATGGATATAGGTGGGGGGTCCTTGATGTGGGAGATAAGTGAACATTACTGTTTCCTGGAAAAATTTGAAAATTGGGCAAAAAAATTCACTGACTTCGACATGGCAGTACAGTCGCATGATTTCGTAGCAGATGGCGTCGAAATCAAGATTTCGTGGAAACTTCATTCCTTGCATACGGCCCTAACGATTTCGACAACCAAATCATCATCATCTAAGCCTCAGTCCCAACTATGTTGGGGTCAGCTACATGCATCCTTCATTTCCATTCAACTCTATCATGAGCCATATTCAGGTTGAGATGTCAAGATTCAATATTTCTCTTTATAAGCTCATCCCATGCTAATTTAGGTATTCCTCTTCTTCTATTTATTGTGCTTGATTCAATACCATTGCTTCATATAGGTGCATTAGTCGGTCTGCATTGCACATCCGTACCATTGATTCGGCCATCGTGCAACTTGTCCTCAATGATCACCACCCCCACTTTATTCCTAATATATCATTTCTCAAGTGATCTTTTCTTGTCTTCTCGCACATCCATCTCAGCAGACACATTTAGGCCACATTCATCTTGTTGAGACATTGTTTCTTCACCGCCCAACATACACTCCTATAGAGCATGGTTGGTCGTATAGTTGTTCTATAAAACTTACTTTTTAACTTGAGAGGCATCTTTCGATCACATAATACTCCAGTTGCACTCCTCCATTTCAACCATCCTGCAGTGATCATGTGACAAACATCATTTTGGACATCCCCAATCTATTTGAATAATAGAATCCAAGTAACAAATTTTATCACATTCTGGTATTCTACTTTTTGTCCAACTTAACTCCATTCACACTACGAGATTGGCTAAAATTGTAATGCATATACTCAGTTTTGCTCCTACTAATCATCAATCCATTTGATTCCTAAGCCTTTCTTCAACGTTCAACTTTATCATTCAATCCATCTTTAGTTGTGTCAATCAAAACAATATTATCAGCAAATAACATACACCAAGGAATGTCATCCTCGACATTCTTTGTCAGCTCATCCATAACAAGAACAGATATGGGTTGAGTGTGGATCCTTGGTGTACCCCAACTGTGATAGGAAAAATTGGTCTCTCCTCCAGGAGTCTTCACACGTGCAGTAGAGCTAGCATATATGTCCTTTCGTCAAGTCAATACTTCTCCATAAGCCTCCTTATCAGAAATATAGCAGTTGTTGTAGATCTTCTAGGCATGAAACCAAATCGGTTGTTTAATATCTAAGTTATAGATCTTAGCATGTGCTCAATAATCCCCTCCCAAAGCTTCATTGTGTGACTCATCAACTTGATGCCTTTGTAGTTTGTGCAGCTCTAAACATCACTTTTGTTCTTGTAGATGGGGACTATAGTACTATCTCTCCATTCATCCGACATCTTCTTGGTCTTCATGATCTTGTTAAAGAGCTTGTTAACCACATAACTCCTTCATCCCCCATACTCTTCCATACATCAATGGAAATTTTGCCTAGTCCACATGCCTTTCTCATTTTCATCTTCTTTAAATCATTTGATTTCGACAACCAAATAACTGAATTAAATCATGAAATTAGACCAGACAGTATAATTGCTAAGATCTGTTAAAATATGCAATAAGGAAGCTGAACATTTTTGTCAGATATTTGATGGTAAAATGAAGGAATTAAGTTATGAAATTTCGCAAACACAACGTTTAGACATAAAAACAATAGACTAGAGTACATTTAGGGGACGTTTGTGTTAGATCTTTCTGAATCCCAGTATATGATAGGTAAATAATGATCCACAGTAGCATCCAGTAGTTGATTTTTGTATTTCAACTGTCATACATGTAGCAGATAAGTCGTAATCAGAATCACACCTATTACGGTGGGATTTTGCAGCTCATGTTGCCTGCGTGTTACAGAAACTATTATGAAGATCAACACATCGTTGTTGTTAAATTGTTGGTTGCGTCCGACGACTACCTCTTTAATCAGAAGACAATACTCAGATAATTTTGTTAAACTACTAGGATTTGATATCACTCCACACAAAATAGCCCATTATATGTTTAGAGGTCAAGGTGGGATCCATATCTTGATGAGTGAGCACACAAATGAATAGAAGCAAGTCTGTAAGACAGTTTCAAATTCATAAACTTCAATTTACAACTCAGAATTTAAAACTTGACAAAACTACAAGCTACGACCTATAAAGTCTAGTATCACATTAACTAGGTTACATGGGACATTTTACAAAGATCCAAGTAAGAACTTTGTCATTTTCACAATATTTCTCTAGATATCTAGAGAAGAGTGTAGAAATTGAAGAAGATAATGTATAGGTGGTCTAGATAGGGAAATATACCTTTTAATTAAGAAAAATATCTATACAAACAAGAGATTAAAAAATTGCCAAAATACCCATGATCAGTTGATTAAAAAACGTTTCAGGCGGTCGCATAAGCGGCCAGGACTCTCAACCGCTTAATCTAGCCCCTAATCGCCTGCTTAACAGGTTTGAAGACAATTTTTTGCTCGCTTCACCCGCTTTTTGCCCACTTTTTTCCCGCTTTTTGCCCGCTTTTTATTAAAATACTACTGGAAGCATGTAACATTAATTTTCTTGCTGCTTTCAGTGATTACTGATTGGTACTACTGGTTAGTATCTGCAGTTACTGTTCTGCTTGCTGATTTTAGTGATTAGAAATATTGATTAGTAGTAAAGTATTGATGAATACTTAGTTAATTACTGATTTTCTGATTAGATATGTATAGAAGTTCCTTAGAAATAGATTTTTTATATACACATACATGTGATTTTGTATAAAAATATATAAAATTTAGACACCCGCTTTTTCAAAAATTGCCCGCTTAATCGCCCGCCTACTTCTTAATCGGTTACAGGGTGATGTCCGCACGCCTCCTGCTTCCCGCTTTCTGATACTTTGCCCATGATGTTGGGGCATCAGCCCTAGGAACAAATTTCTCAAAACTTGAGCTTTCATTTTGCGTCATTTTGCGAAATTACGGTCGAAACTGGGTATTCTGCTATAAAATTTCCCCCTATTTGGCAAACTATAGCACTTAGGGTCAATTTTTTCCAAAATTACATCTCATTCCCTGCATTTACACATTGGATGTCCTATTGAACTTTTTGTTTTCCGATTGCCCAAAAAGGAAATTTTGACCGAAATTTGAAAGTTTCGATCAAAATTTTGTTTCATGAGACCAGCTCGCTACCGCAACTGAGAACATAAGCTTTGTTGAAGCTTAGAGGTGCATCAATTGATTGTACTCTTCATTAGTAACAAAAATTTGATGTATGGATTCCTTATCGGCCATTATGACCAAACTATAGAAATCACCAGTAAGGGACTTGAAACCAAACAAATTATAAAATAGGAGACCTAAAATTAGTTTTTTGTGGACTTTATAGCAATTGTGTACATCAAAATCAGACTTTTTGCAAATCAGAGATTCTCTCTGTTGTGATGGTTAAAGTTAAATTTTTCAGTTCAATCAAGAAGATATTAATGAATTGAGATCTTGATTAGACCAAAATGCCATAATTTCTTGTTCTATATTCTCGCTCTGCTACAAAAATTCCAGTCATACTATGATAGTGAAGAAGAGTTATTGCACTCTCCTCGATGCTATGTTACCATGGACCTTTCTAGGAAAAGGATGTCGGCGTAGGGTAACCCCATAGGGACCCAAAATCAAGGGGAAAAGCTTCCCTAATCCTATTATAGTTGGAGTGCCTATCAAAGTATGTGACACATCACACTTTCCGTAAATCCAAAGAAAGCATAGTGATAGCAGATTTCTGATGGGCAAAAATCCTCCCTCCTTCCAATAGAAGAAAGAACGCTATTCACATGGAGAGGGAGAGGAAAGTTTCTCAGGGTAAATATCATGAAGGGAGATGTCAGCGACAGCATTGCATCCATTACGATGGCAGAAACCACTAGGATTTGCTCCTACATAGAAAGGAGACAACAACCCTAGCTTTGAACCCCAAGCTCAGAAACCATGCAACTCACTAAGTCCCTGACTTAACAGCCATTGCATTAAAAAAACGGCGCAGGTGTCCGCTAATGCGACCGCCGACCGTCTAATAAGGCCTTAGGCGCCTGCGTCACGCTTGGGCCACTAAGTGGCCGCCTGAAGCTTGACTTGTCTAAGAAAAATTCGACTCCTCGAAGCCCTGATACTGGATCATTTCCACCCAAGGAAGAAAAAGTCCGACTTCGATGTCGTTTCGGTGGCCATAGAAATAGAAATTTCGACAAATTTCAACAGAAATCTCGATAAATGTGTTCCTGGTGTTTCGAAGGCAAAATAAACAAATTAATTTATGAAATTTTACCAGAATGATCTACTAGTGTAGATCTACTCAAATATGTAATAATATTTCATATTGGATATGGGGGGTGGGGTCTCATCATTTTTGAGTAAATAAGCTTGAATTGTTTCGATGGGCATTTCGATGGGGATTTTTGATGTCAATTCTCATTGATGAATTCAATGAATTAAGTCATTTTAATTTGCAAGCACAATATATGGACTTAAAGAGACAAAACTAATCAAAAAAATATGCTCTAGGTAGTACATAGTATATGAAAAAGTAGAAAAAAAATCGATGATCAGCCTGTTTCGAGGATTTCTTCAGTCAATTTCGATGTCCGATTGCCATGGAAACAGAAATTTCAGTCGAAATTTCGACCATTTCGTCAAATTTTGAACATTGCTTCCACCGATTTCCTTGCTGCTTTGGTACTTGTTTGGATATTGCTTTATTGCACTTCCTAGTCGATTAGTGTTACTATTTCCTTGCTGTTTTCACTAATTACTGTGTTAACTAGTGTTTTATATAAGCTCTTTATTTTCCTTCTGTTATTTTCCTATTCTACAAGGACCTCTCTATAATTGTTCTTTTTATAAATATACGGGGTACACATTGTGTACCCTAACCCTTACAGTCCACTCAAGATACTGATTAGTACTACTGATCAGCATTACTTTTTTGGTGCAATAGTGATTATTTGATTAGCATTGCTGATTAGTAGTACAGTGTTAACTAATTAAATCATAGTTGGTAACTACTGATTTGCTTGCTGATTTTGGTGATAAGAAATACTGATTAGAAGTGAAGTATTGATAAATGTTTTGTTATATACTGATTTACTGATATGCTTGCTTATTTTAGTGATTAGTAATACTGGTTAGTAGTAAAGAATTAAATAATTAATTCATAGTTAGCCATTTATAATTACTGATTTGCATGCTGATTTTAGTGATTAAAACTATTAGTAGTGAAGTATTGACTGTTACTTGGTTAATTATTGATTTGCTGATTAGATGTGCATAAGAGTTCCAGAACGATATATTTTTACGTACAAATATGTGTAATTTTTTATAAAGTTTTATAAGATAATTTCGGAATCCGTTTTTCCAAAAAGTGCCCACTTAAGCATCCGCTTGGCACTTAAGCAGTTACAAGGTGTTGTCTGCACACCTGCCGCTTCCTGCTTGTTAAAACATTGTTCACATCCTTATAAGAGATGAAACCCACAAGGTTTAGTCCCAATTTTTCTACATAATATGATCTGATAACATCAATCCTTGCATAAAAAGAACAAAAACGTTAAAGGTATGCTGCAGTGGAATCCCCTAGTACCATGGTCACAAATTCGGTATTATGCAATCATTTGGAGAGGCTGGAAAATTCAGCATCCGGGAATTTTGTGGAAAATCGGTATAAAAATCACCAAAAGTTCAGTCAGCCTATTTGGCAAAAAGTTCGGGAAAAACACATATGTATAGATATATAGTTATATAGTTATGTAGTTATATATATGACACATAATATACAAATTGAGCCGATAACAATGCTTAAATATTAAGTCAAATATCATGTTCCCAATCGCATGAATAAGCAGTCAACACAGCAGTATGAATTTAACAATCATCATAAACAAACACAAAAGAAAGAAGAAGATTAACACAACACCAATGTGACAACAGTAAAGGAAATTGATAGTAATTTTCAACACAAAGAAGTTACTACCACCAGAAGCAATTGTTAACGGTAGATAGGTCCAACACAAAAAAAACAGTGAGGGGAAATTAGGCACCGAGCAAAAAAGAAAGAAAAGAAGTGAAGAAAAAGAGACTAGAAGAGAGGAAGTGGTACCTGGCGCCAGACGTTAGCCATTAGTGTTGGAAGCTAGTGGCCGCCACTGTTTGTTGGATGGTGAGGTGGCCGGCGCTCCTGCTCCTTCCAATGGCAGGTGTTGCTGCTGCAATAGATCAACCAGCAAGCATTATAAACAGGTAAAAGAAAGTATAAACTGAAAAAAAGCATAAAGGTGATTAATACGAGAATAAAGTAATATTCAGGAACTGGGATTATTCGGCCGTTTGATACGTCCAAGAAAAAATCACGCTCAAAAAGTACATTTTGATTGTGGTCCGGTGTTTATAAAAATAAAAGACAAAATATATATGTAATAAGTCGTGTGAGTGCTATTAGTACTTCGTATTGTTCCAGTATTTTATTTTCGGTTAAATTACAATGATGTATGTATATAATATAATGTAATATGGTAGGTTTTAAAAACTTACACAGCTGTCAAGCATAATAAGATAATGTATACAACAAGATTAAGGACAACGAAATATATCATTCCTGTTAAACTTTATACTGCTAATGTATTATGCATTGTAGTTTACATCTATTCTTTTCAATGTTTATTCTTGTATGCATGCATCATGTTTCTAAATAACATGTTCTTATTTAACCTTTTTTATCAATTTCAGGGTCTAGAGGCTCCAGTCAGAAATATATTTGGTCTGCTTATTACAAGTAAATGCCATCCTGAGCTGAGTCTGGTAAGAGAATTGACTTTATATACGAAACTACTGAATGTTGTGTAAAGTTTACTGCAGCTAGTCAATATAATTGATATACACAAAAAATAGTTTCAATTCTAGAACCTGAAAAGGGTACATGGTCTGTTTAGGGACCAAATTTCTATATGTGGTTCAGTGAAGGGTTCGAACCGCATATGCGGCTGTATGAACCGTTTTTGAAACACTGCCTGGGCGGACTGGGCAATCGCCTGGGTGGCGCCTAGGTTGCTGTTGGACTTTCTTTTGTATATTTTTTCTCTATCAAACTGACGTCACTGGTTTATTATTGCAATGTTGCTCCCCACTATAACTAATTTACTGCTGCTCTTCTATTACTCATCCACTACATGCTCTACGATTTTTTTACTTCACCAAGCAATAATTTTGCTAATTTACCAATTTACTGTTGCCCTCTATTACTAATTTACTGCTGATCCACCAAGTTAAATACGTCTATTTATTATCTTTGTAGATTTGCTGCAGTTTTATTTTTCTTACTTCTTTCCCCTCCCACTTGTCTGTATTTGTCTTCTTTTATCTTCAACATGGCTGCCATGGAATGATTTTTTCTTTCTTTTTGTTCTTAATTGTGCCTATCACAATTCTCAGTTGTATTTTATAATTGCTCTACCAAGAAGCAAATTGGTTGCTACATTAGTCTTCCTCGTCTCGATTCATATACAAAATAAAAAATGCCTAGAAATGCCTAGGTTGTATGTGCGTCCCCAAGTAACGCATGGCCGCCTAGCCGCCTATACAACCATGGTATCAATACATTATTTGATGTTTACCTTGTTGAGAGTTATTTAGATGTCTTGGCCCATTAGGGTTAGTCTTATGTCTGTACACTTCCCTGACCTCCTATTTATAGGAGCAAGGTTTCTTCTATTCAATACAACACAAAGCCGTGTTTTACTTTCTAAGATGGTATCAGAGCAGAGATCCCAAAACCCTACGTGAGAGAGAGAAAAGGAGGAGCGCCCCCTTGCGGGCGGCCGCCACCCTTAGCGGTGCTTGGCTGCCTGCAAGAAATGCCTAGTCTTATTCCCTTGCCATTGGACCATGCTCCCCACGTCGTACGGCTACCACCTGTTGTTGCCCTCTACTTTTAATCATGCCTCCACCATCACCCTTTTGTTGATGTGCTACTTCTAGCCGCCGCACAACCCACTGACACGCACCATACTTTACCTCCTGCCCAACGACGCCACCCCATTGTTGCTCGTCGTTGATGCCATCTTGCTCCTGCAACCGCTGCCTGACTACCGTCGTTGGCTCTTATTGCTCCTTGAACAGGCCTGCCTTGTTGCTTTTGCCCTGCGCTCCTGTGCCGCCACTGGCTGCTACTAAATTGCTATTGAGCACAGTCGCCGACTGTCCCTTGCTGCTACTATGCGCCCCGCCCCCCTCTAGGGGGGGTCCTGATTCATTGCGCAACCCTTTTGTCTGCGCGGCCATCATCTTCCAACACCTGCCTATCGCCACCCACAGTAGTTGTTCCTGTCTCTATCTTCTTCCACCGTCGTTGGTTGCTATCAAGCCCAGTCGCCGCCCACCCCTGGCCCTGGTTCCTCACCGCAACTCATCTACTCCCTTCTGCCTGATGCTGCCCACTGCTCCCACCCAATCGCGGCCACCTACCCCTGCTCTATCTGGCTAAAAACAGCCCTTCATGCATAAAAATTTGTGTCCCTCAATATATTTTCTACTGCCCCCCCTCATATACACACTACATTTTGTGCTAATTAGATCCAATTTTTTGCCTAATCAGATTTTCGGGTCGAGAAAAGATCCATTTATTTTTCTATCCAGATCTGTCTATTCAGGTCGTTTTCTACCTTGACTCGTGTTATCGATTAACTCCTCCACATATTTGCCTACACAAACCTTGCCTCTACCATTGTTTTGACTCTCCACGCCAACCACTCTTTGACTCCTTCCGTGCTTGGCGTGAGGGGGAGAATAGAGGATGAAGAGTAGAGGGAAGAGATGAGATGGAGGAGAGATGGAGAAGAAGAATTTTATTCTACTATTCTATTGGACTTCATGCCACGTTTACTGTTGATATATGGTTTCTTCTACTGCTATGTGTTGCTTGTTGCTGCTATGAAGTTACATCATCTACCTCGAATACTACCATGAAGTTACATATTCAGACGTTGTTCTTACTACTTGTGCTATGATTAGCACATTCTGTTTGTTGCTTTGTGTTTTTGCACTTTCTGTTGTCCGTGCTTTATTTGCACGTTGGCTTTCTTCTGTGGACCAGCACTCTCTGGACACTCTGTGGACCAGCACTATCTGGACTTTGACGTCTGCTACTGTGATGGATATTTTATGAAGAGGGAAGATGATGAAGACATTTGTTGTTGACTTTACATGGAGCTTCGTCTATTGAAGTTATTTATTTGCTTGCTACTCTGCCTACTGATCTTCCATCTGCCTATGTCGTCGACTTTTACTTTTATGTGTCCGCATTCTCTGGCTCGTTCGTGCCTTGCTTCGCATGTTGACCCGTCTGTACTTTATTTGTACGTTGACTAGTACTACTAATGTGATCCAGCACTCTTTGGGCTCTGCTACTCTGCCACTGTGACCCATCACTCTCTGGCTACTACGACGACGACTTTGGTGAAGACCTTGGTGCCTATCACCTATTTTATCTTTTGCTCCAGATGATCGAGAAGCTTATATGACCTGCTTGCCTTCTTGCTTGGAGTATCTACCTGAGGGGGAGTGTACGAGTGTCTGAGTGCTTTAATTGTAAAATTGAGGGGGGAGAAATTTCTTGTATGGGCTTGGTTTATCCTTTTGTTTTGTTTCTTTTTTTTTCTAGTCTGATTCTTGGTTTGCAAGCTGATTTGAGATTCTCCCAACTTCAACATAAGGGAGAGTGTTGAGAGTTATTTAGGTGTTGTTTTATTATTAGTTTGTTATATGGGCCCAAGTGTCTTGGCCCATTAGGGTTAGTCTTATTACTGTACGCTTCCATGTCCTCCTATTTATAGGAGCAGGGTTTCTTCTATTCAATACAACGCATTGCCGTCTTTTACTTTCTAAGATACTTATATGAAAGTATGAACGTAAATACCAAAAAAATCATCATTTGTAAAAAACCACCTAGAAATGCACGGACGCCCGCCTAGGCGCCCCCCTCAGGAACGTCTGGCGCCTGGCCGTCTTAGCAACCATGCTTGGACCATATAATATACTTAATATTGCAGGCCTACAGTAGTATTTTCAATAAAAATAAGTCTAACTGGGCGCCTTTTAAGACCTCCAAGCGGCCAGTTAAGATGTATTTTTATAGGCCCACTTAATTGGGCGTTTAGGGGCATTTTTCAGCCCCTTTTTTAATTCCTTGGCAATATGAGAGAGCAATGTGGGACACGATTCCATGTTGTCACATTGGGTCATCTAGATCATTGAGTTTATGCACATAAGTTGGGAGGTCTATAACCAGATACAGTCGTGTCACCATAAGTACACAAGATGACGCTCCATGGTTGAGAGACATTCCTTACAATTTGACTTTGTCAATGATTATGAGGCACATATCCCTCTTTCATAGTCAATAGAACAAAGGCAATCTCAAGCATTTAATAGAGAATGTTTAAATCTTGACATGTACAACATTTTAAGGGGTGCCACTTTCATAGACGGACATCGGATATGTGGTAGGCAGGGATAAACATCAGCTCTAGACATACCACAAAATAAGTTACAATAATCTTAAAGATAGTTACTTCTACAGTTTACTCAACTCTTATACAAAAGAACACCAGGCTATAAAATAGTTCCACAAAGTCTTCAATTGTGATCTTTGGAAATCATGATCTCATCAACATATAGACACAACCAAATATATGCCTCATGTAGAAAAAGGAGTAATCCATAGTTCAACTCTGTAGTAAATGCAGAAAAAGCAATGTTGAACCTATCTAACCATGCAAGAGGTGATTGCTTCGGCTAACATATAGGCTTACAAAGATGGCAATGTTATATCAGAGTCCTCCTAAGCAACAAACCATGTGGTTGGTCCATGTGAATCTCTTCATCAAGATCACCATACATAAATGCATTCTTGATATTGTGATGATGTACAAGCTAAGAATGAATGGCAGAAAGAGAATAAGATGCGACAAGTGCCATCTTCGCCAAAGATTAAAAAATTCCAAGTAATCCTCCCAATAAACATGAGTATAGCGCCTAGCTCAAAGGTGCCTTAAGTTGATCAACATGTCCATCTACTACCACATTAATAATAAAGACTCAACAGCATCCTACGATTGATATTCCATGCATACTCTATATAAGCGACCACGTCTAGTTACCATGTAGAGCTAACATCTCTTCCAACCAGGGTGAATCCAGTGCAACTGAAATAAATGCAGGTATTAAAATGCATAGAGAGGAAATAAAAGCATATACAAACACGAAAGAGGACTATATTGAATCCCTTTACTCAAGGCAATAGGGAGGTCATGATGGTGGAGAAGGGCCTACCTAACTTTCTGACACAAAGGCATCTAGAGAAGGACATTAACTTGTAGAATCCTCGATACCACCTATATCAATACTTGAACCTAACTATGGACCGATAGTTGGACATGTAGGACGCGTATACGCCTCAATGATCAAAGAACAAGGACCTATGGAGAAGAATGGGACATTACCATAACAAGCGTAACCACACAGGAACGTGAGGCTCAGAGACGACAGGAAGGGGCAAAAGTTCCATCATGATTACCAATGTCACCGAAGAATTGTCATCAAAATGTATCCTCAAAAAAGGTGACATCATCCGAGACAAAGAAGTTATAGAGATATGTTGTGTTATGTTGTGTTTTGTTGAGTGTCATGTGCATAGCATGTGCCTCACTTAGGTTTTTACTTCAATAGTCTAGTCACATATTGCTCATCTCTGCTTTAGTCTCTATTCCCTTCTATTATAAAAGAGACTGTATTGTATATTGGTTTATTTATTCAATAAGAAATTCCTAGTTTCTCTATATGGTATCAAAAGCAGGTCTGGTTCCCAGAGTTTTTCTTTCCCACCTTGCCCCTATGCCTTGAGACTTCAGCCTCCCCCCCCGCCCACAGCCCCTCCACCCAATGTTCAAAATTTCGTCGAAATTGGCGACATTTCGCCAATTATTTCGATGTTGATGGCAATCGGACATAGAAACAGCAGTACCTCTTGTTACGTACGCAATTTCGCCGACAAAAAAAATTCGACGGTTTTTTTTCAAATTTCGCTGAAACAGGGGGGTTTCGCTGCAAATTAGCCACTTAAGGCTATTATTTCGCCGGCATGGGTCCGGATGCAGCACTGTGCCGACGAAAAAGAAGACGTCTGGTGCAGATTTTTGCTTGGGCGATTTTGAAGGTTCCAAAGGCTATTTTGAGTGATTTTGAGGTATGTTATCTCTAATCCGTTTCTTCTTCTCCCCCCCATCTAATGTTCTTCCCATTCTCTCTATCTAATCTCTCCTCCTACTATATTTCTCTCTCTATTTTCTTAGATCTAAGGTACTAGATCAACCAAAAATGGTGGAACTATTCATTAAATCCTTAAATGGTGTAGATCTAAACATGAATCTTACTAAATATCACTAAATCCATAACCTAAACCCGTATTACTACTTAAATCTAATCTTTTTTGCTTAAAAAATCATTTTTAACATGGAATTGCCTAGATTCATGCTTATATGAACAATATATACTAATATTAACTTTGATTAAGGTCAAAAATGCATTTTGGAGGTCATAAATTATGTACTTTTTATTATTTTCGAAAAAACAGACTTAAAATTTTATTTTTTTTCTATTTTAGTTAAATAAAATGATTTCTAAATAATAGAAATTGCATAAAAAATACTATAATAACCTAATATTTGTATGATAAATTACTTAAAATAAGTTAAATGTATTGACAATAAAGATCATATCTTTTTATATGATTAAAAATTATTTTTCAGTAATTAGAAAAGAAAAAAATACATTTATTAAAAAAATAATTTAATAAAATGTCTTAGCATGATTAATTGATTATACATTTATACTCTACTTATTTAGTATCATAAATCATTGAAGTAACGCAAACATATTATAAAATTGAGTTTACTCTATTAGTCTATGTAATATCATTAAAAGATAATTTCAGAACTTAAAATGGTAAAATAAATTATATTCTAAAAAATTAAGAGACACTAAAATGATGCAATTGTCTTCTAGTTCTACTCTACTTGTACATGTTTGTAAATATGTTACATAATTCATGATTTAAATGTAACGACATGACTCATGAGTGTTTTTCTTTATTCTTTATATTTTGCAGGTGATGGCGAATTCTTCTAACAATGGTTCATCTGATGGTGACACAGATGTGGGTGCTGGGAGGGGTAAGAACCAAGCTGGTAAAAAGGGTCCAAATCCTGATTTTGCATGTGGGCATTGCCAACCCATGGGTGACAATAGACAACAAGTGGTTTGCAACTACTGCGACAAAAAGATTGGAGGTGGAGGAATTACTAGGTTCAAGTCACACATTGTTGGTGGGGATAAGAATGTGGCCAAGTGCAAGAAATGCCCTCAAGGAGTTCGGGATGACTTTATTGAAATGATGAAAGCTAAGAAAGAAACACGTCAGCAACAGAAACAATTAGACCAGCTGTATGTGGATACCTTGTTTGGTTATAAGGGAGGACATGGTTCGTCTGCTGAGGAGAACTCTGATGTGGAATATCCCCCAGATTATGACACCCCCCAAGCCTGACGCATGTTTCGGAGGGCCCTGAGAGATTCTAAGAGGTTTGCATGGGAAAAACAACAACATGATGAGTATAGAAGGGGAATTGGACCGTCTGCTTATGAAGTTGGTGGCGGTAGTCGGGGTTCCGGGAGACCTATAGTTGATTTAACTAAGGATGACATGCCATCTGGTTAGGTGAAAAGAAAGAAGGGAGGAATTCCTTCATTGTTCAGATCTGCTAGTACTGCAAGAGGAAGGTTGGGCTTAGATGTTGAAGAGCCAGGTATTAGAAAATCTCAACCAGCTCAACAGAGGTTGAAGGATATGTTCTCTGGAGCAAAGAATAAAGTTGGAAAAGTTGTGGGAAAGTTTTTCTTTGCACATGGGATCCCAACACATGTGGCTTCTAAGCCATACTTGCAACACCTCTTGAGGACTGCGGGGCAGTTGGCCCAGGTGTGAAAGCCCCAATTGAGTTGATGAATGTTTACCTTCCTCAACAGAAAGAAGAGACCTAGAAGTGGATTGATGAAAAAAAGGAGGTATGAATGTTGAATGATATATTTTGTGATTTTTTTATTATATGAAAATTAGTGTTGAGAATTTGAGATATATTTATTTATTGCATTACAAATTGTAGGTGGTCTGAATATGGAGTTACGCTGATGTGTGATGGGTGGACATCGGGTAACCGAAAGCAAATAATCAACTTTTTAGCATACTGCAATGGTTCCACAATTTTCCTTGGTTTCGTTGATGCATCTGATCAAGTTCGGGATATGAAGTACATCAAGAAGCAGATGAAGACATTTTTGAAAAATGTTGGGGTGGAAAATGTTGTCCAAATAGTGACAGATAATGGGGCAAACTTCAAGACAGTTGGGAAAGAGTTAATGAAGCAATATCCAATATATTGGACACCTTGTGCAGCCCATTGCATCGACCTAATACTGAAAGATATAGGTAATTCAAAATTTCAAATTTTATTACTTATACCTTCAAGATATATCTATGACTCTATTATTATAATCACTTAAGAGTTAACCATCATTTCCATGTTTGAATTATTGTAGGGGGGCTGAGTCATGTGAAAGCAGTGGTTACTGAAGCTAGAACCATTACAGGTTTTATCTATAACAACTCATTCTTATTGGCAGCAATGAGGAGAAAGGAATATTGTGGTGGTGACTTGATTAGGCCTAGAGTCACAAGATTTTGCTACTCATTTTTTAGCACTTCAGAGCCTTAAGGCCAAGAGAGATGGATTGAAGAAGTTATTTGCTGGTGTTGAGTGGAGTTCAATGAAGGAAAGTAGAACAACTCAGGGAGCAAAGATAGAAGAACTTGTAAATAATAGGAGTTTTTGGGATAAGATAACAAATTTGTTGAAAATAATGGAGCCAATTGTCAAAGTGTTGAGGTTAGTAGATGGAGATAAGTCACCCACCATTCCGTGGTTGTATGAGGCCATGGTAAAATTAAAAGAGACCTTAAAATTAGTGGCTCCCCGATTTCATGCACAATATATGTATATTATTAAAGAAAGATGGGACAACATGTTAATGCATCCTTTCCACAAAGCTGGTGAGTTACTTGTGACTTATAACTTGTTATTCATTATATTGGAATAATTATGTTGCTCTCTCTCTAAATGCATGCTTATGCATCTTTACAACACATTATTTGAATCCACGATTTAAGTACAAATACAAATTGGGTTCAAATAGTGTCTTCATTTCAGCAATAAAGGATGTGACAAATAGACTTGTTACAACATCTGAGGAGAGACTGACTATAATGAATCAGGTTTAATTCAGACCTTACATCATTTTATTATGTAATACATAATTTTATTATGTAATTAGAATTGCATCCTAAAATTCAACTTATTTTCCTTATATGCAGCTAAGACAATTCAGAGAAGGGTTGGGCTGTTTTGCGCATCCAAATGTTGTTCAAGATAGGGATAAAAGCATTCCTTGTGAGTGGTGGTTGTGGCATGGCACAGGTTGTCCCGAGCTACGAAGAATGGCTTTGAGAATTCTATCACAAACAACTGTTGCTGGTGGATGTGAGAGGAATTGGTCCACGTTCAACCTTATTCACAGTAAAAGAAGGAATAGACTTGGGGTTGCTCGTTTAAACGACTTGGTCTTCATCCACTACAATATGAGATTGAGGGCAAAAGATCTTAGAGAACCAGAGTTCAGAGAAGTGGATCTCTCAGTTATGCATGATCCCATTGATATTGCGTACACCTTTGCCGACGCAGATAATAATGATGAAGAAGATCCATTGCAAGAATGGATGAATGAGATTGGTGGTGCCCCAGTTTTAGATGGAGCTACGGGTATGCCAGATGCAACACTTGAAGAAACTTTTGAACCTGCTTGTGCTGAAGATCAACAAGAAGCACACGATGACCGCAGCCCCGTTCAAAGACTAGAGGAAGAGGATGCACATTTAAATGATGACATGGACATTGAAAGTGATGTGAATGCTTAACTTGGTGGTGTTGCTACCAGATCTAGTTCCCAAAGCAAATCCTCATCATCAAAGTCTCCTTCTGCTAGTGATGATGACAACAATGACGACGACAATGACGATGGTCAAGGAGGTGGAGGTGGTGTGGCATTGAAGGATGGGAAGGATATACAAATGAAGATGATGATCGCCCTTATCTCACTGGCCCAAGGGCTGAATTTGCACCACCTAACCCTACTCAAACTCAATACCCAACAGCTAAAAAGGCATATAACAGAAGGAAAACTCGAGGTCAAAAAGAGTATAGTGGTGCACTAGTACCAACACAACCTCCCCCTAGACCAGCACCAGCTCCTCAATACCAAAGTGGTTATTTTTCTGACTTAAATGAATCAGTCTCTTGCTGATAGTATTTTTGGATTTGGACCTTCACAACCACAACCACAACCCCTACCACCACAACAACCTCCTTATGGTTCTTATGGCTATGGAGAATCCGGTGTTGCTTATACTCCTTCTGGATATGATGCTAGTGGTGGTTATGTTTTCCCAGCCTATGGCTATGTTTTACCTGCTGATAGTGCTAGTGGTGGTTATGTTTTCCCAGCCTGTGGCTATGTCTATGGTGGCGAATCTAGTGCATCATCATCATTGCCTCCTCTAGTTCCTAGTATTGACGATCAGGAGAAAGATCTTATGGAATTTTTTCCAAAACATGGGATGCTGAAGAATGTGTATGGTCAAATATATTTAGACCATGTTGAGACATACAATCGCGTCTATAGGCATCATTTGAGCTGGAAGGATTATGTAGATCGGATTAATGAAGTTGTGTATGGATAACCACAACCACAACAACCACCACCAAGACACTCAAGCTTCAACTAGTGCAGGTATGGAGTGCAGTGTACTACAATAATGTATGGGAAATTCGGAATACTACTATTATTGCATGTTTTTAAGTTTCTACTTCATAAACTTGGATTGTATACTTGTAGACTTGTAGTAACTACTAACTCGTAAGTTTTAATTGAAGTTGTAACTTGTAAGTTCTGATTTCCTTAATACTTACTTACAATCAGATGATCATATCAACATTGCTTCTGTACAACCTGTCATCCCACCTAGATGTCCTACCATACTAGACCATATTTTCTTTGCATATGTTTGTGTCTTTAAGTATATATATCGTGCTTGCAAACTATAATGACTTAACTAATTCATTTTACTATCAAAATTGACATCGAAATCCCCATCAAAACAGTTTAGCTTTCTTCACTCACTCATGAGGAGACCCCCCCCCAACATATCCAATATGAAATATTATTGCATATTTGAGTAGATCTAGACTAGTAGATGCTTCTGGTAAAATTTCATCAAATAACTCGTTAATTTGGCCGTCAAAACGCCAAGAACGCATCTGTCAAAATTTCTGTCGAAATTTGTCGAAATTTCTGTTTCTGTGGCCACCGAAACGGCGTCGAAATCGGACATTTTCTTCCTTGTCCACCTGCCGCCACCGCCTCCCTCCACTCGCAATCTGTGGTATCTTAAAAGCTCTCCGGGAAAAGGCTTGTTGTATAAGAAGCATGGCCACTTCAATGTATCTGGTTTCTTAAACTCTTGACTATGCAGGAAGTCGTTCTGACCGTAAGTCAACATCGGGATATTGTATATTTGTGGGCGGAAATCTTGTTACCTGGCGAAGCAAAAAGCAGACTATTGTCACCATAATCAGTGCAGAGGCAGAATACCGAGCTATGGCTCATACTGCATGCGAACTTTTGTGGGTCCAAAGTCTCCTCCAGTAGTTCAATATATCCTATTCCAGCCCTATACCGATGTTTTGTGACAACAAGGCCTCCATTTTTATTGCGAGCAACCCCACCTTTCATGAGCGGACGAAACATATTGAGGTCGACTGTTACTTTGTTCGAGAAACAGTCCTTTCTGGCCGAATTTGCACTCCATATCTCAACATTGAAAAGCAAGTTGTGGACATCTTCACCAAGATACTTCCTAAAGCTTGTTTTCATACTCAAGTAGACAAGTTGGGCATGTTTGACATCTACGCTCCAACTTGAGGGGAGTATAGAGATATGTTGTGTTATGATGTGTTTTGTTGAGTATCATGTGCATAGCATGTGCCTCACTTAGGTTTTTACTTCAGTAGTTTAGTCCCATATTGCTCATCTCTGCTTTAGTCTCTATTCCCTTCTATTATATAAGCGACTGTATTGTACACTGGTTTATTTATTCAATAAGCAATTCTCAATTTCTTTATAGAAGTGATGTAAAGTAGGGTTGCAACACTTGTACCTCTTCTATACTCTGGAGTAAGATAAAAAAAACACACTTAGTGGATTTGGACCCAACTTGTCCATTTCTAGACCACGGTAGTGGGCAAACCAAACACATCTGATCACTCTAGATTAAACATGGTACAATGTCTTCATAGGATGAGAATTTAAACATGTACACGCAGTTTTGGATGACTAATGATGGCATGTGGTTAATGAGACACGTAAATGTCAAAACTCTACTCCATAATTTCTCTGGGAACATGCACGTAAAAAGTGTACAGGTCTCACAAATATGTAAAAGTTTCTTTCAACCGTTCTATTACACAAACATGTCAAGATTAGTGTGGATGATTGGAAAATATTTGAATCTTTCTTTTGGCTACTATGCTATGTTGTGTTGCATGTGGGGAAGGTGATTGGTGGATGATGTCATGGGGGTGGTGAAGTGGGTGAAGTCATCCTTGGAGTATTCTTTGGCATTACCAGCGTGAAGGGTATACACTCTTCTTGAAGTCAGTTTATAATTCCACACAAAATATTTTTATAAAATTAATAGTTCATATGTTTCCTTCATCAAACATGTAGCACGTCACGTGAATACTCATCTACAAAGAAAAGAAAATACTTATAGACAAGCTTGTAAGTAACACAACCCAGTCCCCATATATCTTAATGGACTAAGTCAAAAGTAAACCATGTTTTTACTCTCTTTAGACCTAAAGACGGACCTCATATTGTTTCCTAACTGACATGACCGACAGTGCAAACATTCCAAGTTTAGCAGACCTGGAACCAAGACCTTGAGCTTATCTAATGATGCTTGGCCAAAATGACCACACACGACCAATGGGAAACGTGATGTAAGTAACATTTGCTAGTACAGAACAACAAGTCCATACCGTTAGCCAATCATTTTCCCTGTCTTTAGGTCATGTGTAACACAAGTACATGGTAAGAAAGTAATAGAGGCTTGAAGAAACGACTTTGTTTTCAAATTGGTGACTGTTAACGAGAGAGACGGAAGACGAACAACGTTGGCGGCTGCAAGGTGCAGCTCGTGTGTGTGAGGGCAATAGCCGTCTCACTCTTTTTTATATATTAGGATAAGATACAAGGTGGTACAAAGGAGTAAAACCTAGAAAAACAATAAAACAAATGATATAACAAAAATAGAGATAAGTGGCATATCTTCGGTTTCCGCCTCTGACGTTCTGTCGATACCATCGACATGGATGTCGATGGTATCGACGGACTGTTGTCCGGTGTCTGTGATGATCTCGATACCATCGACATGGATGTCAATGGTATCGACGGACTGTTGTCCGGTAGCTGTGATAATCTCAATACCATCGACCTCCTGTCGATGGTATCGACCGGGAAGTAGGTTGTTTCACAGTGACAAATAAAATGGAAAATGAAGGATGAACAAGATAGACAAAATGGATATATGTATAGCCAGTGAGACGATTCATGTACCTACTAATAGAGGCAAAAGAGCAATTTGGAAGGGTGTCGTCACGTAGATTGAGCTTATAAGTATATTTGGTGAACATCTAAGCTATCCCAGTGATGTGATTAGCTACAAATGAATCGAGGACCAAGACAAACTTGGATGATGCTGCCTTAGAAGCGTGAGAGATGCACACTTAAAGACCAAGGAATTAAAGGTGTCCAAAATAGAATTTTTGGCCGAAATTTCAATACTTACGGACCTAACAATTTCGACAACCAAATAAGTGAATTAAATCGTAAAAAATTACCAGATGGTCTAAATGCCAAGATCTACTCAAATATGCAATAATATCTCATATTGGATATGTGGGGTCTCCCGCATTTTTAGGTGAAGGAAGCTGAAAATGTTCGACAAATATTTGACAGTAAAATGAAGGAATTAAGTTATGAAATTTCGCAAACACAATTTTAGACATAAAAACACTAGACAATACAGTACATTTATGGGTCGTTTGCGTTAGATCTTTCTGAATTCCGATATTCGATAGGAAAATAAACGATCCAGAGTAGCATCAAGTAGTTAATTTTTGTATTTCGACTGTCGTATATTTTACAGGAAAGTCGTAGTCAGAATCACGCCTATTTTGGCGGTATTTAGAAGCTCATGTTGCCCACGTATTACGGATACTACTGTGAAGATCAAAACATCATTGTTGTTGTATTTTGCTAGTTGCGCCCGACAACTACCGCTTAATCAGAAGACAAAACGCAAATAATTCCACTCAAATATTGGGATTTGATATCACTCCATACGAAACAGCCCTTATATGTTTAGAGCTCAAGGTGGGATCCATATCTTGATGAGTGAGCGCACAAATGAATAGAATCAAGTTTGTAAGACAGTTACAAACTTACAAACTTCAAGTTGCAACTTAGAATTTAAAACTTACCGTTGCAAACTTATGAACTACGACCTATAAAGTCCAGTGTCAACATTAACTAGGTTACATGGGACATTTTAGAAAGATCCAAGAAAGAACGTTGTCCTATTGAAGGTATCGTTTTCCTATTGCCCAAAAAGGAAATTTTGACCGAAATTTGACAGTTTCGATCAAAATTTTGTCCCACATGACCAGCTAGCTAACGCGATTGGGAACATAAGTTTTGTTGAACTTTAGAGGTGCATCAATTGATTGTACTCTTCATTAGTAACAAAAATTTGTGTGTGAACTCCGTATCTGTCATTATGACCAAAGGATAGAAATCAACCGTAAGGGACTTGAAACTGGACCAATTATAGAATATATGACCTGAAATTAGTTTTTTGTGGTCTTTACAGCAATTCTGAACCTCAAAATCATACATTTTGCAAATCAGAGATTCTCTTTGTTGTGATGGATGGATGAAGTTAGATTTTGAGTTCAATCGAGAAGATAATGAATTGAGATCTAGATTGGACCAACATGCCATAATTTGTTGTTCTATATTCTTGTTCTGCTACAAAAACTTCAATCATACTATAATAGTGAAGAAGAGTTATTGCACTCTCTTTGATGCTCTGTTACCATGGACCTTTCAAGAAGAAGGATGTGGGCGTACGGTAACCGCACAGGGACCCAAAATCAAGGGGAAAAGCTTCCCTATTATAGCTGGAGTGCTTATCAAAGTAGGTGAGGTATCAGGCTTTCCGTATAACCAAAGAAAGCATAGTTATAGCAGCTTTCTGTTGGGCAAAGGTCCTCCCTCCTTCCAGTGGAAAACAGTTATGGACATGGAGAAGGAAGTTGCTCGGGACACAAATCATGAAGGGAGATGTCATCATCAGCTTTTTAGTCACCCGGTCCTAAAGGAAATATTGTAGCAAACGGCTAGAAATAAGGTGGGGAGCCTTTTCATCAATCATAGTTTTGAAACCCGAGCCGACCGGTTGGACCTCCACCCGACAAATTTTGCTTGTCGGGTGGGCCTAAAACCCTTTTTTGGTCAAGACACGGAGTTGACCCAATGACCCGAGCGGTTCCACCACTGACCCGGTGACCCGGCCCTCAGGGGAAAGACCCGACCGGGTTTTGTTGGTTTTATTTTCCTTTCCCTAAAAGACCATTTGATTGATTTAAATATCCTTTCATCCAACCCTAACTATAATATGCATTGATATATTCACGTAATTGTATTTTATCACTTGTTTTAAGTATTGCAAGACAATTTGTTTGCTTCTTTATGAATAGATAGTTGGTTTTATATGTTTGATGTTTCATAATTCATCATCTCATGGTTTCATACGGTAGTTTATGCACATATATATACACACTTATCTAGTAATATATGAATGGACATAAATATTATTGTAAAATACATGCATATGCACACATGAATATAATAATATTATGCATATGGTGTCATCATGGACGTCCCCGGGTCAACCGGGTCGACCCAGCGGTTGAAACAGAGACCCGTGACCCAGTAGCTTTGTTGGGTCGATCTCCGGGTCGGGTCTGAAAACATTGGCATCAATTACTATTGCAGAAACCAGTAGGATTTGCTCTTTACATGGAAATAGACAACAACCCTAGCTTTGAACCCCAAGCTCAAAAACCATGCAAAGACGTACAGTTGAGGAGAATTGAACATCCCAAGTTACTAGAGTCAGGTCAAATATATATATTCATATACAAAGGCCTACAAACTAAGTCCCTGACTTTTACATAATTACAAATCAGTCCACTTTACAGCTGTTGCATTCAAAATACGGCCAGGTGTCCGCTTAAGCGGCCGCTGACAGTCTAATCTGGCCGTAGGCTTCTGCGTGACGCTTGGGCCACTAAGCGGCCGCCTGAAGCTTACCCCGTCTAAGTAAAATGCGGCTCCTAGAGGCCCTGACATTGGATTACTTTTACTGATTTCTTTGATTCTTTGGTACTTGTATGGATATTGCTCTATTATACTTCCTAGCCAATTAGTGTTACTATTTCCTTGCTGCTTTCACTAATTACTGATTAGTACTACTGATCAGTATTACTTTTTTGGTGCAATACTGATTATTAGATTAGCATCACTGATTAGTAGTACAGTAGTAAAAAATTATATCATAGTCGGTAACAACTGATTTGCTTGCTGATTTCAGTGATTAGAAATATTGATTAGAAGTGAAGTATTGATAAATGCTTAGTTAAATACCTGATTTACTGATATGCTTGCTTATTTTAGTGATAAGAATTACTGATTAGTAGTAAAGAAATAAATATTTAATTCATAGTTGGTTATTTATAACTACTAATTTGCTTGCTGATTTTAGTCATTGAAACGATTAGTAGTAAAGTATTGAGTAATACTTAGTTAATTATTAGTTTGCTGTTTTGGTGTGTATAAAAGTTCCATAGAGATATATTATTATATACAAATGTGTAATTTTTTATAAACTTATATAAGACAATTTCGGAAACCGCTTTTTCAAAATGTGCCCACTTAAACACCCGCCTGGCGCGTAAGCAGCTACAAGGTGTTGTCTGCACGCTTCCCGCTTTTTATAACATTGTTAACATCCATAAAGAAGATGAAACCCACAAGGTTTAGTCCCAATTTTTCTACATAATATGATCCGGTAACACCAATCCTTGCATAAAAAAACAAAGAGGTTAGAGGTATGCTGCAGTGGAATCGCCTAGTGTCACAAATTCGGTATTCTGCAATCATTTGGAAAGATCGGAAAATTCAGCATCCGGGGATTTTGCGGAAAATTTAGATAAAATCGGTAAAAAAAATCAATAAAAGTTCAGTCAACTATTTGGCAAAAAATTCGGGAAAAACATATATGCATATATATATATATAGTTATATAGTTATGTAGTTATATATGTAACACATGATATACATATTGATCCAATACTAACGCGTCAATAATTAAGTCAAATATCATGTTCCCTATCTCATGAATACGCAGACAACACAACAGTAAATGAATTTGACAATAATCATAAACAAACGCAAAAGAAAGAAAAAGATTAAACATAAACACAACACCAATGTAACAACAGTAAAGGAATTTGATGGTAATTAGCAACATGAAGAAGTAATTTACTACCATGAGAAGCAATTGGTGACAGTAGATAGGTCAGACGCAAAAATAAACAGAGGGGGGAAATGAGGCACAGAACAAAAAAGAAATGAAGAAAAAGAGACTAGAAGAGAGAAGACAGAAGGTGGTACCTGGTGACAGTCGCTGGTCATCGTGTTGGAAGCTAGTGGCCGCCGTTGTTTGTTGGATGGTGAGTTGGCTGGCGCTGCTGGTCCTTGCATATGGCAGGTGTCGGTGCTGCAATAGATCAACTACCCAGCATTATAAAAAAGTAAAAGAATGTATAAAGTGGGAAAAAAACAATAAAGGTCATTTATACGAGAATAAAGTAATATTCCGGAACTGGGGATTATTCGGCCGTTTGATGCGTCCAAGAAAAAAATCACATTTAAAACACGATTTATTCAAAAAGTTAAAGATTATATTGTGATTGTGGCGTGATGTGTATAAAAATAAAAAGACAACATATACATGTAATAAGGTGTGATCTTGGTGTGAATACTTCATATTGTTCCTGTATTTCATATCAGTCAAATTACAATGATGTACGTATACGGTATGTTGTAATATGGTAGGTTTTAAATACTTACACAGCTGTCAAGCATAATAAGATAATGTATATAACAAGATTAAGGACAATGAAGTATATCATTAGTGTTAAACTTTGTACTGTTAACGTATTATGCATTGTAGATTACATATATTCTCCTCAATGCTTATTCTTGTATTCAGGCATCATGTTTCTAAATAACATGTTGTTCTTCTTATTTAATCTTTCTTATCAATTTCAGGGTCTAAAGGCTCCAGTCAGAGATATATGTGGTCTGCATATTACAAGTAAATGCTATCCTAAGCTGAATCTGGTAAGAGAATTGACTTTATATATGAAACTAATGAATGTTGTGTAACATTACTAGTTTAGTGCAGCTAGTCAATATAATTGAAATATATAAAAAACAGTTTCAGTTCTAGATCATTAAAAGGGTACATATACATGATACGACAACAATTTCGCATCACACATGTCAACATAGCTAAACAATAGTATCAGAATTATCACTAATATCTTACTAATTTAGCGTGACTTTATGTCAATTAGTCATACATTACATAAGTACATATAATCAGAGTATAGGAGTCTAAGCGGGCGCTTTTTTGGCACCTCCCAAGTTGCAAGCGGCCGGTTAAGAGGGCATTTTTTACAGACCTGCTTAATTGGCGTTTAGGGGCTTTTTCCAGCCTGTTTTGAAGACATAGAATTGACATATTATAGTTTACAATACACGGACCCATAGTTATCAAGGCGCCCTCTGAGGAGCCAACTAGGCGCGCTTAAGGCAGGCCGCCTCAAACTGGGCACCCAACACCCTAATGACCAAAGTTGGCAGGCCTTTTAGGAACAAATTCAGGAACTTCAAGGCTAATTTAGCATAAATTAGGTGTGTAATTGATCAAGTTGAGTTATTTTATGGTTGAAGTGGGTCCAATTTATCCAAATGAAGCCAGATTAGGGTAAATTAGGCCTGATTTGGGGGAAAGGGCCTGATTTGGAGAGATAGGTCTAATTTGGGGGAATTAGCCCTGATTTGGCCATGTAAGGCCTCATTTATATCAATATAGAAAAAATGAGGGCTAGTTAGTTTTTATAGGTCATGTCAGGGAAAATTAGTTTAATTTTATGCCAATTTTGTCAAATTTAAGCAGATTAGGTCTAATTTATTTATTTATTTATTTTTTTTTGGGGGGGGGGCTGATTTGGGAAAAATGGGTCTGATTTGGTATTTGGTCTGATTTGGACACATTAGACCTTGTTTCGGTCAAGATAGGGAAAATTTTGAGGAAATTAGGTCCGATTGGGTCATAATATTCAAAAATAGGTTTCAGTTAGGCCAAATCATGTCAAATTTGGGCACACTAAAGTCTAATTTGGGTAAACCATGTATGATTCGGGGAAAATCATTCTAAGTTCTATCTTGGGAATATTAGGTCCCATTTGGCAAAATTTGGTTTAAATTAGGGCAATATATGAAAAACTTAGGGAGACTGGATTTAATTATGTCATGATATGCGATACTAGGTCTGGTTTAGCCAAATTAGGGTAAACAAGGTCAAATTCCATCAAAATTGGATCAAATGAGTTCATATTAGAGCCAATCAGATATAGTTAAGGTAATACTAAGTGTGATTTAGCCTAAATTCTATGTAACACTATGTATCAATTTGTGTTGTATGGGAGCTCGTAGTGCCTAGGCGCACCTAGGCGGTCCAGGCGTCCACCTAGGGTCCAGATACCAGGCTCCCAGCCTAGTTAGGCCTCTAGGTGGCCTAGGTACATACTCTTAAAAGGCGGTACGTATTGTACGTTCAATGAAGTCACTGAATAGAGTATATGTTGTATGCGGGAGTATATGCGGTTTTTGAAAGAAAAAAAATATTATATCTATATAAATATACAATAATTAACTAGGCGGCATGGGCACATAGTTTTAAAAAGCAGTATGCATTGTACGTTAAGAGAGGTCACTGAATAGAGTATATGTTGTATGCGGGAGTATATGCAGTTTTAGATATTTTTATTTTTTTAATTATTATATTTATATAAATATACAATAATCTTACAATTGCATATTCAATTTGTAAAATTACATATTATAAATGCTATCATGAAAATATGCAATCAAACACAACCTCAATATATACAAATATGCAATAATGAACTGAATGTAAAACAACCATGGATGAATGTAATGTAAAAGAAGAGGAAATGGAAGCAGAAGGTAGGTTAGTAGATGGTGGTTTTAGTTACATGAAGAATAGGGGTGACATTTAAAAATATCCAACTTAGTAGTTTGACCATTCAAAAATTGGTACTATTGGCCTTATATGCGGCTATGGTCTGGTTTAGGCACCAAATTTCCATATGCGGATCGGTGAAGGTTCGAACCGCATATGCGGACGTATATGCGGCTGCATGAACCGTCTTGAAACACTGCCTGGGCGGACTGGGTGGACGCTTGGGCAGCGCCTAGGCTGCTATTGGACCTTTTTTTATATATTTTTTCTGTATCAAACTGACTGGTTTACTGTTACAGTGTTGCTCCCCACTATAACTAATTTACTTCTGGACCATAGTTAACCAGGCTCCCGCCTGGGCTCGCCTAGGCCACCTAGGCTCTAAGTGGTCCACCTTAAACTGGGCACCTAGGCTTTTAGGTATCTAAAGTGGATGCCAAAGGCCTTTTAGGCCCAAATTAAGACACTTGAAGACAAAATTAGCATAGATTAGGTCGGAATTTGGTCAAATTAGATCATATTTAGTTATTTTGGGGAAGAAATAGATCTAATATAGGCCAAATTCGATCTAATTTGGGCAGATTAGGTCTGATTTGGGGGAATAGGTCTGATTTGGGGGAAATAGGTCTGATTTGTGGGATTAGATTTGATTTCGCTAAATTAGGGCTCGTTTAGGTCGATGTAGGACAAACTAGGGGAAGTTACCTCTGATTAGGTCATGTTATGCCAAAATCGATCTAGCTTTGGCTAAATTAGGTAAGACTGAGTTAAATTAGGTCCAATTTAGACCATGTTAGGTCAAATTAAGGCCGAATAGGTTTATCTTAGGTCATGACAGGTGTGATGTAGGTGAAGTTATGATTGATTAAGCTTAGGGATAAGCAATACAAATGTACATAATGATGTACATATTTGAATATAGCTAAATATACATACAAAATCATTTATATACATGTAAAATATAAACAATTGTGAAGAACGCCTAGAAACGCCTAGGCTTCCGCCTAGGCGCCTAGGCCTCCTAGGCTTCCCCTAGGTGGGAAGGACCGCCTAGCCGCCTAGACAAGTATGTTCTGGACTTCTATTACTCATCTACTACATGCTCCACGATTTTTTTCCTTTACCAAGCCATAACTTTGCTAATTGACCAATTTGTTGCTGCCCTCACTAATTTTCTACATCTCCTTTATTACAACAAATTTGGCAAACTTTAGCACATAGGGTCAAAAATTTTGCAAGATTACAGCTGATTCCCTACATTTATGCATTCGATGTCCTATTGAACATTTTGTTTTCTGATTGCCCAAAAAGGAAATTTTGATCGATATTTGACGGTTTCGATCAAAATTTTGTTGCATGAGACCAGCTCGCTAACGCGACTGAGAACATAAGCTTTGTTAAAGCTTAGAGGCACATCAATTGATTGTACTCTTTGTCAGTAACAAAAATCTGGTGCGTGGACTCCTTATCAGCCATTATGACCAAATGATGGAAATCAACAGTAAGGGACTCGAAACCTACCGATTATAGAATAGATGACCTGAAATTAGGTTTTGTGGACTTTAAAGCAATTGTGAACCTCAAAATCAAACTTTTTGCAAATGAAAGATTCTCTCTCTTGTGAGTTCAATCGAGAAGATAATGAATTGAGATCTCTCTCTTGTGAGTTCAATCGAGAAGATAATGAATTGAGATCTTGATTAGACCAAAATGCCACAACTTGTTGAGATGTATTCATGTTCTGCTACAAAAATTCCAGTCATACTATGATAGTGAAGAAGAGTTATTGCACTCTCCTCGATGCTATGTTACCATGAACCTTTCTAGGAAAAGGATGTGGGTGTAGTGTAACGCCACAGGGACCGAAAATCATAGAAAAAAGCTTCCCTATTATAGCTGGAGTGCTTATCAAAGTTGGTGAGGCATCAGGCTTTCCGTAAATCCAAAGAAAGCATAGTTATAGCAGCTATCTGATGGGCAAAGGTCCTCCCTCCATCCAGTGGAAGACCGTTATGAACATGGAGAGGGAGAGGGAGAGGAAAGTTGCTCGGGGCACAAATCATGAAGGGAGATGTCAGGAAAAGGATGTGGGCGTAGGGTAACGCCACGGGGACCCAAAATCATAGAGAAAAGCTTCCCTATTATAGCTGAAGTGCTTATCAAAGTTGGTGAGGCATCAGGCTTTCTGTAAATCCAAAGAAAGCATAGTTATAGTAGCTATCTGATGGGCAAAGGTCCTCCCTCCATCCAGTGGAAGACCGTTATGGACATGGAGTGGGAGAGGGAGAGGAAAGTTGCTCGGGGCACAAATCATGAAGGGAGATGTCATCAGCTTTTTATTCACCCGGTGCTAAAGTAGATACTGTAGCAAACAACTAGAAATAATGTGGGGAGCATTTCATAAGATGGCAGAAATTTTGGATTCGCGTAGTGAGAAATTCCGATTGGATTTCTTTGTTTGCTTTCCCTAAACTTAATCGAATCTCTATGCCCCATAATAAGAGAAATTAGCTTTTTTTTGGTGAAAACTGAGATGTTGGTCCATTCTAGTCTCCTTTCTTCCTATAAGCACAACAACTTTAGCTTTGAACCCGAAGCTCAGGAACCATGCCAAGACGTACAGTCGAGGAGAATTGAACATCCCAACTCACAAGAGCCAGGTGAAGTATATACATTATATACAAAGGCCTACAAACTAAGTCCCTGACTTTTACATAATTACAAATAGGTCCATCTATCCATGTACATTTACAATTTGCATTAAAAAACGGCCAGGTGTTCGCTTAAGCTGCCACCGACCATCTAATCCATTATCCGGCCTTAGGCGCCTGCGTGATGCTTGGGCCACTAAATGGCCGCCTGAAGCTTGCTCCGTCTACGTAAAATTCGGCTCCTAGAGGCCCTGTAATTGGATAATTTTTACTGATTTCCTTGCTGCTTTGGTACTTGTATGGATATTGCTCTATTATACATCCTAGACGATTAGTGATACTATTCCGTTGCTGCTTTCACTAATTACTGATTAGTACGACTGACCAGTATTACCTTTGAATAGCATCACGGATCAGTAGTACAGTATTAAAAAATTAAACCATACTTGTTAACGACTGATTTGCTTGCTGATTTTCGTGATTAAAAATATTGATTAGAAGTGAAGTATTAATAAATGATTAGTTAAATACTGATTGACTGATATGCTTGCTTATTTTAGTCATTAGTATTACTGATTAGTAGTAAAAAATTTAAATAATTAATTCATAGTTGGTTATTTGTAACTACTGATTTGCTTGCTGATTTTAGTGATTGAAACGATTAGTAGTAAAACATTAATTAATACTTAGTTAATTATTGGTTAGCTGATTTGATGTGTATAAAAGTTCCATAGATATATATTTTTATATACAAATATGTGTAATTATTTCAGAGTCCGCATTTTCAAACAGTGCCCACTTAAGCAACCACCTGGCGCTTAAGCAGTTACGGTGTTGTTTACACGCCTCCCTCTTCCCGCTTTTTAAAACATTAGTAACATCCTTGAAGAAGATGAAACCCACAAGGTTTAATCCCAATTTTTCTAAATAATACGATCTGATAACACCAATCCTGGCATAAAAAGAACAAAGCGGTGAAAAGATATGCTGCAGTGGAATCCCCTAGTGCCATAATCACAAATTCGGTATTCTGCAATCATTTGGGGAGGCTGGAAAATTCTGCATTTGGGAATTTTGCGGAAAAATTGGAAAAAAAAATCGTAAAAATCAATAGAAGTTCAGTGAACAATTTGGCAAAAAAATCAGAAAAAACATATTCGTATAAATATAGTTATATAGTTATGTAGTTATATATGTAACACATGATTTACATATTGATCCAATACCAACGCGTCAATAATTAAGTCAAATATCATTTTACCAATCTCATGAATACGCAGATAACACAACAGTAAATGAATTTCACAATAATCATAAACAAACGCAAAAGAAAGAAAAAGATTAAACATAAATACAACATCAATTTAACAACAGTAAAGGAATTTGATAGTAATTAGCAACATGAAGAAGTAATTTACTACCAAGAGAAGCAATTGATGACAGTAGATAGGTTAGACATAAAAAAATAAAACAGTGGGGGAAATGAGGCACAGAACAAAAAAGAAAGGAAAGAAGTGAACAAAAAGAGACTAGAAGAGAGAAGGTGGTACCTGGTGACAGCGGCTGGTCATTGTGTAGGAAGCTAGTGGCCACCGCTGTTTGCTGGATGGTGATGTGGCCGGCGCTGCTGCTCCTTGCAATGGCAGGCGTCGCTGCTGCAATAGAGCAACTACCAAGCATTATAAAAAAGTAAAAGAATGTATAAACTAAAAAAACGTAAAGGTAATATTCAGGAACTGGGGGTTACTCAGCCATTTGATTTGTCCATGAAAAAAATCGCATTTAAAACACGATTTATTCAAAAAGTCAAAGAGTATATTGTGATTGTGGCGTGATGTGTATAAAATTAAAAAGACAACATATGCATGTAATAAGGTGTGATCTTGCTGTTAATTCTTCATATTGTTCCTGTATTTTATATTCAGTTAAATTAGAATGATGTACGTATACGGTACAATGTAATAAGGTAGGTTTTTAATACTTCCACAGCCGTCAAGCATAATAAGATAATGTATATATAACAAGATTAAGGACAAAGAAGTATATCATTAGTGTTAAACTTTATACTGCTAACGTTATGCATTGTAGTTTACATCTATTCTCTTCAATGCTTATTCTTGTATTCATTCATCATGTTTCTAAATAACATGTTGTTCTTCTTATTTAACCTTTTTTATCAATTTCAGTGTCTAAAGGCTCCAGTCAGATATATATTTGGTCTGCATATTATAAGTACATGCTATCCTAAACTGAGTCTGGTAAGAGAATTGACATTATATACGAAACTAATGAATGTTGTGTTACATTACTGATTTACTGCAGCTAGTCAATTTAATTGAGATATACATAAACTAGTATCAGTTCTAGATGATGAAAAGGGTACATACACATGACATGCCAACAATTTTGCATCACAAATTAACATAGCTAAACAGTAGTATTAGAATAATCATTAACACCTTACTAACTTATCGTGACTTTATGTCAATTAGTCGTACATTACAGTACATTTAATCAGAGTATAGGAGTCGAAGCGGGCGCTTTTTTGGCACCTCCAAGTTGCAACCGGCCAGTTAAGCGGGCATTTTTACAAACCCGCTTAATTGGCATTTAGGGGCTTTTTCCAGCCTGTTTCTAATACATGTAGAATTAACATATTATAGTTTACAATACACAGACCCATAGTTATCAACTAGCCGCCTAGGCTTAAGACGGCCTTAAATTGGGCACCCAACACCCTAAATGACCTAAATGGCCGCCTAAGGCCTTTTATGACCAAATTGAGGAACTTCAAGGCTAATTTAGCATAAATTAGGTGTGCACTTGATCAAGTTGAGTCATTTTATGGTTGATGTGGGTCGAATTTATCCAAATGAGGTCAGATCAGAGTAAAATTAGGTCTAATTTGGGTAAAACGGGCCCGAATTGGGGAAATAGGTCAAGTTTGGGGGAATTAGGTTTGATTTGGCCATGTAAGGTCTCATTTAAATCATTATAGAGAAAATGAGGGCTACTTAGGTTGTATAGACCATGTCATGAAAATTTAGATTAATTTTTAAGACAATTTTGTCAAATTTAAGCAGATTAGATCCAATCTGGGGGGAGGGGGACTCTGATTTGGGAGAAATGTGTCTGATTTGGTGAGATTCGGTCTGATTTGGTCAAATTAGATCTTGTTTCGGTCAAGATAGGGAAAATTTTGAGTAAGTTGGGTCCGATTGGGTTATAATATTCAAAAATAGGTTTCATTTAGGCCAAATCATGTCACAATTGGGCACATTGGGTCTAATTTTAAGGAAACCAAGTATGATTCAGGGAAAATCTTTCTAAGTTCTATCTAGGGAATATTAGGTCCCATTTGGCCGAATTTGGTTTAAATTAGGGCAATATATGAAAAACTTAGGGAGATTGGATCAAATGAGTTCATATTAGGGCCAATCAGATATACTTTAGGTAATATTACGTCTGATTTAGCCTAAATTCTATGTAACACTATTTATCAATTTGTGTTGTACGGGCGCTCGCCCAGGCGGCGCTTAGGCGGCCCAGGCAAGGTTCAGATCCCAGGCGCGCAGCCCAGTTAAGCCTCTAGGCGGCCTGGGTGCATAGTTTCAAAAAGTGGTATGTCTTGTACGTCCGGAGAGGTCACTAAATAGAGTATATGCTGTATGCAGGAGTATATGCAGTTTTAGATATATTTTTTTTACCTATTATATCTATTTAATTAGTAAAATTACATATTATAAATGCAATCATGAAAATATGCAATCAAACACAACCAAAAAATATACAAATATCCAATAATGAACTAAATGTAAAACAACTATAGATGAATGTAACGTATAAAAAGAGGAAATGGAAGCAGAAGAAAGCTGGATATAGGTGGTGGTTTTAATTACATGAATAATAGAGGGTGACATTTAAAAATAACCATCTTAGCAGTTTGACCATTCAAAAATCAGGACTATTGGCGTTATATGCGGCTGTGTGGCCTTATATGCGGCCATGGTCTGTTTTAGGCACCGAATTTCCATATGCGGTTCGGTGAAGGTTCGAACCGCATATGCAGCCTTATATGCGATTGCATGAACCGTTTTTTGAAACATTGCCTAGGCGGACTCCTGGGCGGTGCCTAGGCTGCTGACTGCTGCTAGACATTTTTTTATATATTTTTTTTCTCAATCAAGCTGATATATGATGGTTTACTGTTGCAGTGTTGCTCCCCATAACTAATATACCTCTGCTCTTCTATATTTTACAAGGAAGCACGGACACTTCTAGACAACCCCTGTGTCCGTGTCGGACACGTTTTGGACACGGACACTTCCCGGACACGGCCCAAAACGTTTTGGACACAGCTGGGACGTGTCCAGTTCATTTTGGTCTTTTTCTGCACCACGGACATGGCTGGACACTGCCGGACACTTCCTGAACACGTCATTACAGCAGCTTCTGCTGAAATAGCCTATTTTACAACGCAAATGTTGAATATACAGCTACTGTTATGTCCTATTACTGAGAAAATGTAACATAGAGCTCGTATCTGATCACAATTACAAGCAAATCTGTTGGAAAAAAACAAAATGTAAAGTCTAAGCTGAATCAGATATTATGAATCATTTATGGTCTCATGAGTTGGTTAAATGACTAATATGAACTCGTATATATAAAAAATCTGTAATATACTATATTTACAGATATACACGTTTATTTTTCTTCTTCACATTGTCTCTACTAGAAACACAAAGACACACCTCTATATGCATATAAGATTATATACACATAGATACGTTGATCTGGATAAATTTGAAAACATATTCCAGTAAATACATTATACACCCACATATATGTATATATTAAAAAATATTTTCCCTCATCCAATGTCGTGTCCGTGTCCTACATTTTTGAAATTTGCCGTGTCCCGTGTCCGTGTCTAGAAACGTGTATTTGCTTCCTTGTCTATTACTCATTACTACATGCTCCACGATTTTTTTCTTTACCAAACAATAACTTTGCTAATTTACCAACTTACTGCTGCCCTCTGTTACAAATTTACTGCAGCTCCTCTATTACTAATTTGCTGCTGATCCACTGTTAAAATATAAAATGTGTACCTTTTATCCTCTTTGTAGACTTGCTGCAGATAGTTATTTTTCTTATTTCTTCTCTACCCTCCCACTTTTCTGTATTTGTCTTCTTTTTCCTTCAACAATGCTGCTATGGAATGATTTTTTTCTTTCTTTTTGTTCTAAATTGTCCCTACCACAATTCTCGGTTGTATTTTCTTATTACTCCACTGAGAAGCAAATTGGTTGCTACATTCTTCTCTCCGATGTTCCTTCTATTCCCTATTTCTAATTCATCCATCTCCTCCCACACTAATTCTCCTCCCCAGCTCCTCTTGATAATTCCTACTGATTCACATATTGCTTATAGGCTAATATTTAACTGTGTGCGTGTGTATAATTATATTATATTATGCAGTATATATATGTTATATAAAAATCAAATAAAAACGCATAGGCCTCGCCTAGGCTGCCTGGGCGTCCCCATGTAACGTCTGGCCGCCTATACAATCATGGTATCAATATCATTATTTAATGTTTACCTATATGAAAATATGAACGCAAATATCAACAATATCATCATTTTTAAAATAAACAAAACACCTACAAATGCATGGGCGCCGAGCGTCTGGACGCCTTAGCAACCATGATTGGACCATATAATTTACTTAATATTACAGGCCTACGGTGGTATTTTCAAAAAAATGGGTCTAAGTGGGATCCTTTCTAAGACCTCCAAGCAACCGGTTAACGGGCATTTTTAACAAACCCACTCAGCTCGCATTTAGGGGATTTTTTCAGCCACTTATTTCCCCTCCCACTTTTTCTATATTTGTCTTCCTTTTTTCTTCAACATTGCTTCTATGGAATGATTTTTTCTTTATTTTTGTTCTTAATTGACCCTATCACAATTCCCGGTTGTATTTTCTTATTGCTCCATCAAGAAGCAAATTGGTTGCTACATTCTTCTTCTTCACTCCGATGTTCCATCCATTCCCTATTTCTATTTCATCCATCTCCTCTCACACTAATTCTCCTCGCTAATCCCCAGCTCCCTCTTGATAATTCTTACTGATTCATATATTGCTTATAGGTTAATATCTATCAAAGCCTGTGTGTATAATTTTATATTATATTATATAGTATCTATATACGTTATTAAAAAAATAGCCTAGAAACGCCTAGGCCTCCGCCTAGACGAGTAGGTTGTCTGGCGTCCCCAAGTAACGCCTGGCCGCCTAGCCACCTATACAATCTTGGTATCAATATCATTATTTAATGTTTACCTACATGATAATATGAAAGTAAATATCAAAAAAATCATTGATTAAAAAAAACCTAGAAACGCCTAGCACCTGGCCGCCTTACCAACCATGCTTGGACCAAACAACTTACTTAATATCACAGACCTACAGTTGTATTTTCAATCAAAATGGGTCTAAGTGGGCGCCTTTCTAAGACCTCCAAGCAAGGAATAAGGTATCCGATTTCGATACCGTTTCGACAGCATGGAAACCGAAATTTATGGAAATTTCGACAAAAATTTCGATAAATGCAAATGTTCCCGTTTCGACGCCAAAATGAACGAATTAATTTATGAAATTTTACAGGCGTGACATCTACACCTAAATGCATCATTTTATGCAATAAAATTTTATGTGGGGGTAGGTTAGGGAGGGGTCCTTCATGTGGGGAGGTAAGGGAACTGTCCTTTTTATTGAGGATTTCGATGAAGGATTTCGATGACAAAATGTAGGAATTAAGTTATGTAATTTTTCAATTATGAGCTATATACATGTATGTACTTATTTTTGCTCTAACATCACATATTCGATATGTAGGGCGTCCCCCACACATTTTACTTGGGTTGATAGTTTGTTGTTGATATTGACTCGACAGTCAACCATTTCATTGGCCCTAAGAACATTAATGCAATGTTTCCAAGTAAAATCATTATTTATTGTGTATTTGGCTTCCTAGGACCCTCATTGTCTATTAACCACCACTAGGATACATGTCGTCCGCATTGAAGAAAATAAAATATAGCATAAAGCATGCATCGTATTAATATTTGATAATTTGAGTAGCAAATATTAGGGAATGCAATGTAATTATGATATATTATAGGTATATGCTATGCATGAGTAATAAATGGTGAAATAACCCCAATCCCCCTTTAGTCCTATTCAAAAAACAACAATAACACAAAGGATTGCAATTATCGAAACTTCCATCGAAATTTCCATCGAATTTTTTCAATTTGTGTACAAAAATCTCGAAATTGGCGAAATCCATCGAAACCGTCGAAATTTTTATCGAAATTTCGATAAATGCAATCTTGTTGGCAGTTTCGATCGAAATCGGTATGGTCGCATGTTTCGGTACCAGATGCTACCGAAATCGGTATTTTGGGGCGAAATTTCGGTGATTTCGCCGAAACCTTATTCCTTGCCTCCAAGCAGCCCGTTAACGAGCATTTTTACAGACCCTGTTAATTGGGGTTTAGGGGCTTTTTTCAGCCCTTTTTAGAATTTCTTGACAATATGAGAGAGCAATGTGGGACAGGATTTCATGTTGTCACATTGGGTCATCTGGATCACTGAGTTAATACACATTAGTAGGGAGGTTTACAACCAGATACGGTTGTCACCTTAAGTACACAAGCTAGGCTCCGTGGTTGACAGACATTCGTTACATTTTGACTTTGTCAATGATTGTGAGGCACATATCCCTCTTTGATCTTCTATAGTACAAAGGCAATCCCAAGCATTTAAAAAGGAAAGTTTAAATCTTGACGTGTACAATATTTTAAGGGGTGCCACTTTCATAGACAGACATGGGAAGCGTGGTAGGTAGGGACTAACATTAGCCTTAGACATACACCAAAATAAGTTACAATGATCTTAAAGATAGTTACTCCTACAGTTTACACCAGGCTATAAGCAAAAATAACATGAGATACCCAAAAGAAGATGTGGATGGGGTTTTCCATAAAGGAAAGCTCCTCCAATAAGTTTCGGTACCATCGTAACTCAGATGTTGCTAAAACCTCTGCTATGTACTATACCTTAAACCAAATCTAGCTACATGTTTTGCTTCTTGCTCTTCCAAAACACCAAATTCCCTCCCACAAACACACATTAACCACAAAAGGACCTCCTGTCAATACTGGATCCAACCTAATCAACATCAAAAAAATCCTTGAACCTACACATCATGACCGTGAATCTGATATAAAGTCCCTTGCCAGAGGACTCTTTCAAGCATATCATGATGAGCATCACAGCCATTAAATGAACCGTGTAGGGCTTCTCCATAAACTAAGTCAGAACATTTGTAGCAAAAAAATCAAACCAAGTGACGGTCAAATAATTCAACTTGCAAACTTTGACTTGACAACTTCAATGCCCAAAAAATGGCTGCCTAAGTCCTTTGTTTGAAATTGGTTTGCAACAAAGTCTTCAACTGTGATCTTTAGTAATCATGATGTCATCAACATATAGACACAACCAAAACTATGTCCTCCTAAGCAACAAACCATGTGGTTGGTCCATGTGAATCTCTTCATCAAGATCACCATACATAAATGCATACTTGATATTCAGATGATGTACAAGCCAAGAATGAATGGCATCAGCCCTAGGAACAAATTTCTCAAAACTTGAGCTTTCATTTTGCGTCATTTTGCGAAATTACGGTCAAAACTGGGTATTCTGCTACAAAATTTCCCCCTATTTGGCAAACTATAGCACTTAGGGTCAATTTTTTCCAAAATTACATCTCATTCCATGCATTTACACATTGGATGCCCTGTTGAACTTTTTGTTTTCCGATTGCCCAAAAAGGAAATTTTGACCGAAATTTGAAAGTTTTGATCAAAATTTTGTTTCATGAGAACAGCTCGCTACTGCAACTGAGAACATAAGCTTTGTTGAAGCTTACAGGTGCATCAATTGATTGTACTCTTCATTAGTAACAAAAATTTGATGTATGGATTCCTTATCGGCCATTATGACCAAACTATAGAAATCAACAGTAAGGGACTTGAAACCAAACAAATTATAAAATAGGAGACCTAAAATTAGTTTTTTGTGGACTTTATAGCAATTGTGTACATCAAAATCAGACTTTTTGCAAATCAGAGATTCTCTCTGTTGTGATGGTTAAAGTTAAATTTTTCAGTTCAATCAAGAAGATATTAATGAATTAAGATCTTGATTAGACCAAAATGCCATAATTTCTTGTTCTATATTCCCGCTCTGCTACAAAAATTCCAGTCATACTATGATAGTGAAGAAGAGTGATTGCACTCTCCTTGATGCTATGTTACCATGGACCTTTCTAGGAAAAGGATGTCGGCGTAGGGTAACCCCATAGGGACCCAAAATCAAGGGGAAAAGCTTCCCTAATCCTATTATAGTTGGAGTGCCTATCAAAGTATGTGACACATCACACTTTCCGTAAAACCAAAGAAAGCATAGTGATAGCAGATTTCTGATGGGCAAAAATCCTCCCTCCTTACAATAGAAGAACGCTATTCACATGGAGAGGGAGAGGGAAGTTTCTCAGGGTAAAAATCATGAAGGGAGATGTCAGCGACAACATTGCATCCATTACGATGGCAGAAACCACTAGGATTTGCTCTTACATAGAAAGGAGACAACAACCCTAGCTTTGAACCCCAAACTCAGAAACCATGCAACTCACTAAGTCCCTGACTTAACAGCCATTGCATTAAAAAAATGGCACAGGTGTCCGCTAATGCGACCGCCGACCGTCTAATAAGGCCTTAGGCGCCTGCGTCACGCTTGGGCCACTAAGTGGCCGCCTGAAGCTTGACTTGTCTAAGAAAAATTCGACTCCTCAAAGCCCTGATACTGGATCATTTCTACCCAAGGAAGAAAAAGTCTGACTTCGATGCCGTTTCGGAGGCCATAGAAATAGAAATTTCAACAAATTTCGACAGAAATCTCGATAAATGTGTTCCTGGTGTTTCGAAGGCAAAATAAACAAATTAATTTATGAAATTTTACCAGAATGATCTACTAGTGTAGATCTACTCAAAATATGTAATAATATTTCATATTGGATATGTGGGGGTGGGGTCTCATCATTTTTTAGTAAATAAGCTTGAACTGTTTCGATGGGCATTTCGATGGGGATTTTTGATGTCTATTTTCATTGATGAATTCAATGAATTAAGTCATTTTAATTTGCAAGCACAATATATGGACTTAAAGAGACAAAACTAATCAAAAAAATATGCTCTAGGTAGTACATAGTATATGAAAAAGTAGAAAAAAAATCGATGATCAGCCTGTTTCGAGGATTTATTCAGTCAATTTCGATGTCCGATTGCCATGGAAACAGAAATTTCAGTCGAAATTTCGACCATTTCGTCAAAATTTTGAACATTGCTTCCACCGATTTCCTTGCTGCTTTGGTACTTGTTTGGATATTGCTTTATTGCACTTCCTAGTCGATTAGTGTTACTATTTCCTTGCTGTTTTCACTAATTACTGTGTTAACTAGTGTTTTATATAAGATCATTATTTTCCTTTTGTTATTTTCCTATTCTACAAGGACCTCTCTGTAATTGTTCTTTTCATAAATATACGGAGTACACATTGTGTTCCCTAACCCTTACAGTCCACTCAAGATACTGATTAGTACTACTGATCAGCATTACTTTTTTGGTGCAATAGTGATTATTTGATTAGCATTACTGATTAGTAGTACAGTGTTAACTAATTAAATCATAGTTGGTAACTACTGATTTGCTTGCTGATTTTAGTGATAAGAAATACTGATTAGAAGTGAAGTATTGATAAATGTTTTGTTATATACTGATTTACTGATACGCTTTGCTTATTTTAATGATTAGTATTACTGGTTAGTAGTAAAGAATTAAATAATTAATTTATAGTTAACCATTTATAATTACTGATTTGCATGCTGATTTTAGTGATTGAAACTATTAGTTGTGAAGTATTGACTGTTACTTGGTTAATTATTGATTTGCTGATTAGATGTGCATAAGAGTTCCAGAACGATATATTTTTACGTACAAATATGTGTAATTTTTTATAAAGTTTTATAAGATAATTTCGGAATCCGTTTTTCCAAAAAGTGCCCACTTAAGCACCCGCTTGGCGCTTAAGTAGTTACAAGGTGTTGTCTGCACACCTGCCGCTTCCTGCTTGTTAAAACATTGTTCACATCCTTATAAGAGATGAATCCCACAAGGTTTAGTCCCAATTTTTCTACATAATATGATCTGATAACATCAATCCTTGCATAAAAAGAACAAAAAGGTTTAAGGTATGCTGTAGTGGAATCCCCTAGTACCATGGTCACAAATTCGGTATTATGCAATCATTTGGAGAGGCTGGAAAATTCAGCATTCGGGAATTTTGTGGAAAATCGGTATAAAAATCACCAAAAGTTCAGTCAGCTATTTGGCAAAAAGTTCG